>OY728166.1:1331227238-1331543238 GCA_963277665.1 Viscum album | reverse complement strand
GGTGCGAGGTTGGGTGCTCTTTTCGTTGGTGACTACCACCTCATATTACCAACGGGTATGATTTTGGTTTTACATGGCTGTTATTATGTACCTAGTATTACCAAAAACATAATTTCGGTATCAAGTTTGGATACAGATGGGTTTATTTTCAAGTTCAGAAATAAAAGTTGTTTCTTTTATAAGGACAACATATGTTATGGTATGACGCATTTAAATAACAGTCTGTATGTATTAAATTACAAAAAATCAAGTGTTGGCAATTGATAACGAATCAAGTTCACATGACTCATATAACACCCAGTTGTGGCATCACCTTCGCAGTCATGTAAACGAGAAGCGTTTGACAAATCACTGTCAAGATGGTTATTTAGACTTTTCTGAACTAAAACCACTTGATAGATGTCACGCTTGTTTACAAGGAAAAATGACAAAACCGTCATTTGGTGGATAAGGTGAAAGAGTCACAGAGCTTCTCGGATTGGTACACACTGATGTGTGTGGACCATTTCCAGTAAAAGCTAGAGTTGGATATTCTGACTTCATAACTTTTACTGATGACTGAAGGTTCCGGGCGCAGCGGAAGCGCGTGGGTGGATGTGCCCACTTGACTTTTTGTCATTAGCAATGATCAATCCGGGATCAATACGACGATAAACGCCAGTCTCCACGGATCGAATCACAGAAATAGACAAAAGAAACAGAAAGTCCTGGAACCACAAAGTATGATCGTTACAGGTTGATTATAATTAATTTCATTAATTGAAAAGAAATACCTTTTGCGGTGTTCTTTCTTCGTTGATGTTCTTGATCACGTTCTGATGTGATTCGTCGTTGCGTCGCAGAAGCCAAGTGTAGACTTCCTTTAGTGGTGATCCACGCGTGCACCTCGTATCTCGGGACGTCGCCAAAGGAGTCTCTGGGTGCTAGCGTGGAGAAACCTTTTCTTGCGTTGTCCGTCTTAGATCGTCTTGATCCGATGGAAGAAGATCTCTCTCGGTCTTGAGAGCGTTCTTGGAGGAAGAGGTTCTTTCGCCTTGAAAGAATTCTCCAGAATTGTTGTGCACATCGATTCTCTTGTGTGTTGGAAAAGAGTTGGGGTTGTGAAGATATTTATAATCAGATTTGAAGTTGTAGAGTTATGACAATAAATAAACGCGTTACGCGTTTTATTTATTTCAATGACTCTTATTTAAAACTCTCATGTCGAATAATTAATTCATTGACATGCGTCAACGCTGATTATAATAAATATCATTTAAAACAGTATAATATCCTCAAAATCCCGACTGGAAAAACTACACAACGTGTAATAATAAATACACGACGTGTACTTGTTTTTCATTGAAAACTACACGCCGTGTACATTTAATGTACACGGCGTGTATATCTTGTTTTCATTTATTCATTTCCTTTCCATAAAGAAAACTACACGGCGTGTAATTATTAATACACGGCGTGTACTTGTTTTCCATGAAAAACTACACGGCGTGTAATCTTTAATACACGGTGTGTATATCTTGTTTTTCATTTCCTTCTTCCTTCATCATAAAACGATTTAGGCTTTCTTGAATAATTATTAAACCACGTACGGGAATAATCTTTATTCTACTTGAGATACTTGAATACACTTAGTGTATGACCCTCTAGGCCTCTTTCTCGTTGGCATTAGGCGGGCTTGCCTAAAGTCCAAGATTACTGTCTAGCAACGGGTCAAGGCACCCAAGAGAAAGAAGTTGACGCCGCATTGACGTATCACCTCATACGAACGCTTACTGTGTAATTTAATCCCTTTGTCTTGATATCTCATCAAGCAGGTTTCATGGCAGTGTCATAAACCTATATGCTTGATCCGTCGTTCTTTGACTTCCTAAAATAAACTCGTCGTTTACACCATGGCCATTGAATTTAATGCAACAGTTCTATTTCAATCAAAAGGCCGAGATATCAACTTCCATAAATGGAAGGGACAAATCCTTCATCGACTTATCCATTAACAACATGTCACTCGTGACGCACCCAACGTACCCTACTTCCCGCCAACTGTCTACGTGACGGTTTTCGTCAGTAAATCTAAGTGCGCGAGTCATGACATGAGTTAATGATAATCTTCCAGTCTAAGGACCATTACACACGCTTGTAGATAGCAATGTCCGATGACACCAAGACATGCGGAATTGCTACTGGCGGGTCTGTTCTCATAATCTCCTATCTTGGAGATTACCAAGTGCGAACTCCATGAGAGAGAGTCTCGTCTTCTTACGAGTACTCGCACATGACGGTCTGTATACTATGTGTCCTATCATAGTATGTCATCCAACCGCAGAACTTTATTTAAGAATATTGTTATAGCATTTCAAGGTTCTCATCATAGCGGGGATCTGCCATGACCTTATCAATGCAACAAATATTTCAGGACATTATTATGTTATAGTCATGCAGAACAATGAACAATATATAATAAGTGAACATTCATGTAATCAAAGTACAAAACAGTTGGTTCTTAGGACACCAACCCTTACAATGACTTGGGTAGATGTGGCTATATTTACTTGATGAGGTATAAGTCCGAGTCCTTTGAGAAATTCAAAAAATTCAAGAATGAAGTAGAGAATATCTTAACCAAGAGTTCATCGACTTTCTGTAGGACTTTGGGATTCTATTTCAACTCACTCCACCTTATACACCATAGTGGAATGGTGGTAATGAAAGGAGGAACCGTACCTTGTTGGACATGGTAAGGTCGATGATGAGTCATGCATATCTTTCAATATCCTTTTGGGGATATGCATTACAAATTGCGGCACACACATTAAACCGAGTACCAACTAAGGCGGCAAATCTAATTCCCTTCAAATTATGGAGTGGAAAGAAACTCATTTTGTCACATACACGTGTATAGGGATGCAAGACATTTGTTAAGGCTTTTTCAGGCAACAAATTAACACCTCGGGGCACGAGGTGTATCTTTATAGGGTATCCCAAGGGATACTACCTATACAACCCCTCAGACAAGAAAGTAATTGTCGTCAGACAAGCCGTCTTTCTTGAGAGGGAGCACATCCTCAAAAAGGATAGTGAGAGCAAGATTGAATTCGATGAAGTTGATGCTCAAGATACACAAGAGTTGGTACAGGAACAAGTTCTACAGGTCCTCGTGGAAGAAGTAGTTCATGAAACACAAGTACTGCGTAGGAGCTCAAGAGAGGTAAGAGAACCAAAGAGATGTGATTTTCTAATCACAGAGGATTGTGACTCATTATTGTTAAACAATAATGAACCTCTCTCCTACAAGGAGATAGTAGAGAGCTTAGAAACTGCAAGATGCGCCAGTTGATGGATTCCATGTATCAGAACCAAGTTTGGATTTTGGCCGATGCGCCAGTTGATGTAGAGCCTATTGGGTATAAATGGGTATTCAAGAGGAAACTGGACATGGAAGGTAAAGTACCTATAAAGCAAGGCTAGTGGCTAAAGGGTTTAAACAACGTCAAGGAATTGACTACGGTGAAACTTTTTCACCATTTGCCATGTTTAAATCCATCAGAATCATATTTGTCATAGCAGCTTACCATGATTATGAGATTTGGCATGTGGATGTCAAAATTGCATTCCTTAACAAGAACCTTCAGGAAAATGTCTATATGACACAACCAGAAGGGTTTGTAACACCAAGCGATGTCAAAAGGGTTTGCAAGTTGCAAAGATCCATTTATGGATTGAAGCAACCATCTAGGCCATGGAACATTCAATTTGATGAATCCATAAAAGAATTTGGTTTTATTAAAAACGAATGTCAGTCGTGTGTTTACAAAAGGTTTGGTGAGAATGCGGTCGTTATCCTAGTAGTATATGTTGACGACATATTACTTATTTAAAACGACATATCAGTCTGACAATCTATCAAAGACTGGTTGAATAAGTGATTCTCTATGAAGGACTTAGGCAAAGCAGGCTACATTCTAGGGATCAAGATCATTCGTGATAGATCCAAAAGGCTGCTTGGACTAAGTCAAAGTACATATATTGATCAGATACTAAAGAGATTTAGTATGGAACAATCCAAGAGGGGATTCATTCCAGTGTCACATGGTTTACATCTTTCTAAGAAAATGTGTTCCCAGACACAATAGGAGAAATATAGAATCAGTAAGATTTCATATGCTTCAGCGATAAGATCTATCATGTAGGTCATGTTATGTGCTAGACTTGATGTTGCCTATGTACTAAGCATGGTAGGCAGATATCAAACAGATCCAGGAGAACAACATTGGATTGTTGTTAAGACTATCCTTAAGTATCTAAGAAGAACTAAGGATATGTTCCTGGTGTATTAGGAGACGAGGAGATTGTCAGAGGATATAATGATGCCGGTTTTCAGACAGATCAGAATGATTTGAAGTCGCAATCGGGATATATTTTTTGCCTTAATGGAGGAGTTGTGAGCTGAAAGAGTTCAAAGCAGCCAGTTGTCGCTGATTCTACAGCGGAATCCGAGTATATAGCGACTTCTGATGCACCCAAGGAAGCCGTCTGGATTTATAACTTTGTCCAGGAGCTTGATGTGGTACCTAGCACCAAAAACCCTATCACATTGTATTGTGATAATACGGCAGCGGTGACTCTTGCAAAAGAGTCAAGGTCACATCAACAAACAAAACACACTCTGTAAGTATCACCTCTTGAGGAATTTCTATCAAAGGGGTGAAGTTGCAATTAGCAGAGTGTCCACGGAATAGAACGTGGCGGACCCCTTGACTAAAGGTCTATCTCAGCAGAAGCATGAATATCATGTGAGAGCTAGCGGACTGAAGATTGTTAGCAGTTGACTCTAGTGCAAGTGAGAGTCTGTTAGAGTTTGTGTCCTAGAACCAACTTCTTTGTACTTTATGATAAACATATATTCATTGGATGGATATAAATAAACTTCTTATCACATCATGATTGTTCTTCTGCGTAACATTGCATGTGATAATGTCCCAATAGTAGTTGTCGTACTAAAAGGTCATAGCAGTTCTCCGCTATGATGAGAACCTAGAAGTGTCATGACACTATTCTTAAATATATGTTCTATAGTCAGATGATATCATTTGAAGGACACAAATGATACAGACTATCATGAGTGGAGACTTATAGGACTTTGAGACACTTTCTCACGGTGTACGCCCTTGGTGATATCCAGTAGGATATTATGAGAACAAGACCCGATAGTAGAAAATCCACATTTATAAGTGTCATTGGATGTTCCTATCTGCGGATGTGTTTATTGGTCCTTAGAATTTAAGATTATTATTAATGGATATTATGACTCACACACTTAGATGTATTGGCAAAAACCGTGATGACATATGTTCGCGGTGAGGTAAGATATGTTGGGTGCATCACGAGTAATACTGCATTAATGAATAATGCGATAAAAGATTTGTCCAATTTGTTCCATAACGAAAGTTGATATTTCAGGCTCTTTGATGGAAATGATATAGCCTAAATAAATCTATGATCATGGTGTTCTATAGGCAAGTTCAATTTCCAGAAAGTCAAAGAATGAAAAATCGAGCACATGGGTCGATGGCACTTGCATGCAACCCGCTTGATTGGAGATATCGAGACAAAGGGATTATATTACACGATAAGCGTTCGTATGAGGTGACATGTCGTTGCGGCATTAACTTCTTTCTTTATAGGTGTATTGTCGTGTTGCTAGACGTTAACCTTGGACTTTAGGCTGCTCCGCCTGATTCCACTGAGAAAGAGGCCTAGAAGGTCACACACTAAATGTATCCAGTATCTCAATTAAATAATATATTATTTATTATTTAACAAGTTGAATAAGATTGTTCTCGGTTGTGGTTTAATAATTGTTCATGGATGTCTGATCGCATTTATTTCGACACTAATTATTCGAGAGAATATAATGTGGACGAAATAATTAATAAATATTTATTTCCTATTTAGTGAATATAATATTTATATATTTATTGGCGAATAATGCGGTGATATTTCTTTAATAAATAAATAATCATTATTCAAGGCTCAATAAATATGGTGAAGGATTGACGGACCAAGTTAAGGGTTCCGTGAGAAATAATAATATTGAATATTATTTTATTAAATAGTATTTAATTATAACTCGCAAGTTAAACGCATGTCATGAAATAATAATGTTGTTATTATTTGACAGAGGTTTCGTTAGGATTAAAAAAATAATTAAGGCACTTGTACAAATTATTTATTATTACCCCGGTGAATTAAATGTCTGGTTATATTATTCTCATATTAGTCAAGCGCTAACCAAGCGATGCATTATTGTGGTTGTGCGCAACGAATTGGATAAAAGCTCTCAAACCTAGAGAGTTCATCCCTCTCCAAGAACGCTCTCAAGAACAAGATACCTTCCTCCACCGGATCAAAAAGAACGCTTTAGAAGCGGTTCTCAAGGCGATCGAAGGCGGACATCGCAAGCGCAAGGATCTTTCGTACTGGCACCTGGAGACTCCTTTGGCGACGACCGAAGATACGTGGAACACATGTGAATCACCGTTAGAAAAGATCTATCCTTGATCTCTACAACGCAACGAAAGCGCACTGTAGATCTATGGTTGAACGCATCAACGAAGAAAGAATCACCTTGGAGGTAATTCTTTGATTTAATTAAATTAATTATAAACAAAATATGTTAGATCCTCTCTCTTAGTTCCGAGGACAATTCTTTTTTGTCTAAATCTTTGATTCAATTCTGTGGATACTGACGTTCATCGTCGTATTAATTCCGGATTGATCATCGATTATGGCAAAAATCAAAGTGGGGCACCGTCTCTCCCGCACTTCCGCTGCGCCCGGAACCTACAAAAAGTTCATCACCCAAATTGCAAAAATTTGGGCATGGGTGTGACCATCTATCAAATCAGGATGAAGATGACACAAAGGACTACGCTAGAAGGCGAAATTACAAACTGTGGGCCTGCTAAAATCAAAGCTGAGTCATTTCCTTGGTTTAAGAGGATGACTAAAAGGCAGGGTTGGTCTTGTTGGCTCCCCCTGGGGTATGCTTGAAATTTTCAATCACGTCATCTTACTGTTAGAGCTCATTTGTAACGAGGAATGAGACTGAAGGATGATATAGGGAAGAAATACAACTCCTGTTTACACAAGAGAGGAGGGCTAATTTCATGTGAACAGTCATGCAATTTACCAATTTCATTAAGTAATGAAAATTTCCAGCAGGCACGCACGCCTAGAACTGTGGATTCAGATCCCCGTAGCTGTGAATGCACCGAGAAAAAAACAGAAAACGAATAGCAGTCTATATCAAATGGCTCACCCGTGAGGGACTGGAAGCAATGGAGATCGAATGTGTCGGCTTGAAGGAGTTCGATCCCAGAGCACCCGACTACCGGCGACAGCTGCTGCGAGATGGCGTGCATTGAGTGCCATAGACTCGCTAACCGCAAGCTATCGTTCGTGTCCATGCGCCCCGCAGAGCCATAATCCTTAATGAATTCACCATACTAACAATAAATTCCAGATAAAATAAGACTGCAAGCTCCAAACACCGGTTACGTTTGCTTCAACGATCGTCTCAAAAAATCATTTTCTCTAGAAGAATATGGATTCTACCTTGTAGAAGATCAACCCTCCCGACTTGTTAATTATGTAGAGGCTGTAAATTGCAGCCATCAACACACAGTGATTCAAGCCCTAGTTCGATGTGGCTGTTTGGGAGTGGACAAGGGAAGACGATTGCAGCCGAGCCGCATGCCTGTCGGTCGGCGTGTGGGCATACTGCGGGATTAAAACGGCGTTGTTTTGTTCAATTCCGTCAGATAATGGATTCAACGGCGTGGATCGTACCTGGAAACGTGTCGGCATCCACCTTTCATCCTCTTAATTACCCGTCAGAAATTGAGGATGAATTTTGGCCGCGGGGTGCTCACGCTTGACGTCTCTCCATGCACCAGCAGGTGGGATTAATATTCTCTCCATTTACCACCTGAAATGGAGGTTTAATTCTAACGTTGGATGAATAATATAGGATTTATATTGTGTCAGGTTCGGCACTTAAACCTGACCTTTAGATTGAGATTTTGAATCAAAATGTCTTTCTATAATATGTATATTTTAAATTTTATTATAATGCAATTAGTATATATTGTTTATTATTCATGGAAAATCATTATATATATATATATATATATTTTATTACATATATATATAATATTTATTATGATATTGATTTTATATAATACTGATTGTATATATTTGTAATGTGTCACTTATTAATTAAACAGCAAATTTCATAGGCAAATTTCCACGTGAAATTTACGCTTCAAATTTCCACTTGAAATTTCAATGAAAATATATTAACACAAATAAAAAATGTAAATTTTAACTAGAAAATTGCATTGATAATTTACACTAGAAACCTTTAGTACAAATTTCCACTGAGTTTTAGTGCAAGTTTTGATTCAAATTTCCAGTGGAAATTTTTAATGTAGATTTTTCAATAGATAGTTTCATTCAAAAGTCATAGTGCAAATTTGCACTGAAAATTATATGTATGATGAAAATTTTCAACGCAAACTATAAAACACACACACATACAAATACAAATATACATGATAATATTAAATTATAAATTTCAAGTGCAGGTTGTACTATGAAAATTTTCAACATGTATATGCAAACATCCAAGTAAATTTGCATTGGAATTTGTTGTTTTACATTTACATTGTAAATCTCCATTGATATAAATCTATATTGAAAATATTCAGTGCAAATTCACAGTACAAAATTCGAATGCATAAATATGTACATACATACATATATGCATATTTACAAATAAAAATACACAATATGATTTTCAAGTGCAAATTTACACTAGAAAGTATCATTATTCCATTGAAAAATTCCAATGAAAATTTGTAGTTATCGGTGGAACCTATGTTTGTTGAACCAAGAGCATTCCTGGTATGATCTGTTTTTAGTGTTCTTCGATATTCATTGCATGTTGAATCTGTCGGGGATAGGTTTGGAATGTATTTTGGTTCTTTTCACTATCTTGGGTCACAAGATGACTCTCTAGTTATCATTAAATACATTTTGATATTTCGATTGCGAATATACAAAAATAAAAAACTAAAAATTTGCAATGGAAAATTACAGTGAAAATTTGAAAGAAGAATTCCATCTTAAATTTTCAATTTGAATTTCTGCTAAAATTACAAGTGAGGGTATATTAATACACAAATAAACAATGCAAAATCCCATTGGAAATTTCCTTTGAAAGTTTCCACTGGAAAATTCCAGTGTTTATTTCCTACACATCATATGAATCATATTATAAACATAAAGCTTATTTTTCAGTGGGAATTTATAATACAAATTTTCAATGTACGCATACATAATATATCAATATATAAAAAAAACAATGAAATATTTCAGTGCAAACTTGCACCGACAAATTTCACTACGCATTTCCACTAGAAAATTGTTGTTCAAATTTCCAAATGAATTTCCATAGCACATTTTCAATAAATATTTTTCACACACCATATACTTCCCAATATAAATATATAATGTATTTTTTGAATGAAATTTTATAGTGAAAATTTCCAATAAATAAAAAAACATTGAAAATTTGATTATCAAAAAAACAATTTTCCAGTACAAATATATTAATATCTAAACAAACAATGTAATTTTGCAATAAAGAAAATTTTCAATGTAAATATCCAGTGTAAAATTTCATAGGAAATCTACAATGCAAATTTCCACCACTTAAAATTCTAATACAAATTTTACCAATACATAAATAAAAAATGTAATTTTTCATTGGGAAATTGTATTGAAAATTTGCACTATAAACATTTAGTGGAAATTCTCACCGGGAAATTTTAGTTCAAATTTCCACTTAAATTTCAAATGCAAATTTCTACTCAGATTTTATTATAATTATACTAAAAATTCTATTACACAAATTCTAAAATAAATGCATGTTTAAATTTTCAGTTCAAATATATTAACACATAAATAATGTACTGAAAATTCGAACTGCAAATTTACTATGGAAATTTCTAGTGCAAACATCCACTGAAAATTTCCAATGCAAACTTCATCTGTAAATTTCTAGGGCAAAATTTTAGTGGAAATTTGCAGTGCGAATTTCCACTAAAAATGTTCAGTGTAGATATCCACTGAAAATTTTAAGCTCAAAATTCACTTAAAATTACAATGTACATGTATTAAAAAATTTATTACACAAATTCTAAAATAAATGCATGTTTAAATTTTTAGTTCAAATATACTAACACATAAATAATGTATTGAAAATTTGAACTGTAATTTTTTACTATGAAATTTTTCAGTGCAAACTTCCACTAGAAATTTCCAGTGCAAACTTCCATTGGAACTTTTTAGGGAAAACTTCCACTGAAAATTTTCAATGCAAACTTCCAATAGAAATTTCCAGTGCAAATTTCCACTAAAAATGTTCAGTACAGATATCCACCGAAAATTTTCAACTCAAAATTTACTTAAAATTACAATGTAGATGTGTTAATACCTAGATAATAAATATAAATTTTCATCAAAAAATTTCATCGAGGATTTACTTTGAAAACTTTTAATGTAAATTTTTACTGAAAACTTTTAGTACAAAGTTCCATTTAGATTTGAAATGAAAGTTTTCAATGCATATATCATATTAATCGCTTTCATTTAATTTCTGAAGTAAAAATTTGCACTTAAAATTTCCATTCAAATTTCAATGTATTATATTTTTATTTATCTTTATTATTAACACATTAAAATATATTTATTATTAATATTTAATAAAAACTAATATTAAAATGTTTTTTAATAAAAATGTTATTAAATATAAAATACTTAATTAGATTAAAATTTGATGTCACATAAATTTATTTTAAAACATTTAAAAATATGTAAACATAAACTAACGTATCGTATTTTTATTTATCTTTATTATCAATATTTTATAATAATAGTTTTATTAAATGATTTATATTTCTCTTTGTTATTAATATTTTATAATAATAGTTTTATTAAATGATTTATATTTCTCTCTGTTATTAATTTTTATAATATCTTTTTTAATTAAAACCTTTATGTTTATAATTTATTTAAAATCATTTACACGTGAGGAAGGACATAATGGTCAAACAATTTAAAATTAATTAATTTGATTTTAAAAAAATGCTTTGCCTAAAAAGTGGATCAGCTGCCACAATTTCATTTTTCCAGGTGGGGGGTCATCCCACCATGTACCTGACCCTCAGGTCCACACACTGACTTGAGACGATAATTTTCCAATTAACACACATGTATATGATGGACACGTGGGGAGAGATCCAATAACTGAGATTGTTTTATTAAAATTAATAATTATATCAGTATGCCTATACTGCCCTCACGGTCAAGGAGCCACCTTCACAACCCAATCAACACTCTCTCTCCTTTATATGTACACTTTTTTCACTTATAAACTTTGATATAATATTTTTTTGATAAAAGTGAGCTCAAAGGCTTTTAGATAAAGGCCATGAAAATCTTCAAGAGTCTGAAAAAAGGAATTTTACATTTATCCCGTTGAAAAGTAGAATGTGGATCACTCAGTAGGAAGTTAAAGTGATAACAAACCTCTGCAGTAACTCCCTTGTTCGCAAGACCATCCGCAAGGTAGTTCGCATCATGATAGGTGTGCGTGATAAAGTAGTTCATGGAAGAGAGCATGTCCCGACATTTGACCCATCTCGCCGTCAACTTCCATGAAAGGTGGACCACACCCATTCTTACTGCTTGCGCAATATAAGTAGAGTCGGATTCAAACCACACGTTGTTCCAGTTCTGCTATCCCATAGTGTACACAACTTTAATAAAGCCATTCATTTCCTCGTCAAGAACATTGCTACGTCCACATGGACCATAAAGAGTTTCCACCACATCCCCATTTTGGTCTCTAAAAATGGCACCGTAACCTGCATGACCCATATTTCCCCTTGAGGCACCATCCATGTTGCATTTTAGCCAGCCCAGAAAGGGGGAAATCCAAAAGACTTTGAGAGTGCCATGTGGTGGTGGGAACATCCCTTTAATATTCAATCTTCGAAGAATAATCATTTCGCTTACCGTGTTATAATAGGTCACATCATATGTCTTGTTAGCATGCTGTACAGTTTCCAGAATATGAGCAATGGCGTGCTGTACATTGAAGTTGACATGATCGTGGATGGCTTGGTTGCGGCCTCTCCAAATAGTGTGCAACACTTCAACACGTGCCACCCGAAACAGCAGATTAACCTTCTTGGAGAATAGTTCTCTCCGTCGCTGAGAGGTCCCCTCTAGAGTTCCCCTAGTTTTCGTTGGCGATTCAGTGCGCCGGTGGAGTAGGCCGTCACCACCTTCTTTTCTATGTGCACTCAACGACTTCATTTCCTCCTGTTTTTCATCAGTGGTGATCTGATCTCCTCCAATTCTTTCATCACCAACCTCAGCTTGGAACCTAGATCCCATCTGTGAGTTTTGGTTCCCCGTTTGGATCTTAGGCCTTGGATCTCATCAGAGAGCATCAATCTTCGACATTTGATCTCAGATCCATGATCTGCGGGCTCCGACTGCAGCCTCCCCCAAAAGGCCAACAACAACCGACCAACGAATTGTGGTTCCTGAGGCAGTGACCCTGTTCGCGGTTTCCGACCGAAGGCTTGCGACTACCATTTGATGATTCAAGGTTTCAGATTCACAATCAACGAGCTCCATTTAGGACCTCACCTCATTGTCCTGCGAACCTCTTCTGACAACCTGCACTTTCCGAGGTGGTGACCCTGTTCGCTGTTTCTGACTGACGTCCAGCGGTTACCGATCGTTGATCGTACCACGATTCACTGTTTTATTACACCCTTACACCGCAGTTTTAAACTAGTTTTGTAATGAATATTCCAAATATAATAATAAATTTCACTTTATTTTTGAATCAATAAATTAATGTTAATCAATATTATAATGGGAAATATTACTTATTTTTATTGTTTCAATGTAGGTGGAGGTGATTTGGAGGGCCCTTGATGAAGTGGAAGAAAAATGAGCCAAAATTGCATGGATCCATGAACATCTGTCCACTGTTTTGAATAGTACGCGAAATCCGTGCATCCAAATGGGCTGAAATTTTGTGGGACTGTCCAAAATTTAATAGGATACATTTCATATCAATAAACCCAATCCCGATTAGGCCTCTATGGGGCCCATCTGAACTGATCTGTCCAAGACACCGAATTTGGACCAAGTCAAATGCGGTGTTCTGTATTTTATCAATATCTTGAGTTTTAGTTATCCAAATGCTTCCAAACTTTCGGTGGAGACAGTAAATAGGTAGGTATACAACTTTTCTATTTTCTCCAAAGCAATATAAGACTGTCTGAAGGCCGAAACGCGTCGTTCAAGTGGATTGATGAAATCTGTGTGCCTAAAACCACCTTCCAATTTTCCTATAAAAGGGCACCAAGGGAACCTCATTTGCAAGTTCGGCCAAGAAGTAAAGTGCTGCCAATTTAGAGTCCTAGAGGAGTCTCCTAATAACCTTGGAGGTTCTGGAGGCCCCTATCCTCATAGGGGGATCAACAATGAAGAAGGAGTTCCACCCGAGCTTCCTCCTCCTCCCGATGTCGAGCTAAAAGTTGGGTGTTCATTGTGAGGGAGCTACACACATGTCAAGGGAGTTCTGATGCATACAATAGCTACTGGTTTGGATTAATTTGGGTTTTTAAACATTTCATTCCATGTATATTATTTTATTTCAGATTTGAATGCTTGATTTGATACATGTGAGTGTTATGCTCTTAATTTCTAACCGATCGGTGTGAGGTTTTGAGTGCGTGACTTGTGTTGTTCCGATTGGACATCACAAGAATCATTTTTATACCCAACTTATTGAGATTTCAATATGCTTTGGAATCTATTATTCCATGCATAAGTACTGGACCTTGACAATACGATTGTTACACCAAGGTTTGGTCCTTAAAGCATTGAAATAAAAGCTTAGGAATTAATCGGGATTCCAATTAACTCCAACCAAAGAATTACTCTAAACCCAAGATGAATATCTATGAACAATGAACTTGATATGTGTGTAGTGAAATCACATCGACCCTTTTATCTCATATTTTTCAAAATCCACTAGGTCACTCAATTTTTATGCCATTTCAACTAATTCATTGTTTTAAACTCTTTTCAAAACCACCCCCTCTCTTAGTCATTTTTATTAAAAATACACACTCTAAACCTACCAAAGCTCCTTGAGAGATGACCTAGGGTATTCCCTAGACTATAAATCAACCTTAAAAATATAATCAATTTGACGTGTCACGACAACGCGGTCAAATTTTGGCGCCGTTGCCGGGGAGCGCTTTGGTTTTTTGTGCGTGTTTTTGATAAATTTTTTGTAATTTTTGTGAATATTTGTTTGTTTTATCTTCTACCTTTGAATTTATTTTTGTGTTATAATTTATTTATTGTGTAGGTTCTGTGTATGATGCGTTCTAATCTAGGAGACCTACAAACTTTCAAACCCGAATCAGAGAGGATCCTACATCAACAAAACCGAGACACACAAGACCACACTTTGAAGGAGGAGACATCAAATCTTAAAATTCTTCTTGATCCTTCTTCTTCTTCTGAAACCAAAGTTAAAATTGAACATAACTTGTATAACATGGCTGAAAATAATAGAACACTAAAATAACTAACCTCACCTGATGTTGATATCTGACCCACTTACATTCAATTACAAGGCGAGACACCCAGTTTTGAACTAAAATCTGGTTTAATTCATTTATTACCAAGATTTCATGGACTGCCTGGAGAAGATCCACATAAGCATTTAAAAGAATTTCATACTGTGTGTTCAACATTAAAACCTGCTAATGTGGATGAAGAACAAGTAAAACTTAGGGCATTTCCATTTTCATTAGAAGACACGGCTAAAGATTGGTTGTATTATGTTAATTCACCTATTAGGGGCTGGGCAGACATGAAACGCCTTTTTCTTGAAAACTACTTCCCAGCCTCTCGAATTGCAACTATAAGGAAAGAAATATGTGGTATAAGACAATCTCAAGAGGAAACATTACATGAATATTGGGAACGCTTTAAAAGGTTATGTTCAAGTTGCCCACACCACCAAATAAGTGACCAACTCTTAATTCAGTATTTTTATGAAGGTTTAATTCCACTTGATTGTAATATGATTGATTCTGTTGTAGGTGGTGCGCTGGTAGATAATACCCCAATTGCTGCAAGAACCCTCATTGAGAACATGGCACAAAACACTCAACAATTCGGTACACGGTCCAGTGTTCCCATTCGAGGTGTCCATGAGGTGCAAAGTACTGAGTTTGAGAAGAAGGTGGACACGAAGTTCGAAGAGGTAAGTACCCTTCTACGACAAATTTCTCTCTCCCAAGGTAAATCTCAATCTCCTCCTCCCATCCATTGTGGAATCTTCTCTTCTGACACCCACTATTCTGACCAATGTCCTCAATTAAGAGAAACTTCTGAAAGTTGTGAGGCAATATTTCCAGGACGCCCCTTTAACCAACCCTTTAGGCAAGAACCATACTATCCATCCAACCAAGGGTGGAAGGACAACCAAGCCTATAGGCAAGGGGGGTATTCAAACCAACCTCAACAGCAATGGAACCAACAGGGCCAGAGTAGTCATCCACCACCACCCAGAAATCCTCAACCACCCCAAAGGCCATTCCAACCACCCCCTCCAAAAACCGAGCCTAGCCTAGAAGATATGATGAATCAAATGGCTTCCAATAATATCCAATTCCAAAAAACCACCCAAGTAGCTATACAAGACCTAAAGACCCAACTAGGCCAACTTGCCAACTCAGTGGGGGAAATCCAAAGTCATGGGTCGGGTAAACTACCATCTCAACCAGTAGTAAACCCTAGGGATAAAGGAAATGTTAGTTCCATCACCCTTAGGAGTGGGACACAACTCAAAAGCCAAATGACCCCTCCATTAGAGTCATCCCATCCAAAGGAAACCACCATCCCAACTGTTGAAAATGGTCCAAGAGAAGAAAACTCTTTTCCTGAGAGAAGCCCTTCCAAAGGAAAGACTGTGGCTGTTGATGAGTCACCTATCCCAACCATTCCTCTTCCATTTCCTCAAAGGGCTATCCAACCTAGGAAACAAAAATAAAATGAACTTGATAAAGAAATCTTGTAAACTTTCAAGAAAGTACAGTTTAACATTACTTTGATTGATGCTGTGAAGCAAATTCCAAGATATGCCAAGTTTCTGAAGGAGATGTGTACACACCGAAGGAGGCTTCATGGTGATGAGAAGGTGAGCCTGGGGAGGAATGTTTCAGCATTGATAGAGCCATCACTTCCCACCAAGTGCAATGATCCTGGGACATTCTCGATTCCGTGCACTATAGGGGAGTATTCATGTTCCAACGCTATGCTTGATTTGGGTGCTTCTATTAATGTGATGCCTCACTCTATTTACTCTTCATTGCAGGTCGGTGAACTGAAGACCACTAGTATTGTCATTCAGCTAGAAAATCAGATTACAACACACCCCTCTGGTGTGTTAGAGGATGTTCTTGTGAGGGTGCAAAATTTAATTTTTCCTGCTGATTTTTACGTGCTTAAAATGGAAGATGATAGGATGAATGGACATGCCCCAATTATATTGGGGCGACCTTTCTTGAAAACCACCAAAACCATAATTAATGTTCATAATGGTACATTATCTATGGAGTTTGGTGGTAATACTATCCACTTTGATATCATTGATCCCATGAAGCACCCCTCAGAAGAACACTCATCTCTCTCTATCAATTCAATTGATGTTCTCCCTTCCCCTGAAACAACTTATTTTCATTCCCTTGATCCCCTTTCTGAGTTTTCTTCATTGATTGAAATGTTAGGTAATGAATCATGCATTTATTGTTGTAGCGGTCTAGAGAAATGTCATGCATGTTTGTTAATTGATGATTTCTTGAACACAGAGGATCACATGACCATCAATGATACTGCTAAGCTTGTAAAATCTCATTCCTCATATGAGGATGTTACCATTGAGCAGTTAGATGAGATCAGTGACTTCTCACTGTCACACACACTTCTGTCAATCCAAAATCCCCCAGAATTGGAACTGAAACAACTGCCTCAAGATTTAAAATACTCATATCTTGAGAATGGAAACAAGTTTCCCGTCATCATTGCTAGTTCACTCCCTCCTGATCATGAATTGCGACTGCTTGATATTTTGAGGGAGTATAAACAAGATTTGGGATGGACACTTGCTGACATTCCTGGCATTATCCCATCAATTTTTACACATCATATTTTATTAAATGATGAGGCTAAACCAGTGAGGCATTCACAACGTCGACTGAACCCAAACCTACTTGATGTTGTTAAAAAGGAAGTAACAAAACTATTGGCTGCTGAAATCATTTACCATATCTCTGAAAGCTAATGGGTCAGTCCTGTTCAAGTAGTTCCTGAAAAAACCGGCCTTACTGTAATTAAAAATGAAAACAATGAATTGGTTCCAACTCGTGTACAGAATAGTTGGCGTGTCTGTATAGACTATCGTCGACTAAACCAACACACTAGGAAGGACCATTTACCATTGCCATTCATTGACCAGATGCTAGAGAGGCTAGCGGGGAAGTCTCATTACTGTTTTCTTGATAGGTATTCTGGATACTTTCAGATCCATATTGCCCCCGAGGATCAGGAAAAGACAACCTTCACTTGCCCCTTTGGCACATTTGCCTATAGAAGGATGCCATTTGGCCTGTGCAATGCTCCGGGTACTTTCCAGCGATGTATGGTTAGTATTTTTTCTGATTACCTGGAGGATTGCATGGAAGTTTTTATGGATGATTTTACTGTTTATGGATCATCTTTTGATGAATGTTTAAGTAGTCTTGGTTCAGTCCTACGTCGCTGTATTGAAAAGAATCTTGTATTAAATTATGAGAAATGCCATTTCATGGTGCGACAAGGTATAGTTTTGGGACATGTCATTTCTGGGGATGGTATCCAAGTAGATAAATCAAAAGTGGATGTCATATCTTCCCTACCATTACCTAAAAATGTACGTGATGTGCGGTCTTTCCTAGGTCATGCTGGATTTTACCGTCGTTTCATTCATGATTTTAGTAAGATTGCACTTCCCCTCTCCCGCTTACTCCAAAAAGAAAAAGATTTTGTTTTTGATAAAGAATGTGAAGAAGCTTTTAATAAATTAAAATGGAGTCTCACATCACCCCCGGTAATCTAACCACCTCGGTGGGATTTACCATTTGAGCTCATGTGCGACGCCTCTAACTATGCAGTTGGGGCAGTCTTGTCACAAAGGGTCGATCGAGCTCTACATGTCATAGCTTATGCCTCACGTACTCTGGACCCTGCCCAAGGAAACTACATCACAACTGAAAAAGAATTTCTTTCCATTGTGTTTGCCTTGGATAAATTCAGGTCATACCTTCTAGGGTCCAAAGTCGTTGTGTTCTCAGACCATGCAGCCCTCCGATATCTCCTAAAGAAACCAGAAGCCAAACCACATCTCATTCGCTGGATGATCCTCCTTCAGGAATTTGATCTAGAAATTAGGGATAAAAAAGGAGCAGAGAATGTGGTTGCTGACCATATCAGTAGGATTCTCTCATCCTAGGACATTGACTCATCCCCCTGTATTCCCATAAATGAATTGTTTCCTGATGAGCAATTGTACCGAGTGCAAGATGCTATTCCATGGTATGCTGAAATTGTAAATTATTTGGTAGCGTCTTGCATTCCTGCTGATTTCACCAAAAACCAGGCCGACCATCTAAAACATGAGTCTCATTGGTACATTTGGGATGACCCCTACCTCTGGTGCACATGTAGTGATCAAGTTATTAGGCGTTGTGTTCCTGATAGTGAGTTTCAGTCTGTCCTTAGGTTCTGCCACACACTTGCTTGTGGGGGCCACTTTGGTCCCCAACAGACTGCTCGCAAGGTCTTAGATTCTGGTCTCTTTTGGCCCACATTGTTTCGGGATGCCCACGAATATTTTAAATCTTGTCCTCGATGTCAAATAATAGGGAATGTCTCTAAAATAAATGAGATGCCCCAACAACCCTTACTCTTCCATGACATTTTTGATGTTTGGGGCATTGACTTTATGGGACCATTCCCCAATTCATTTGGGAACCTTTACATTCTTATGGCAGTGGATTATGTTTCAAAGTGGGTAGAGGTACGATCCACGAGGACAGATGATTCCAAGACAATTATGGAATTTTTGAGAACCCAAATATTCTATAGGTTTGGATTACCTAGGTTTATCATCAGTGATCAGGGTTCTCATTTCTGCAACCGCACAATGCAATCTATTTTGCGTAGGTATGGGGTTGGGCATCGAGTGTCTACTGCTTATCACCCACAAACAAATGTTCAAGCTGAAGTATCAAATAGAGAGGTAAAACAGATTCTTGAGAAAACGGTTCATCCAAACAGAAAAGACTGGAGTCTTAGACTCGATGATTCATTATGGGCTTACCGTACTGCATTCAAAACTCTAATTGGCATGTCACCATATCGGCTAGTTTTTGGGAAGAGTTGTCACCTCCCTGTTGAGGTAGAGAACCGGGCTTACTGGGCTATTAAACAATGCAATTCTAATCTTTCTAGTGCAGATATTCAAAGGAAGTTGCAGATTCAGGAGTTGGAGGAAATGAGAAGAGATTCATATGAGAACTCCCGAATTTATAAGGAGCAAACCAAGGCTGCCCGCGACCGTCTCATCCTTCATCGTCAATTCCACATCGGGCAGAAGGTCCTCCTCTACAATGCAAGGCTGAAGTTGCACCCTGGTAAGCTTCGTTCCCATTGGTTTGGACCTTACATTGTTACTAATGTCTCTCCATTTGGTGTTGTCCAGGTTCAAAATGAATACACCAAGAAAACCTTCATTGTCAATGGGCAGCGACTGAAGCACTTCCATGAAGCCATTCCGGAGTCCCCAATGGAGGAACTCCATGTTCAAGAAGCGGTCTATGAATAACACTCACCAGGTTTTATCCTTACTTCCCACAGTCTCTTTTATTACAGTGAGGACACTTCATTATCTAGGTGTGGGGGGTGGATACATTCCTGGGATAGTTAGGAATTTTCATTGTTTTCTCCTTTTGTTTTCTCTTTTTGGCCTTCTTTATGGTATTTTCATTTTTCCCCATCAACAATTTCGAAGTTCCATGATTTGGCGACCATAATGTGGGGAAAGTAAAAATACCATAACGAAGGCTAAAAAGAGTATTTGTATGAATTTAACATCAGGGGGTTATTTTTAGTGAATTAGTTTTCTGTCAATGATATAAATGGTCTTATCTATGTGAAACCTTTGAGATGATTGATGCCCATTGTGTGAGTAGTTTTTGGGAAAACTGTGTCACTAATATCTCCACAAATTTTTTCACAAAACTACAAAGTGTGATTATTTCTTACTTAATATAAGGTAAATATATGTTGGGTTAATGTTTTTTAGCTTTAAATGATATTTTCATACGTTCGTTCCTTATCTGATCTGTTTCATTACTGTACCAGATTGACCTATGCGTGTGTACCTAATGTCCGACTGTTGTACGCCCTCAAAAAAAAAAAATTGTGTCTTGGGTAGGTCAAAAACCACTCCTACTCAACCTTTTATCTTGTTATAACTATTTCAATTAGTGTCGTGAGGAGATCAAACAAGGGTTGAGAGATGAGTGTGAGATTTTTTCTAATTGCAACTTTAAAAAAAATATAATAAATGAGGGGAGTGATGAAATGTGCAATATATGGGGATATCTAGGTCGGGAGCTTATGGTTTGACTTCTGGGAATGTCTAAATGAGTGGGTCTTGAAATACGATTGCAAAGGATGTAGGACAGGTTCGGTGACAAAACCATTTAAGCTGAAAAATGTTAAAATAACATATATTTATTGGATAGCAAGTGGAAAGAATAACATGGAATGGTTTCCACACACACACATGGAGAGTTAGTGTCATGGTTTACTTCTGAATTCCTTTCTCAATTGGGTATCATGAATCTCTTTGAATTTCTCTATGATATGATTTATGAGACATCTTTTTCTATTTTCACTAAGAAGAACTCCTTGGCGTGGTTCATGTATTGATCACTTTACTTTAAATAAAATTTCCTCAAATGATAAATCTCCAGGATTTTGGAAATATATATATATATATATATATATATATATATATGAATCATTGTATTTGGATATGTGACTTTGCCCAGGAGTGCAAATGTTTAGGTGTGGGGGTGTGATCGTACCACGATTCACTGTTTTATTACACCCTTACACCACAATTTTAAACTAGTTTTTTAATGAATATTCCAAATATAATAATAAATTTCACTTTATGTTTGAATCAATAAATTAATTTTAATCAATATTATAATGGTCAATGTTACTTGTTTTTATTGTTTCAATGTAGGTGGAGGTGATTTGGAGGGCCCTTGATGAAGTGGAAGAAAAATGGGCCAAAATTGCATGGATCCATGGACATCTGTCCACTGTTTTGAATAGTACACGAAATAAGTGCATCCAAATGGGCTGAAATTTTGTTGTCCTGTCCAAAATTTAATAGGATACATTTCATATTAATAAACCCAATCCTTATTAGGCCTCTATGGGGCCCATCCAAACTGATCTTTCCAAGCCACCGAATTTGGACCAAGTCAAATGTGGTGTTCTGTATTTTATCAATATCTTGAGTTTTAGTTGTCCAAATGCTGCCAAACTTTTGGTGGATACAGTAAAGAGGTAGGTATACAACTTTTCTATTTTCTCCAAAGCAAGATAAGACTGTCTGAAGGCCGAAACGTGTCGTGCAAGTGGATTGATGAAATCTGTGTGCCTAAAACCACCTTCCAATTTTCCTATAAAAGGGAACCTCATTTGCAAGTTTGGACAAGAAGTGAAGTGCTGCCAATTTAGAGTCATAGAGGAGTCTCATAATCACCTTGGAGGTTCTGGAGGCCCCTATCCTCATAGGGGGATCAACAATGAAGAAGGAGTTCCACCCGAGCTTCCTCCTCCTCCTCCCGATGTCGAGCTAAAAGTTGGGTGTTCGTTGTGAGGGAGCTACACACATGTAAATGGAGTTCTGATGAATACAATAGCTACTGGTTTGGATTAATTTGGGTGTTTAAACATTTCATTCCATGTATCTTATTTTATTTCAGATTTGAATTCTTGATTTGATACATGTGAGTGTTATGCTCTTAATTTCTAACCGATCGGTGTGAGGTTTTGAGTGCGTGACTTGTGTTGTTCCGATTGGACATCACAAGAATCCTTTTCATACCCAACTTATTGAGATTTCAATATGATTTGGAAGATTTTATTCCATGCATAAGTACTGGACCTTGACAATATGATTTTTACGTCAAGGTTTGGTCCTTAAAGCATTGAAATAAAAGCTTAGGAATTAATCGGGATTCCAATTAACTCCAACCAAAGAATTACTCTAAACCCAAGATGAATCTCTATGAACAATGAACTTGATATGTGTGTAGTGAAATCACATCGACCCTTTTATCTCATATTTTTCAAAATCCACTAGGTCACTCAATTTTTAATCCATTTCAACTAAGTCATTGTTTTAAACTCTTTTCAAAACCACCCCCTCTCTTAGTCATTTTTATTAAAAATACACACTGTAAACCTACCAACGCTCCTTGAGAGATGACCTAGGGTCTTCCCTAGACTATAAATTAACCTTAAAAATATAATCAATTTGACGTGTCATGACAACTCGGTCAATCGTCGGCTCAAGTTTCAGATCCACATTCTGTGGACTCTGTTCGTAGCATCCCCCGACAATTTGGTGCCTCTGACCCACGTTTTGTGGGTTCTATGTGGAAGCTCTCCCAGTCCGCAAAAATCCCTAAACAGAAGTTTTTTTGTTCGTGAAGGACTCTATTCGCAGAAATATCTGCACGTGAAGACCCCGTTCGTGAAGGTCTCCCACGTTTTCGGTACGCGGAGGTGTGGTCTATTAGGTACCGGGATGGCGTAGCGGAAGCCGGTGGGTCGGGAATTTAAAAATTTCTACATCACCGGAGTGACATAACTATGTCAAATCCAGTGATCTTGTCCTGGTTCGGTCTGAGGATCATGCAAGGTTTAAATAGAGCACAAATAAATTGAACATGTACCTAGTTCGGATCTGTCATGTGCAAGTCCACCGAAGGACGCCAGCGATCATTGCTCGAAGACTTCGACGTCGAATCCCTCTAGATTGTCCACACACGCCTCTAAAATATACTCTCATTCCATTCATCGAGATCCAGGTGCTAGCGCGGATCTTCAACGTTCACTTCAGCGCAACGACGATCACCGCAAGGCAAGAAATTTCAATCCGAGATGGATGAACTTGAAGATCTTTCTTCGCTTGAGAGACTCTCTCTCTAGATTACATAAGGAGAGAGATGCTCTCAATCCCAACACATGAATAGTTACATGGGAAGAGCCTCTCTCTTACTTATATAGGGAATGTTTAAAACATGCAGCGTGCGCTCCCAACCCCTGTGTAATAAACGTCTTCTATATAAGTGTTATAAATAATTATTTATGAAAAATTAAATTATGCCATAAATAATATTTATAATTTATCAATTACTCTTAATATATATATATATATATATTAAATATAATACATGATAAACTTGAGTCTTTAACTCGACTCACACCTCCTGTTAATATTAAACAAACCTAGGATATTAACATCCATTCGAATAATATTAATACTTGTATTTACTAATCACTTGTAAATACTTGTTATAAATAAATTCAACATATTATTCCAAGCTTGAATAATTAAAGAATTTATTTATTACTCGGTGATCCAAATAACTTGAATAGTACTTGGACCCTTTGGCGGGGCCCACCAAGTTATACATTCCTATTCACAGAATAGGGCAGATTCTCAAAGTGTTATTGTGTGTGACCCTCTAGGTCCTTATCTCAATAGCAGTGAATAATATCCACTGACCAAGAGTGGGGTCTAGCAACCCATCAAGGCCCCTATAAAGACAAGGTAAAGTCAGAGCAACGACTACCTTCCTACGAACATGGTCTGTGTAATATAATATCTTCATCACCGATATCTCAATAAAGTAGAATGCACACTAGTGTCATCATCCTTTATCTTGATTTATTTTATTTGTTGATTTGTCAGAACGGTCTTACCTTCCACTACCATGACCATGGATTTAATGAAGGTGCAACCATCCTAATCAACCATGCTCGAGATATCTCTTCCTGAACTCAGAAGTGACAAATCCTTTCTCGATCATTCAATCAATGCCATGTCATTAATGATGTACCCGATACAAACTACCTCTCCATGAATTTGTCAGCATGGTTTTCGTCTTGCATCAAATGTACGTAATTAAATGACATTCATTAATAATGATCTCAAGTCTGGAGACCATTACACATGTCTATAGATAGGAATGACCAATGACACCTGAAACATGTGGTGTTCCTATTATGAGGGTCTGTCCTCATGATCTCAACTACTAGAGATCATAAATTGCGAACTTTATGAGATGAAGTCTCAATGCTAATGAGACCCCATCACCTGATGGTCACACATCATCTATGTCCTTTCAGAATGATGTAACTAGACCATAGGACATTACTTTAAGATTACTATCATGGTATCTCAGGGTTCTCATTATAGCATGGGATCTGCTATACCCCCTTGATACGACATGTAATCTAAGGAAATTGCCATAAACAAAGTGGATGCAGAAGTATCTACACTATTACAACAAGATAAACACATGTATTAAAACAAACTACATACATGTAATGGTAATCAAAGTACAATACAAGTTGGGTCTAGGGCACCCACTTTCAACACTCCCACTTGCACTAGAGACAACTAATAACAGGTTTCAATCCACTAGCTCTCACATGAGAATCATGATTCTGCTGAGAAATGGATTTAGTTAGGGGGTCTTCCACGTTATCCTTTGGGGCTACTCTGTTAACTGTGACTTCACGTCTTTGAGTAAAATCCCTCAAGAGATGAAACTTCAGAAGAATATGCTTTATCCTCTGGTGAGACCTGGGATCCTTGTCAAGCACCACTGCAGTAGTATTATCACAATATACCAAAACAGGGTCTAGACTGCTAGGAACAACACCAATGTCTGAGATAAAACTGTGTATTCAGACTACTTCCTTTATTGCATCGAAAGATGCAATATATTCAGATTCTGCTGTAGAATCGGTAACCACAACTTGCTTCGAGCTTCTCCAGGTCACTGCACCACCATTTAGGTAAAAGATGTATCCTGACTATGATTTCATATCATCATGACCTATCTGGAAACTAGCATCAGTGTCTCCCCTCACTGCTAGTTCCTCATCTCCTCCATACACCAGGAACATATCCTTAGTATGCCTCAAGTACTTTAGGATAGTATTAATAGTTGTCCAATGCAGATCTACTGTATTGGCTTGATATCTACCCACCATGATTAAAGAAAATGCGAAATCAAACCTAGTAAATAGCATGAAATGCATGATAGAACCCACTTCCGAGGCATAAGGGACTACTCATTGTGTCAATTTCCTCCTATGTTTGTGGACACATTTTCTTAGAGAGATTTATACCATGTGACATAGGCAATAATCCTCTCTTGGATTGTTCCAT
The DNA here is from genome assembly GCA_963277665.1 of Viscum album. NCBI lineage: Eukaryota > Viridiplantae > Streptophyta > Magnoliopsida > Santalales > Viscaceae > Viscum > Viscum album. The sequence goes on along the minus strand of OY728166.1, from coordinate 1,331,517,476 downwards.
ATTGTACCTTTTAAGTACCTTGTCAATATATGCACTTTGACTTAGGCCAAGCAGTCTTTGAGATCTATTTTGATAGATCTTGATCCCTAGAATGTAGTCTTCTTCACCTAAGTCTTTCATGGATAAGCATTCATTTAACAAATTCTTAACTGACTGTATGACTTGTACCTCATTTCCCATAATTGATATGCCATCAACATATAACACTAGGAAAACGATGGCATTCCCTTCAACCTTTTTATAAAAACAAGGATCGCTTTCATTTTTGAAAAAACCAAAACCTATTATGGCCTCATAAAAACAAACATTCCACGATCTTGATGCCTGCTTCAATCCATAAATGGATCTTTGCAGCTTACATACTTTATTGGCATTCTTTTACTTAAAAAACCCTTCAGGTTGAGTCATATAGATGTCTTCAACCAACTTCCCATTTAGAAAAGCAGTTTTGACATCCATTTTCCAAATTTCATAATCATTAAAGGCTGCTATTGCAAGCAATATTTTGATGGATTTAAGCATTTCTACTGGTGAGAAGGTTTCATCATAGTCAAAGCCTTGACGTTGCTTGAAACCTTTTGCAACTAGTCTTTCTTTAAAGGTATTAACCTCACCATCCATTTCCAGCTTCTTCTTGAATACCCATTTTCTTCCAATGGGATTTACATCATCTGGAGGGTTTACCAAAATCCAAACTTGATTTTGGTACATGGACTCCATATCAGAATTCATGGCTTCTTCCATTTAGCAGCTTCTTTTCCCTCTACTGCTTCCTTGTAGGTTAGAGGTTCATTATCCTCAAGGAATAATGTGTCAACTGACTCGGTGACAAGAAAACCATAACAATATGGTTCTCTAACCTCTCGCATAGACCCATGTAGTATCTATGTCTCAGGAACAACTTCTTCTTCCACTTGTTCTTGTGGATATTGTTCCTCTACCAACTCTTGTGCATATGGAGCATTAACTTCCTCGAAGTCAATATTGCTCCCACTATTTCCAATAGAAATGTGTTCCCTTTATAGAAATGTGGTGTATCTTGACACAATGAATTTTCTATCTAAAGGGTTACATAGGTAATATCCTCTTGTTTTCTTTGGATAACCTATAAATATGAACTTAGTGCTTCTGGATGATAATTTGTCACTTGGTAAAGTCTTGACAAATGCCTCTCACCCCCATACACGTATGTGTGTCAGACTGGGTTTCTTTCCATACCATAATTGATATGGAATCTCATCTGTAGCTTTAGTTGGTACTCAGTTAAGGGTATATGCTACTGTCTACAAGGCATATCCCCAAAAGGATAATGGAAGAGTTGCATGACTCATCACTGATCTGACCATGTCAAGAAAGGTCTTATTCCTCCTTTCACTAACACCATTTCATTGTGGTGTATAAGGAGGAGTGAGTTGAGATACTATACCACACTACTTTAAGTGATCAATGAAAGCTTGGTTAAGATATTCTCTACCTCAGTCTAAGTGGAGTGCTTTTATCTTCTTACCAAGTTGGTTTTCTACTTCATTCTGGTATTCCTTAAAAAAATGAAAGGAATCTGACTTATACCACATTAAGTAGATATAGCCATACCTACTATAGTCATCGGTAAAAGTAATGAAGTATAAAAAACCACCCCTTGCCTCTACTGGAAATTAACCACACACATCAGTATAAATTAATTCCAGTACTGCATTGGCTCTTTCTCCCTTTCCTGAGAAAGGTGCTTTGGTCATCTTTCCTTATAAACAAACTTGACATACATCTAAGGGTTCTAATTGTATCAAGTCTAGATACCCTTATTAATGTAATCTTCATAATCACTTCTCATTTACATGACCAAGCCTGAAGTGCCATAGGCGGGTGATATTTGAGTCATGTTGGCTATTTTTTTCATTGATTGCCATTACGGGGTTCTCTAGTTCTAGCATATATAAACCATTGTTAAGATGTTCCATACCATAACACATGTTATCCCTATAAAAGATACAACATTTATTTTCAAACTTGAAATAAAAACCCATAGTGTCTAGAATCGACACAAAGATAATGTTTCTGGTAACATAAGGTATATAATAGCAATTGTTTAAAACTAGAACCAAACCAGTTAGCAAGGTTAAGTGATAGTCTCCTACTACCAAGGCTGCCAAACTTGCACCATTTGCAGCTCGGAGATCCACTTGACCTTTTGCAATATTCTTGAACCTACTTGGTTCCTATATATGAATACAAATGTGTGAGCCACATTCCGTATCCAATACCCAACTTGTAGATAAAGATATATTACATTCAATGACAAAAATACCTGAAGTAGAAGCATCAGTTTGCTTCTTCTTCCCAGCTTTGCAATTTTTATTCTAGTGGCCTTTCTTGCCACATCCAAAGAAGACAACTTCCTGGTCATTACTTTGCCTCTGAATCTTTGGCTTCTTTGTAGGATGATGCATCGGTGTCTTTGGCCTTGACTTGGCCTTATACCCCTTTTCCTTGACCTTGTTTTTATTGTTCACCATAAGGATAGATGAATTGGTATTTTTCATATCCTTGTCATCTTGGCAAACTAAATCCAAAAGGTATGAGAGCGAATTTTTCATATCATTCATATTATAATTGACAATAAAATCCGAGAAGCTTGATGGTAAAGAGGCAAGAATGAGATCCACTACCAATTATTGGTTCAGTTTGAACCCAAGGGCTTCAAGCCACTCAATATACCCAATCATCTTGAGTACGTGAGGACCAACTTGATGTCCGTCTGCTAGCCTGCACTTATAAAGAGCACTTGAGATCTCATACCTTTCTTGTCTGGCCCTCTCCTAATATAATTCTTGGAAATGTAAAAGTATCTTGTAGGCATCCTCATCATCATGTTTTTTTTGCAATTAGTTGGACATAGATGACAACATGATGCATTGTACATCAAGTGCATTGTCTACATGCTTTCTCCATTTATATTTTTCCTCCTTGCTTGCTCCCTGAGGAGGCTCAACAGGAATTGAGGATTCCAACACATATAACTTTCTTTCTTGGCGTAGTACTATGCACAAGCGCCAGTACCACTACTGGAAGTTGTTGCCAGTCAGGATATTTTCTTTATCCAAAATTGATCAGAGTGATAAAGTACTTATGGTGTTGGTGATTGCCATTTTGAATCTACATACAATAAACATCTAGCAGTTAGTACTTTGTATTGATTACCTTTTGACATTTATGATCAATAGATTATTATATCATTTTAATGTCTCCCACTATTTTAGCGAACCTTAATAGCCCTCACTATTATATTTGGAATACTATGTCGCTTGATTATTCTAGTGGCAAGGATCCTCAAAACCTCCCTCGTAGTCTACAAGCTATGGCTACGCCACTACTTGGAGGGTTTCAAGGTAGGCACTAGTTGGCCAACTACCTAGCTTGTGGTTCCTTGTGTTGTTGAGTAAAGTCCCAGCTTTTGGAATCAGAACTTGATTCCCTCAACCATTTTCCTCTAAAGTGATTGCAAGTTATCTATGACTAAACCTTGACTACTCACTTTAGTTAATTCAACCCAGTTATCTCATGAAAACACCCCAGTAGTAAGATGCACTCTCAACTATGGCTGACGAGCACCCCAAACAACCAGTTTTGTTTAAATGTGAGAAATGGAAGGCTTTTGGGCTTAATATATCTTTGAGGGATTTTTATATTTATTGACGAATATAATCCTTTTTTATTTATTACGTTCAAACCAGGTTGTCGCGCTTACAACTGAACATGAAATAGAATAAAATTCATCACATCTTTATGCATTTTATCTTGTTTAATATTCTATGTGATCACGCAATAATCATGCATTCGCATAAAAACAATAAAAAATGCATAAAGGTAAATCATGCAATCCGACTGGTCTTGAGCATTCATATAATGACCGATCCATAACGGATCAATCATCACCTAGGGGCATCCATACCTGAGTCGAAACGTGACTCGCGTTGCTGCTGGCCCCAATGCAAAGCGCTCAACTCCAGTCTGGACTACCGCCTCGACATGGCGGGGTCTGAATCTCGGATCGTCACTGTATAATTACAAATATACTCGCACGCAGGCAAGGAGGTTTGAGGTACAAAATACAACTAGTGCAATGGACGCACAAGTCCTTATACATATTTGAATTAAAATACAATTCACAGACCGTCATTTATCTAATTAAATATTACAATCATCACACACATTGAATAAATAATTAAATAAATAAATCCATACATGCATGAGTTAGTCGCTAGCTCAAGACCAGTTGGTGTAAATTACGCGCAATAAAATTAAATTGAAATAAATTTAAATAGTGCGAGGGTGTTCTAATAAATTAAATGAATTTGATTAAATTCAAATAATTTATTTATCAGTTCCATTTATTTAATTTAATTTTAATTCTAAAAATTAAATTAAACCATTAATTTAATTTTAATTCTAAAAATTAAATTAAACCATTAATTTAATTTTAATCTTAAATTAAATTAATATTTCGGATTAAAATAAATTTAAACCCTCAAACTAATTCTAATTAATTTAATTTAAAAAAATAAATTATTTAAAATTGATTTAAGATGGGGTTACCTCTAGCCGGGGAGGAGTCCGACAGGACTACGAACTGTCACGGGGTGTCGTCCCAGAGCAGGGCCAAATCACGACATTACCGCGGCGTGACCGTGACATGACCGTGACGTGTTTGCCCGGTCCAACAACATCCACGGGGCAGCATCTTCTGGTCATGAGCGAAGAGAGCGGGAGGAGGCAGAGCAACATTCCGGCCAGCCGCATGGGCGACAGCCCGCTGCTCCAGCCAGCCGGCGGGGCGGCGACCCGGTCCGGCACGACCTGGACTAGCAGCGGCCTGGTCCAGCGCGCCCTGTACTGACGAGGACCAAGAGTAGCGCGGGGCGGTGGTCCAGCGGGGCTCAGCCAACGTGAGAAGGAGGGATGACGATCAGCCAGGGGTGGCTTGAGGAGGCTGGTACAGCGTGGTAGGGAGCGGTACGATGAGACGACGAGACATCGACGAGGTGGCGGGCGTCTGGCGAGAGGGGAGAAGGCCAGTCGGGGAGGGTGGCGGTGCCTCCTCCTAGGGTTTTTTGGGGTGGGGCGCATCCCGCATGAGGAAAAAGACCTATGGGTCTTCTTTCTAATTTTTTTAAATTAAATCAACTTTTTGTCTTTTGACAAAAATACCCCAAAAAATAAAAAGAAAGACCCAAGGGTCTTGGTCTTTCCTTTGTTTTTTTAAACAAACTTTGTGGAAAATATTTTTCCACACCCCTTTACTTTGTGGAAAATATTTTTCCACACCCCTTTAAAAAGTTCAAAAAGGGAAAACATTATATTATATTTTATAATAATAAAATATTATATTTAATTTTATCTCAATAATGATTGAGATTAACATCAGATGAATGAAAAAACTACAATGTTGATCTGATTAATTTTTTTAAATGATCGTAGCTTGATCGTTTGAAAATGAAATGACATGCGGTCAGATCCAAATGAACCATTTTAACACCCCACACTTAAATTTAATGCATCTTAATTTTGTTTACTTAGAAAAATCTTGTGATTCCTATGAAACCACTGTTAGGTACCGGGATGGCGCAGCGGAAGACACCGGGAATTTAAAAATTTCTGCGTCACCGGAGCGACATAACTCTATCAACTCTAGTGATCTTGTCCTGGTTCAGTCCGAGGATCACGCAAGGTTTAAACAGAGCACAAATAAATTAAACATGTACCTAGTTTGGATCTGTCATGTGCAAGTCCACCGCAAGATGCCAACGATCTTTGCTTGAAGACTCCGAAGTCGAATCCCTCTAGACCGTCCACACACACCTCTCAAATCTGCTCACATGTTGTTCATCGAGATCTGGGTGCTAGCGTGGATCTTCAACATTCACTTTAGCATAGCGACGATCATCGCAAGGCAAGAAACTTCAATCTGAGATGGATGAACTTGAAGATATTCCTTCGCTTGAGAGACTCTCTCTAGATTCCAGGAGGAGAAAGATGATCTCAATCCCAACACATGAATAGTTACATGGGAAGATCCTCTCTCTTACTTATATAGGGAATGTTTAAAACACGCGGTGTGCGCTCCCGACCCCCATGTAATAAACTTCTACTATATAAGTGTTATAAATAATTATTTATGACAAATAAAATTATGCCATAAATAATATTTATAATTTATCAGTTACTCATAATATATATATATATATATATATTAAATATATTACGTGATAAACTTGAGTCTTTAACTCGACTCACACCTCCTGTTAATATTAAACGGACCTAGGATATTAACATCCATTCGAATAATATTAATACTTGTATTTACTAATCACTTGTAAATACATGTTATAAATAAATTCAACATATTATTCAAAGATTGAATAATTAAATAATTTATTTATTACTTGGTGATTCATAGAACTTGGATAGTACTCGGACCCTTTGGCGGGGCCCTCCAATTTCTACATTCCTATTCACAGAATCAGGCAGATTCTTAAAGTACTGTTGTGTGTGACCCTCTAGGTCCTTATCTCAATAGTAGTGAATAATATCCACCGACCAAGAGTAAGGTCTAGCAACCCACCGAGGCCCTTATAGAGACAAGGTATAGTTAGAGAAATGACTACCTTCCTACGAACACGGTCTGTGTAATATAATATCTTCATCATTGATATCTCAATAAAGTAGAATGCACACTAGTGTCATCATCCTTTATCTTGCTTTATTTTATTTGTTGATTTTTCCGGACGGTCTTACCTTCCACTACCATAGCCATAGATTTAATGAAGGTGCAACCATCCTAATCATCCAGGCCCGAGATATCTCTTCCTGAACTCAGAAGTGACAAATCATTTCTCGATCATTCAATCAATGCCATGGCATTAATGATGTACCCAATACAAACTACCTTGCCACGACTTTGTCGCCATGGTTTTCTCCTTACATCAAATGTATGCAATTAAATTACATTCATTGATAACGATCTCAAGTTTGGAGACCATTACACATGTCCATATATAGGAACGACCAATGAAACCTGAAACATGTGGTGTTCCTATTATGCGGGTCTGTCCTCATGATCTCAACTACTAGAGATCATCAAGTGTGAACTTCATGAGATGAAGTATCAATGCTTATGATCTCCCAGCACCTGATGGTCACACATTATCTGTGTCCTTTAAGAATGGTGTAATTGGACCATAGGACATTACTTTAAGATTACTGTCATGGTATCTCGGGGTTCTCATTATAGCCTGGGATCTGTTATACCCCTTGATACGACATGTAATCTAAGGACATTTCCATAAAAAAAGTGGATGCAGAAGTATCTACACTATTATGGAAATATAAACACATGTATTAAAACAAACCGCATACATGTAATGGCAATCAAAGTACAATACAAGTTGGGTCTAGGGAACCCACTTTCAACATAGTTCACGTAGGGCTCATGTCCGCGCTGACCCCTGGTAGTACGTGAAGAGGGGGGTTCTCCTTTGTACCACCAATACCTTTTCCCTCTGTTGGAATTGTGTTCAGCCGAGTTCCTCATGTTCATGATATTGGTACTTAGGTTCCAGCCAATACAATGGAAAATTAATTGGTTAATAGATGGAAAAACCTTTCGCTTACAGACAAAGAGAAAGAACCAATTACCACCAATAATGCCTACAACACCTTCCTGGGATGGCACATTTCCCTGTTATTAATTGGGAAGTCCATATCAGGAAAACCCTTCAACTTGGGCGCACTGAAAAATACGCTACAATCCATTTGGTATTTGGATGATGGAGTGGAAATACGAGATGTTAGAGCTTGACATCTAATCTTTGAATTCTTCAACATGAAGGATAAACAAAAAGTGCTCCAAGGGAGATTGTGGTCATTTGATAACCATATATTGATGATGGAAGATTTGAAGAATGGTGATGATATAATCTCGACTTTTCCAAATCCCCTTTTTAGGTGAGATTAATAGGAATTCCCTTTAGTGGAAGATCAGAGCAGGTTATGAAAGAACTTGGAAATCATATTGGTCAGTTCATAGAATGGGACCAATTGGACCCCATCCATTGGGGACTGTCAGTAAGGACTAGAGTGATGGTTGAGGTCGCCAAACCCCTCATGAGCGGCTCCTTCTTGACACTTGATGGTGTGAAGTATTGGATATCCTTTGAATACGAAAAGTTTCCAAACTTCTATTTCTTTTTCGGTTTCCTGGGACACTTTGAAAAAGACTATACAGGAAAAGAGACAAATAATGAAGGTAACCTGGTAATGCAATAGAGCCCATGGCTATGTGAAAAAAATACGTGAATGTCCTTCATCCCTGAAGCAGAAAAGCAACGAGATAGAGAAATAATCACCAAGGCTCTCCAGGCACAAGAGGCTCCCATGCATAATAAAATCATTTTTGTTGGGCCTTCTCACATACAGAAAAAATTATGCAACATAGAGCAATCGAGTGGTGAAAAGAAATATTTCTACTTGCCCGTTGGTGGGAACTAAAAACACCAACAAACCCAAGAGGGAACCCTTTATTGAAACAATTGTATCCACAGGTTCCATTCCTCTAATCCCTGGGGAGTATCGTCAACCACATCCCAAGTCCAAACACATCTGGTCGAACCCCCCAGATAGTATGATTACTCCTAGGGGTTATCACACCTCACATGTTATTCATCCAGGTGATGCCCTATATCTCACCGATTCACATGTTCCTAAAATGCCATGAATGTGGAAGAGGAAGGAAAAATGTGACCATGGATGTGAAATGGGTACATTAGAATTAAGTGGTTCACAAAGATCTCTTGAGGAACCAATGGAAAATGAATTGTATCCCAAATGGTGGAACATTACTGAAGATGGATGTAACGACCCAAACTTTTTAAATAATATATTAACTTACTCTTAATGATTTAATAGAGATGTTAATGGTTAATGCAGAAAGAGGAGTCGATGGCTTCATCCAGTAGACTCGAACCTTATGAAGCCCACTTATCAGAGCTTGGGAAGGAGGTGGCATCTTTGGGCTTCGCTTTGGACCAAACCCAAGCTGAACTCCAGCGTGTCAAGCTTGAACGGAAACGCCTGCGGGAGAAGTTCAAGTTAGTAGAGATTACTACTAGGGCAATGTTATCTGAGCCTCCCTCAGATTCTCTCACCATAGCACACCTTACACTTAGGTCTTATGCCAGTGTTATAAGGGGCTATGTGACAAGACCCTAGCTTCCTTGTGTAATCCTTTCGGGTGAATGACTTGAGATTTCTTCCTTTAGTGATGTTTGTGAAATTTCAAATGTCCAGATAATTTTAGAATGTATTTTATTGATGAATTTTGAAAAAAGGATATTTTAAAATATTTATGTAAACCCTAAATAACTAATGAAGTGTAATGATTTTCAAAAAATGGTCTTCTACAAAAGTGTTCAGTAAGGAATTTGGAGTCTAATAAGATCAACTTAATTTTTGATGAATAGTAAATTATGAATAGTGATTTTACGCTTAGGATTAGTAATGTGACCAAATGGATTAGTAATTTCACTCAAAGAAAGTTTTAATATAATTTAGACACCTAGATTAAGTAATGTGATTCAATAAAATGGGTAAATAACGGTTTCATAAATGATTAATCAAGTATTAGTTTTTTCAGGTGAATAGTGTTTTTTTAATTAAAAAATTTAATTAAAAATTATTAGAAAATTATTTTTATAAAAATGAATTTATTTTTGAACTCAGGGCATCGATATCATGTTATGGTAATTTTTGGGGATTTTTCTGAAAAAACGAATTTTCGATGAATAGTGTTTTTATTTAAAAATTAAATTAAAATTATTTAGAAAATTATTTTTATAAAATGGAGTTCATAAATGTATTTAGAGCATCGATATTTGGTTAAGGTGAAATTTTGGGATTATTCTGAGAAAGTTGAATTTTCGATGAATAGTGAAAATATAGTTTTAAAGTTACGGGTGTTTAATGACATCATTAAATGATGTATTAAGTATATTTTCAATATGGTCGAATTATTAATAGTAAGATAAGGTATGAGGTGTCCCAAGTGGCCAATACCATGGGAAAATACCATGGGCAAGCCCATGGTTTTGCCAAAACCACTAGTGAGGTGTCCCTTGGCCATTAATGCCTTGTCCCCTCACTTTCCCTATAAATACCCACCCTCTCCTCCTTTAGTTTTCACTCCCAACTCTCCCCCAAAGAAGTTATGCTCTCCTTACCTTCCAAGGAGTCCTCCCAAGGTGCCTCCAAGCCCTCAAGGTCCAAAACATTGAGTTTCAAGAGTCACGTTTTAAGGTAAGGGATCCGACCCCTCTCTTTCTTTTCATGTAATCACTTTTATGTCATTCCTTTTATGCTCCATGTTATTATGTGAGAGGATGTTCTTTTATATTCCTCTTACTGCCATTTTCATTTTTATATGATGAGAGACCACCTATTACTCTCATCATTTCATTTTATGAAAGTTTAAGTGACGCCGTTAGGCTGCTGAATTTTTAAGGGATTCTTTCACCCTTCTCATTTTTCAAGTTCGATTTTCATGTAAAGTCTTTCAAGTTCCTTTTTATTATGTTGGGGTATGATCTCTATATCTATCATACTGATCTCTTATGATCATATGATGAGAGACCCTATTTGATCTTGTCAATTCATTTTTATTGAAGTTTAAGTGACGCCGTTAGGCTGCCGAATTTTCATAAGAGAAATCTAATTTTTTTTCCTTCCATGATTTTCATTTCAAATGGTATGTCCCACAAATTTCATTACCATGTCCATATATCCTTCTTATTCTGTCACCCTACTATTTTATGGATCATTTATGAGTGGGTGACCCATGTCCCCTCTCTTTTCAATGTTTTCTAAAACCCCGAAACATAGCCGTTATGCTGCAGAATTTTCGTCTCAAAATGCCTCTCTCTTTTCTCAAAATTATTTTATGTTATAAAGTGAATACTCAAAGATCTTATTTCTACAAGGGTATTCACATATATATCAAAATTTTCTATTTTAAATTCTGGGATTTACATACATGAGACCCGCTTTCCCTTTCCGTGGGTTTAAAGTGACGTAAGGATCATGTCTTTAAAGCAATTTTTTTTAAACGTTATGATTATGAAATGAAACCCATTTATTTTATGCTATATGGGTTATTTATGAAATTTTTGATGATGATATATGTGGCTCACATGATAATAAAGGCAAATTTAAGGGTGCACCCTGATAGCGCTCCAATGCATTGGGTAATGATGTAACCACTAGAGATTACAATTTTCATGATACCTTGGTGAATAACCTTGGTAATTTTCAAATGACACCTTGGGGATGGACCTTGGTGATATGTTCATGATTGTCTATGTTAAATGATGTAGCCACATATTCAAGTTATGAAAAATGTTATTTTTGTTATGAAATGCCTCATGATTTCTTTCTCATGCCTTAAAGTTCTTTTCATGTCCTTATTGAAGTATATCAAGTTCACATGTAAAATGTTCCTCTTGTTTCCCTTACTGGGCCTTCTAATCAACCTTTATTTTTATGTATGTCCCCAGGTTATGAGATGTAGTAATGAACCTAGGATGAACTTAAGGAGAAGCCTTTCAAGTGTTTAAGAAGAATGCTTTATGTTATTTTCATGTATTATGTTCCTGGTTTCCAAGACACTAAACCTTAAAGATCCTCAGTTTTGTGTAATGTAATGAAAGTTTATGTTATAAGAAGACGGGATGTTATAGTTGGTATCAAAGGATGGTTTAGTTATTTGTGGAAATTATGTTATAAAAACTTTAGGAAGAACCCTATAGAAAAGTTTAAATATAGGAAAACTTCCTGGTATTTTGGTAAGTATTGAGTAAGTGGTTTATCAAACAAATACATCCCTGTCTGGATACGAGCAGGTAGAGGCGGCTCTGGCACAGATGTACATAGGGGTAAAACCCGAAAACACCGCTTTGAGCTAGACTCGAACGGGAACTGGTGCACGATAACGGGCCTTGCTGCACTCTTGGTTACGACACTCCCGGGGGATATGTTTGGTTAATCACAAGCTTTTTATAAATCATTATGAAGGAATTATAGAGAAGTATAATTGTCTAAGCACGAAGTCTTAGTTAAAAGATTCATAAATGAAATAAGTTTCTCACTAAGGTTTTATTCTTTTAGAAAATGGCGGGCAATAGGAGAAACCGTGCTGATGGTGACCGCAATGCACCATGTTCTGACGGCCCTCCGATGGAAGCCGGAATGGAAACATTCATGCGAATGATGAACCAACTGACTCAAGTTATGAGTAATAACTTGAATCAAGCTGAGAGGCCAATCTCACCATGAAGGGAGCAACTTTCTGTTGAGTCCTTTATGCGTCAATGACCGCCAACATTCAGTGGATCTACTGACCCATTGGTTGCGGAACAATGGATAAGCTCCATTGAAAAGATATTTTCTGTACTTCATTGTTCGGAACAAGAAAAAGTCACCCTTGCTGTTTACCGCCTAGAGGGAGAAGCTGATCAGTGGTGGTCACTGATCAAAAACACGAAGCCACGAGGAGAGATGGAAGCTATGGAGTGGGAAGAATTCTGGGGAATATTCTTTAACAAGTATTTCCCTCGTTCCATGAGAACGAGAATGAAGAAAGAGTTTCTCGAGCTGAAGCAGAAGGAGAACGAATTTGTCGGAAGCTATGAGATGAACTTCACAAGGCTTTCCCGTTATACCTCAAGCTTTGTCATGGACCCTAATGGGAAGGTTGATAGATTCTTTGGCAGACTACAACCTCATCTGCGGAAGAATCTAGCCAACAGGAACTACGATAGCTATGAAGAAATAGTTCGAAGTGCTATGAAAGTTGAACTAGAGTTTGGGGAGACACAGTGGTCTCACAAATCTAATGAAAAGAAGAGAACTCTAGAACCAAGCCTGGGAAGAAGTTTTGATCAGGAAAGAGGTGGAAAGCATATGCAGCATGCCACATGCAATAATTGTGGGAAGAAGCATTCGGGGAACTGCTTGGTCGGAAGTGGTAAGTGCTACAAGTGTGGAAGAGAAGGCCATATTTCTCGGAATTGTCGTAGTGATGTGAAGCCTCAACTTCCCAACACTAAAAACAGAGGAAAGATGGTTCTGGCCCTACCCGAAGTCACATGCTTCAAGTGTGGACAGCTTGGGCACTTTGCTAATCAATGTCCAAATCCGAGGGCGGTGGAGGGGAATCACCATCAACCTCAGCAGAGGCCAAGGGAGCAAGGTCGTGCTTTCGCTATCACAACAACTGAAGTTGAATTTCAAAACGATGTGGTAGCAGGTACTCTTGTCTTCCTCTCAAAACTAGCAAGTACTTTATTTGATTCTGGTTCTACGCATTCATTTATTTCCTCTAAGTTTGCAAGGAATATAGAATCAATCCCCGAACTGCTAGAGGTAGAGTTGTCAGTCAAGACTCCAAGTGGGATTATCCTTGCATCAACAGTATTTAGAGACTCTAGTGTTTACTTTGGTGAGCACAATCTTATCGCAAATCTAGTAGTCATTCCCATGATGGAATTTGACATTATACTAGGGATGGACTGGATCTCAAAGTATAATGCTAAGATCAAATGCAGAAGTAAGGAAATCTCAGTAGTCTTGAATGAATGACCTACAGTTATCTTCCGAGGAGAGATATCCCGAACTGATCCCTATATAAAAGCACCTCCTATAGCTTTCTTTATGGAGTTAATCGGTGATGATGAAGAAGGAAAAGGGGGCATACAAATAGAAGATGTTCCGATTGTTCAGGAATACATGGATGTATTTCCTGAGGAGTTACCTGGACCTCCCCCAGAAAGAGAGGTAGAGTTCTCCATTGAACTCGTACCTGGGTCTCAACTGATATCAAAGACTCCATATAGAATGGCAAATGTGGAGCTAGAAGAGTTAAAGAAACAACTCCAAGACTTGTTGGAGAAGGGGTTTATCCGACCGAGTGTGTCTCCTTGGGGAGCACCAATTCTCTTTGTGAAGAAGAAGGATGGATCAATGTGGCTATGCATTGATTATAGAGAACTGAACGAGATCACAGTGAAGAACAGATACCCTCTTCCAAGAATTGATGATTTATTTGACCAACTTCGCGGGGCTCAATTCTTCTCTAAGATTGACCTTCAATCTGGTTATCATCAACTGAGGGTGAAGAAGGAAGATATTCAAAGACTGCCTTCCGATCAAGATATGGGCATTATGAGTTTACTGTTATGCCCTTCGACTTGACTAATGCTCCTACTATTTTCATGGATTTGATGAATAGAGTCTTTAAGGACTACCTTGATAACTTTGTGGTAGTTTTTATTGATGATATTTTGATATATTCAAAAAGTCGTGAGGAGCATGAAGATCATCTGAGGGTTATTTTGAAAACTCTACGGAAGGAGAGGCTCTTTGGAAAGTTCAGCAAGTGTGAGTTTTGGTTACAACAGCTGGCTTTCTTGGGGCACATCGTAACCAATGAAGGAATCTCGGTTGACCCTACAAAGACAATGGTTGTGGAGGAGTGGCCTCAACCCACAATAGTAACTGAGATTCGTAGTTTCCTGGGTTTAGCGGGATATTATAGGAGGTTTGTGAAAAACTTTTCACGGCTTTCTAATCCTCTAACCAAGTTGACTCGAAAAGGGGTTAAGTTCATCTGGACAAAGGAATGTGAGGAAAGTTTCCAAGAGCTGAAGAAGAGATTGGTTACTGCACCTGTGTTAACACTACCCTCTATCGGAGAAGGATTCGTTATTTTTAGCGATTCATCTCTAAAAGGGATTGGGTGCGTCCTCATGCAAAATGACAAGGTAATTGCTTATGCATCTCGACAGTTGAAGATTCATGAGCAGAATTATCCTACGCATGATCTAGAGCTGACGGCAGTTGTTTTTGCTCTAAAGATATGAAGGCACTATCTTTATGGGGAGAAATGTGATATATACACTGACCACCAAAGTCTAAATTATATTTTCACACAGAAAGAATTGAACATGAGACAAAGGAGATGGTTGGAGCTTATTAAATACTATGATTTTTCAATACATTATCACCCTGGAAGAGCAAACAAAGTTGCAGATGCATTAAGCATGAAATATCCTGTTGTTCTGGCAACAATGAGGATCTTAGGAGATCCCTTGATTAAAGATCTAGTAAAACTGGACATGGGAATTATAAGGAAAGGGACATCATCAACCCTATCCCAAATGATTTATCAACCTTCATTACTAGAGAAGATCAAGAAGGCTCAAAAAGAAGATCCTTTGCTGCAGGAGAAGTTTGAGGCTGTAAAGGATGGGAAGTTCCCTGATTTCAATATTGATCAAGAAGGTGTATTGAAATTTCGTACAAGACTATGTGTCCCATCTATTCCAGAGATAAAGAAAGAGCTGATGGATGAAGCTCATAGCTCTACTTTCTCTATACATCCGGGAAACACTAAGATGTATAGAGACATTCGTGATCATTATTGGTGGGATAACATGAAGAGGGAGATTTGCTGATTACACCACAAGGTGCCTGGTGTGTCAGCAAGTAAAGGCAGAACGACAACTTCCTAAGGGGGTATTACAACCGCTACCCATACCAGTATGGAAGTGGGATAATATCACTATGGACTTTGTAACTGGTCTCCCGAAAACATCCAAAGGAAACAATGCAATATGGGTTATTGTGGACCGTCTCACCAAGACATCCCATTTTATCTCTATTCGGGAAGATTTCTCTCTGGATCAGCTTTCCAAGATATACGTGAAGGAAGTGGTAAGGCTGCATGGGGTACCACTATCCATCGTATCTGATCGTGACCCAAGATTCACATCAAAATTCTGGAGAAGTCTTCAACATGCTCTGAATACTGAATTGAATTTTAGTACGGCCTATCATCCTCAAACTGATGGCCAATATGAAAGGACTATTCAGACACTCGAAGACATGTTGAGATTATGCTCAATGGAATTTAAAGGTGGACGGGATCAACACCTCCCATTAGTGGAGTTCTCCTATAACAACAACT
This sequence comes from Viscum album, assembly GCA_963277665.1. Classification (NCBI taxonomy): domain Eukaryota; kingdom Viridiplantae; phylum Streptophyta; class Magnoliopsida; order Santalales; family Viscaceae; genus Viscum; species Viscum album. The sequence goes on along the minus strand of OY728166.1, from coordinate 1,331,501,407 downwards.
TCCATGCGAGTATTCAGATGGAACCCTATGAAGCTCTGTATGGAAAGCGGTGTAGAACTCCTACTTGTTGGGATGAAACTGGTGAGAGGAAGCTTCTTGGGCCTGATCTCATGCAAGAGATGACGAAACAGGTTCATGACATCCAACAACACATAAAGGCTGCTCAGAGTCGGCAGAAGAGTTATGCTTACAATCGTCTAAGGGACTTGGAGTTTGGTGTTGGTGACAAAGTCTTCCTTCGAATTTCTCCATGGAAGAGAGTCATGCGGTTTGGGAAGAAAGGGAAGCTCAGCCCTAGGTACATTGGCCCCTATGAAATCCTTGATCTCATAGGAGCAGTGGCCTATCGTCTAGCACTTCCACCGAACCTAGCTCAAGTTCATGATGTCTTCCATGTATCTCTCTTGAGGAAGTACATACCCGACCCTTCGCATGTACTGAACCCGGAGGTGGTACAACTGGAACATGACCTCTCTTATGAGGAGCAGCCAGTGGAGATCTTGGACCGTAGAGACAAGGTTCTACGAAACAAGACTACCCACCTTGTGAAAGTGTTGTGGAGGAATCATAAGTATGAAGAAGCAACTTGGGAGCCTGAGGAAACGATGAAGCAAAAGTACCCTCACCTTTTCGACTAGGCCTCAAGTATAAATTTCGGGGATAAAATTTCTTAAGGGGGGAAGAATGTAACGACCCAAACTTTTTAAATAATATATTAACTTACTCTTAATGATTTAATAGAGATGTTAATGGTTAATGCAGAAAGAGGAGTCGATGGCTTCATCCAGTAGACTCGAACCTTATGAAGCCCACTTATCAGAGCTTGGGAAGGAGGTGGAATCTTTGGGCTTCGCTTTGGACCAAGCCCAAGCTGAACTCCAGCGTGTCAAGCTTGAACGGAAACGCCTGCGGGAGAAGTTCAAGTTAGTAGAGATTACTACTAGGGCAATGTTATCTGAGCCTCCCTCAGATTCTCTCACCATAGCACACCTTACACTTAGGTCTTATTCCGGTGTTATAAGGGGATATGTGATGAGACCCTAGCTTCCTTGTGTAATCCTTTCGGGTGAATGAATTGAGATTTCTTCCTTTAGTGATGTTTGTGAAATTTCAAATGTCCAGATAATTTTAGAATGTATTTTATTGATGAATTTTGAAAAAAGGATATTTTAAAATATTTATGTAAACCCTAAATAACTAATGATGTGTAATGATTTTCAAAAAATGGTCTTCTACAAAAGTGTTCAGTAAGGAATTTGGAGTATAATAAGATCAACTTAATTTTTGATGAATAGTAATTATGAATAGTGATTTTACGCTTAGGATTAGTAATGTGACCAAATGGATTAGTAATTTCACTCAAAGAAAGTTTTAATATAATTTAGACACCTAGATTAAGTAATGTGATTCAATAAAATGGGTAAATAACGGTTTCATAAATGATTAATCAAGTATTAGTTTTTTCAGGTGAATAGTGTTTTTTTAATTAAAAAATTTAATTAAAAATTATTAGAAAATTATTTTTATAAAAATGACTTTATTTTTGAACTCAGAGCATCGATATTATGTTATGGTAATTTTTGGGGATTTTTCTGAAAAAACGAATTTTCGATGAATAGTGTTTTTATTTAAAAATTAAATTAAAATTATTTAGAAAATTATTTTTATAAAATGGAGTTCATAAATTTATTTAGAGCATCGATATTTGGTTAAGGTGAAATTTTGGGATTATTCTGAGAAAGTTGAATTTTCGATGAATAGTGAAAATATTGTTTTTAAGTTACGGGTGTTTAATGACATCATTAAATGATGTATTAAGTATATTTTCAATATGGTCGAATTATGAATAGTAAGATAAGGTACGAGGTGTCCCAAGTGGCCAATACCATGGGCAAATACCATGGGAAAACCCATGGTTTTGCCAAAACCACTAGTGAGGTGTCCCTTGGCCATTAATGCCTTGTCCCCTCACTTTCCCTATAAATACCCACCCTTTCCTCCTTTAGTTTTCACTCCCAACTCTCCCCCAACGAAGTTATGGTCTCCTTACCTTCCAAGGAGTCCTCCCAAGGTGCCCCCAAGCCCTCAAGGTCCAAAACTTTGAGTTTCAAGAGTCACGTTTTAAGGTAAGGGATCCGACCCCTCTCTTTCTTTTCATGTAATCACTTTTATGTCATTCCTTTTATGATCCATGTTCTTATGTGAGAGGATGTTCTTTTATATTACTCTTAATGCCCTTTTCATTTTTATATGATGAGAGACCCCCTATTACTCTCATCATTTCATTTTATGAAAGTTTAAGTGACGTCGTTAGGCTGCCGAATTTTTAAGGGATCTTTCACCCTTCTCATTTTTCAAGTTCGATTTTCATGTCAAGTCTTTAAAGTTCCTTTTTATTATGTTGGGGTATGATCTCTATATCTATCATACTGATCTCTTATGATCATATGTTGAGAGACCCTATTTGATCTTGTCAATTCATTTTTATTGAAGTTTAAGTGACGCCGTTAGGCTGCCGAATTTTCATAAGAGAAATCTAATTTTTTTTTCCTTCCATGCTTTTCATTTCAAATGGTATGTCCCACAAATTTCATTACCATGTAAATATATCCTTCTTATTCTGTCACCCTACTATTTTATGGATCATTTATGAGTGGGTGACCCATGTCCCCTCTCTTTTCAATGTTTTCTAAAACCCCGAAACATAGCCGTTATGCTGCAGAATTTTCGTCTCAAAATGCCTATCTCTTTTCTCAAAATTATTTTATGTTATAAAGTGAATACTCAAAGTTCTTATTTCTACAAGGGTATTCACATATATATCAAAATGTTCTATTTTAAATTCTGGGATTTACATACATGAGACCCGCTTTCCCTTTCCGTGGGTTTAAAGTGACGTAAGGATCATGTCTTTAAAGCAGTTTTTTTAACCGTTATGATTATGAAATGAAACCCATTTATTTTATGATATATGGGTTATTTATGAAATTTTTGATGATGATATATGTGGATCACATGATAATAAAGGAAAATTTAAGGGTGCGCCCTGATAGCGCTCCAATGCATTGGGTAATGATGTAACCACTAGAGATTACAATTTTCACGATACCTTGGTGAATAACCTTGGTAATTTTCAAATGACACCTTGGGGATGGACCTTGGTGATATGTTCATGATTTTCTATGTTAAATTATGTAGACACATCTTCAAGTTATGAAAAATGTTATTTTTTTTATGAAATGCCTCATGATTTCTTTCTCATTCCTTAAAGTTCTTTTCATGTCCTTATTGAAGTATATCAAGTTCACATGTAAAATGTTCCTCTTGTTTCCCTTACTGGGCATTCTACTCACCCTTTTTTTTGATGTATGTCCCCAGGTTATGAGATGCAGTAATGAAACTAGGATGAACTTATGGAGAAGCCTTTCAAGTGTTTAAGAAGAATGCTTTATGTTGTTTTCATGTATTATGTTCCTGGTTTCCAAGACACTAAACCTTAAAGATCCTCAGTTTTGTGTAATGTAATGAAAGTTTATGTTATAAGAAGACGGGATGTTATAATGGAACCCTGCTCGAAGTCCAAGAGGCGGAGGCTGAAATGAACTAGCCCCACCTAGCACAATGATCATACTAAGTTGGAACTGTCGTGGGCTTGAAAACCTACAAACGGTTCAGATTCTACAGCTCCATTGCACTAAAAGTTTCCCGATATGTTTTTCCTGTCCAAAGCCATGTTGGAAAACATGGAAAACACTGGTATCGCTCACAAATGTAGCTTTTATGGCTGCTTCCCGATCCCCCACCAAGGCCACTCAGGGGGGGATGTGTCTTTTATGGAATGACAACATTGACATCAGAATCATCTCTTACTCTCTGAATCATGTATCTGCTTAGATTCATGAAAAACCCTTCCCACCTTGGACTTTTTTGGTTTTTATGGATGGCCATCTCAGAATGATAAATGAAAATCGTGAGATCTTCTCTGTGTAATTCGATGCAGAATTTCTATCCCTCTCCTTTTTGGTGATGACTTTAATGAAATTCTATCTAAGACTTAAAAAATCAGGGGAATTCTTCGGTCCTTGACTACAATGTTTGGCTTTTGGGATGCGATCTCCAGAGCAGAGCTGTCTGGCCTTGGCTTTTCAGGTATCCCCTTCACTTGGTTTCTTGGGAATTCAGAAAGTTTGCATATAAATAAGCATCTAGATAGATTTTCGGGCTCTATAGATTGGACCAATATCTTCATAATATTCCATGTCTCTCACCTAACAATAAATTCTTCATACCACTGCCCGATAGTCATTGAGTTCTCTCACATAGGTCATAATCGAGGATAAGGGAAACCTTTCAGAATCTAAATCTTCTGGGAAAGATAATGTGAATGTGAAGAGATAGTCTACTCATGTTGGAAGGGTGGAAAATCAAAAATTTGTTCAAACCTCCAGTAGATGGCCTCTAAAATAAGTGCTTGGAGCAATTCTAAATTTTGCCAACCCGACAGGCACTGTGACTCAATTGAGAGATAGTTGAATGCCCTTTTTTCTCGAACACTAAATGATGCAATTATTTATAGAATTAATTTTATCCAAGGTGAATTGGATGAGGCCCTTCATATTTAAGAGATCTTTTGGGCTATGCATGCGAGCAAAATCCATGTTAAAGAAGGGGATTCCAACACCTGTTACTTCCACCAGAAGGCCTCTTCCAGATGCCTAAAAAACACCATTTCTTGCCTCTCATACCCCGATGGTAGAATAGCATCCAATGATGAAGGAATCCATAATATTATGTCCTGTTGTTTTCAGAAGCTTTATACGGCTGGGGACTCTACTATACTGACCGAGGTGGAAGCTTGTATCAAACCTGTTATTACTGATGCAATGAACCAAAAACCCACAAAAGAGCTTTCAGATGATGAAATATTACGGGCCCTGAAGCATATCCACTCCACAAAATCCCCAGGGCCTGATGGATTCTATGCACTCTTCTTTAAGAAATATTGGCACATTATCGGCCCAAACATTGCTGCACTCATGAAAGATATTTGGGAAGGGAAAATAAATATGTTATCTCTCAACAATACCATTCTAACCCCCATTCCAAAGATGAAGAAACCCCTCTTGGCTTCGAACTTCAGGCCAATCAGCTTATGCAATGTCTCTTATAAATTTTTTTCAAAGATTTTAGTAAACCATCTGTGTATATGGCTACCTTCCATTATCTCTAAAAATCAGATCACTTTTGTTGTGAAAAGGCTCATAACAGATAATGCTATTGTGGACCATAATGTGTTTAATTTAATTAAAACACACTCGGTTGTGAAAAGAGGAATTATGGCCTGAAAATTGGACACGACTAAGGCGTACGATAGAGTGGAATGACATTTTCTCCAGTTTTTGATGACCAAAATGGGGTTTTTTTCAAAATGGATTGACATGATCATGCATTATGTGCCCTCTGTTTCTTTCAGGTTCAATATTAATGCTGGACTCTCACAAAGTTTTTCTCCCACCTGAGTCCTTCATCAGGGATACCCTCTCTCACCATTTCTCTTCATTTTGGTGGCTGACGTTTTCTCCAACCTCATTTTTATGGCAGCATCTTCTAACTTGATTCATGGAGCAAAGGTGTGCCAGACTAGCCCACCTATCTATCATCTCTTTTTTTAGATGATTTTATTCCTTTCTCAAGGGCCACACATGATGAATTTCGTTTCATATGCAATGTGATTGGCCTCTATGAGAGGGATTCGAGACAGGTGATTAATCAGGCCAAATCAGAAATCTCTTTCAACTCAGGAATGCCACTGAATAAGAGAGCAGAGCTTTGTCTCACTACTGGAATCCAAATGGTTGATAAGCATAATAAATATATTGGGCTCCTTATGATGGTAGTCTGGTCAATTTTTTTTCTTATCCACTATGGATAGAATTGAAAAAAAATACAAGGCTGGTCTCTGATGAGAATTTCTAAGGTGGGAAAAGAAACCCTCATCAAGGCTACTCTTTAGTCCATCCCCAGCTATATCATGTCACTATTTAATATCCCTTGTGCAATTGTCAACTATATTCACTCCCGTATTGTCAAATTTTGGTGGGGTAATTGCAATGGGAGAAACAAAATCCACTGGATTTCCTAGCAGTCACTTTGCACCCCTAAAGAGGGTGGCGACATGGGGTTCCGAGACCTTGGTCTGTTTAATGATGCTCTGTTGGCTAAACAGGGATGGCACATTCTGGCTCAACCTTCATCTATGTGCACATGGATTCTTCATGCAAAATACTTCCCTCACTCAGACTTCTGGAACTCCTATCTGGGCCCCCACCCCAGCTTCCTTTGGAGAAGTATATGAGGTTCAAGAAAATTACTTGAAAAAGGAATCGACTGGAAGATTGGGGATGAAACAAAAGTCAACATTTGGAAGGACTCATGGTTAATTGAAAAAGATAGCATGATGGCCACTTCCCAGCCCCTCCTGGTATGGATGAGGCCACCATCCATTGTTTGTTTGATGATTCTGGTTCTGGGTGGTGCCTTGATAAAAATCACTCCTGGTTTAATGAAAGATATAGAATAATTATTCTCAACATTCCCTATGTGATGGATACAGGGTCAGATTGTATTTTCTGGTGCAATGATAGTTCAGGATCCTACTCGGTAAGATCAGGCCACCAAATTACTCTTGATGCTCACCTTGACGATAGAGTGGGGCTGTGGAAAGTCCTTTGGCACCTGAATGTTATCCCAAAGATACACTTATTTTGGTGGCAGATCTGTACGGGTATCCTTCCCACATTGAACTTCCTTTCCTTCCACCATGTTACAAATAACCAATTATTCCCCTTTATTCGGCTGATTTGGAATCCCTTTTTCACGCGATCATCCATTGTCCAGGGTTTAGGGAGGTTTGGATTGCTTGGGGATCCTATTCAGTGCTTCTATTGGTCACGACATCAGATCTCCCATCACTGCTGATGATATGGTCTTCCACATTCACTATTGATAAGGCAGCCTCACTCTACATCATGGATTGGACTTGTTGGGATATAAAAAATGATTTCATATTTAATCACACCTCAAAACCCTCTGGATTGATCATGAAACTTCTTGGATTGATGGGTGGAATCGGGACTCAGAACTGATTGTGTCCTCTTACCCCTGATCAGCTGAAGCTAGATGGTCTCCTCCCAGAAGGGATTATTAAGATTAATGACGATGATTCATTACCCAATAGTGGTTTTGGAATTGGGTTGATGGTCCGTGACCATTTTGGCAAGATCATCGAGGCCAAACAGGATTCTTTCCATGCATTCTGGGAGCCAGCTATCGCTGAAGCCCATGCTGTCCTTGCTGGTCTAACCTTTGTAATTAATTCTAGATGGAAGGCTATTCACATTGAATTGTACTGTATCAGTATCATCAATTCCATCAAAAAAAAGTATTTTGGCCTCTAATCTTATGGCTTCCTTGCCAAGAAAATCAAGTCACTCAGCCGTAGTTTTACAATTTTCTCTTTCACTTTCATCAAAATGGAAGGAAACAATGCAACCCACCATCTGGATTCTCATCATGTGTCTGAGGAAAACCACCTCTGGCTTGATTCTTTCCATTAATTTATTTTATATATTGATACTCTTGATCTTCATAATTAATATAATCTCCTTTTTTTGTAAAAAAACCTGTTTGGAGAATGGGAATCCAAGTAGGTCCTTCAGCAAGTCTCGAACAGAAGTAGGGAAAATCGGCTGCAGATCAAGGATTTCAAAAACTGCTTTCTAGAGTGAGGAAGTAGTATTGAAGCTTAAAAAGATATGGTTCAATTCCTCCCTATGTTGATTACATAGGAAACATTCAAGCATATAGAGATTCCCACTTGCTGAATGTTATCATCAACATGAATTTTATTCCAGGCAATTCTCTAGAACAAAGTGTACCTAGATGGGAGAATCCATTTCATGTACTTTCCAATCCATTAGACACTTTCTTGTATCAAATGTTTATAGAAGTTTTTGGAATCAAGAATTACATTGGGAGTAGGTTCCCAAATGAGCAAGTCCTCCTGTGTAAGAAAATCATAACTAGATATAGTTGTTTGAATGTCATCAGGCAGCAATTCCAGGTTTTCCATATGATCTTTGATAGAAATATCATGATCAACCATTGGTGAGACCAACCAGTTTTCATACCAAAATATGAGAGATGACTCTCCATTGACCAGCCAACATGAAGATCTCAGAACCCTTTGGTAAATTGTCCTCAGGCCAAGCCATAGAGAAGAATCCATGTAATTCAAGATCCCTTTTATCATCTTATCATAAAATCTTGATCTAAGAAATTTGCGAGACTTATAATGATGATTAATTCATCTCCAGATGAATTTGGAAAGAAGATATTGGTTAAATAGTTGCATATTTTTAATGTCAAGACCCCCCAAATGATGAGGCAAGCAATATCTTTTCCAAGGGGCGTGAATTTTCTTTCCAAGATGCTCCCACTTCATAAAAAGTTTCTCATCATTGTGTTGACAATATTGATGACTGATGCATGCCAATAATATTCCATAAAAGATTAAACCAACTTGGAAACCACCACATGTTTAACAAGGAACACTCTTCCTGCCATTGAGAGAGCCTTACCTTTATAAGAAGTAAGGATTCTTCTGATTTGGATCAAAATTTCAGTGAAATGAGAATCCCAAGTCTTACCACAAAATAAGGGAACTCCATGATAGGTAAAAGGAATATTTACCTCCCTTATTCCCAAGTCATTAATGATGGAGACTTTCCTTGGGGATGAAATTCCCTTTCCAAAGTATATAAAGGACTTATTCCAACTGATCTTCTACCCTAACACGCTTTTATAGTGCGAAAGAACTTTATTTATGTTTTTGATATTCTTCCGGTGACCCTGGAAAAAGATAATTATATCATCAATGAACAAAATATGAGAAGGGGAAAGAGTACCTATGGCTTCCCATATGCTATTAACAGCCCCCTTTTCCACCATGTGAAGCACAAGCCTACTAAGATAATATTCTACAATGGAAAAAATGATCACTAAAAGGGGGAATTCTTGCCTTACACCCCTAGAACATTGGAAAAATCCTTTCGGGGACCCATTTATTAGAATAGAGATATGTGATGAACCAAGAAGTCCTTTAATCCACTTAATAAAAGTGATATGGAAACCAAAACTATGGAGAAAATCATAGATAAAGCCCCAATTCATTGTGTCAAAAGCTTTTCGAATGTCAAGATTTAGAGCAACATTCCCCCATATTGTGGGTTTATGAAGAATATTCACACATTATGAGGTTGTAAGCAGACAGTCCTGTATGTTTCTCCCTTTGACAAATCCAAATTGATTCTGGGATATAATTCTATCTGAGATATTGGCAAGCCTATTCACAACAATTTTGTAATTACCTTGTGAATGGTGTTAACAAGTGCAACCGGTCCGAATTGGGTAATGTCACTAACATTGTCTATCTTCATAATTAAGGCAATAAATTGGGCATTAAACCCCTGTGTGAATGACCCACCTTTGAAAAAATTCCTGACCATATTGCAAACCTCTTTCTGAACAACATCCTAGTAAAATTGAAATAAGTGATTCATGAAACCATCCGGTCCAGGAGAGATCTCTTTCTTAAGACCAAAGATTGTTGCCTTGATTTCAAGATCTAAGGGAATGGAAGTAAGAAAGGGGTTTTCTTCCTTAGTGACCATCTTGGGGATAATGCCTTCCCTGATTTTCAATATTTTTGGGGGTCCATTCAAGTGAATCGAATAAAAAGAGACAATGTGGTTAGCAAGAGCCAAACTTCCATCGAGAATGCGATCATTATGTCAATATGAATAATTCTAGATCCATATATGGTACATTATTTTGAAATTTAATTTTTTTATATATGGGTATAAATTTACACTGTATTTTTTTGAAAAATCTAAATAAGTACTTATTTATAAAAACAAAATATACTAAATAAATAACATAAAGTTTTTTTTAAAACTAGTAAGTATACATATATTTGTTTGTATAAATGTATAAAAGTGTATACATAAATACACATATACTAATACAATTACACAAATATATATTACTATAATTATTTATAAATATACATATATATATTTACATACAACTATATGTATGTGCATGAATGGATTTGTGCATGTATACACATGTATATAAGTATTTACAAATATAATTATTTAGAAGTATATATTAATATAACTCTATACATAATTACATACATATGCCATATAAACACGTGTGTCTGTTAACACATATATAACTATACATACAACATAAATTTTATAACATAAATTTACAGTGTATTTTTTTATATACATTTTATATACTAATTAAGTTTTTTTATACCTATGTGTTGATAAATATATTTTGATTTTTTTATCACACACATATATGTACTATGTTTTTACATAAGCACGTGAACACAATGTGAATTTTCTACCCAAAAAGACACTGCAAATATTGTAGTGGAAATTTACAGTGTATTTTTGTATCAATATAACTACATAATACATATATGTATACATAAAAATATAAAAAAATAATTAGTGTTTAAATTTGGGTATACTTAAAAATACTTACATACACAATATTTTATGAATATTTTATTAATTGTAACTTTTATATAGATTGTATTGATTATATATCAATATAACTACATACTGTATATATGTACATATAAAATTATAAAAATGCATGAGTGTGTACATTTGTGTATACTTATAAATACTCACAATAATATATTCTGTATATTTTACTAATTATAACTTTTCTATATATAGTATAAATATATTGTAGGTTCCAGGCGCAACAGAAGCATGCGATGGGTGATGCCCAACTTTAATTTTTTTCATAATCAATGATCAATCTGAGATCTATACACAACTAGAAAATGAAGCCACTACCATGGACCTATATCCACAGTTCTGTGTCCTATATCCAAAGTTTTAAAACCGTGGCTATAGACTTGTTTTCCGTGGGCTATATCCACAATTTTCAAAACTATGGATATAGGACAATTTTTTCAAAGCCCTATAACCACAGTTCTCTAAAACTGTGGCTATAGGGTTCCCGTGCTTCCACGAGAACAAAAATTGCTGCAAAAAATTTGGCGAGAAGCCCTACCACCATAGTTTTGAGGCTATTCCCATGGTTTTTATTAATATATATATATATATATATATATATATATATATATACACACGAATTATCGCACAATGTAGTGGTGAGTACGTTGGATTGCAAAGGGGAGGTGTAGGGATCGAAACTCACCAGTGACATTTTTTATTTAGGTTATTGCCATGGTTTATCGAGGATATTACCATAGTTTTAACCATGGCTATAGGTCAACCACCACGGTGGCCAATTTAGAGGCCTATTACCATGGTTTTCAAAACCGTGGTAATAGTTCGGGACCTACTTCCATGATGATAGCAGCTATAATTGGCCATAACTATGGTCGTAGCCTACAACCATGGTTTTGGGGCCTATTGCCACAGTTTTGAACTGTGAAAATGGGCCTTTTTTCTAGTTGTGATATGATGATGGATTCCATGATCCACATAATTGAGTCAAAGAAATAGACAAAGAAGAATTGTACCGGAACCAAGAGAGATGAAATCAACACATATTGTTTATAATTAATTTAATTAGATAAAGAATTACCTCTAAGTAATTCTATCTTCATTGATGAATCCGATGACAGATCTTCAGTGCACTGTCATTGTGTTGTAGAAACCAAAAGTAGATTTCCTCTAACGGTGATCCACACGTGTTTTAGGAATCTACAAACATCATCGAAGGAGTCTACAGATGCTAATAAAATAGTGGGTGCCATATACTCAACTATTTAATACTTTTGATTACCATATCATGTATATAGTTAGCTACACATGATGTTCTCTTACTGTTATAGTATATATATTTCTACATCCACTATTAAATGGTAATGTCCATAAATTATTTTTTGTATCAAAAAGGTTATAGCAGATCCCAGGCTATAATGAGAACATCGAGATACTATGACTTTAATATTAAATATGTCTTACAGTCTAGATACATATTTCAATGAACAATATGGGATAAATATGAGCATAGTGGAAGCGCAGGAGGTGTGGTGCCCAACTTTAATTTTTACCATATTCAATGAACAATCTGGGATCAATACGATGATGAATACCAGTATCCATGGAATTGAATCAATGATCTAAAAAAGGAATAGAAACCCAGAACCAAGAGAGAGGATCAAAATATTTTATTTATAATTAATTTATTTAAATTAAAAAATTACATCAAAGGTGATTCTTTCTTCACTGATGTGTTCTTCCATAGATCTGTAGGTGTATTGTCGTTGTGTTGTAGAATCCAAGTGTAGGATTCCTCTAGCTGTGATACACATGTGTTTCACGTATCCCCGAATGTTTCTGAAGGAGTCTCCGGGTGCTAGCATGAAATATATTTGCGCTTGTGATGTCCACCTTTGATCACCTTGAGAACCACTTCCAAAGCATTCTCCTTGATCCAGTGGAGGAGGATCCCTCTTGTTCTTGAGAGTGTTCTTCGAAAAGAAAGAAATCTCTAGTCTTGATATCTTTTTCTCCAATTCATTGTGCACAACCCCTTATGCATCACTTGACTAGTGATTGGATAATAATAGAATAATATAATTGGTTATTTAATTCACTAGGGTAATAATAAATAATTTGTACAAGTGCCTTAATTATTTTATTAATCTCAGTGAAACCCCCATGTCAAATAATAATAACAACATTATTATTTCCTGGCATACGCTTATCCTGCAAGTTACAATTAAATACTATTTAATAAAATAATATTTAATATTATTATTTATTAATGAACCATTAACTCAGTCCACCAATCCTCCACTATATTTATTAAACCTTGAATAATGAATATTTATTTATTAAATAAATATCACTGCATTATTCACCAATAAATATACAAATATTATATTCACTAAATAGAAAATAAATATTTATTAATTATTCCACCCACAATATATTCTCTCAAATAGCTAGTGTTGAAATAAATGTGATTATTCATCCATAAATAATTATTAAGCCACAATAAAGAATAATCTTTTTTCAAACTGTTAAATAATATATTATTTAACTGAGATATTGGATACACTTAGTGTGTGACCCTCTAGACCTCTTTCTCAGTGGCATTAGGCGAACCTTCCTAAAGTCAAAGGTTAGCATCTAGAAACACCCCAAGAAACCCATATAGAAATAAGTTAATTCTACAATGACACATCACCACATATAAACACTTACCGTGTAATATAATCCATTTGTCTCAATATCTTCAATCAAGTAGGTTGCATGCAAGTGCCATCAACCCATGTACTCAATTTCTCATTCTCTTACTTCTTGGAAATTGAACTTGACTATATAACACCATGACCATGGATTTATTTAGGATATATCATTTCCATCAAAGGGCCTAAGATATCAACTTTCGTTATGGAACAAAAGGGACAAATCCTTTCTCACATTATTCATTAATGCAGTATTACTCGTGACACACCCAATATATCCTACCTCGCCATGAACATATGTCGTCATGGTTTTCACCAATATATATAAGTGCATGAGTCATCACAACCAATAATAATCTTAAATTCTAAGGACCAATACACACATCCTCAGATAGGAACATACAATGACACTTATAAATGTTGATTTCCTACTATTGGGTCTTGTTCTCATAATATCCTATTAGATATCACCAAGGGTCTTCACCATGAGAAGGTGTATCAAAGTTCTATGAGTCACCACCCATGATAGCCTGTATCATTTGTGTCCCTCAAATGACATCATTCATCTATATAATATATATCTAAGAATAGTGTCATAGCACTTCTGGTTTCTCATCATAGCGGGGAACTGCTATGACCTTTTAGTGCGAAAGCTACTCTTGGGACATTATCATATGCAATGTTACGTAGAAAAACAATCATGACATGAAAATTAGTTTATTTATATCCATCCAATGAATATATTTTTATCATAAAGTAAAAAATAAGTTGATTCTAGGTAACCAACTCTAAAATACTCTTACTTTTACTAGATACAACTGCTAACGACATTCAATCCAATAGCTCTTACATGATACTCATGCTTTTGCTGAGATAGTCCTTTAGTCATGGGGTCCACCATGTTCTCTTTCGTGGATACTCTACTCACTGCAACTTTACCCCTTTGATAAAAATCCCTTAATTAGTGATACTTACAGAGTATGTGCTTTGTCCATTGATATGACCTTGGATTTTTTCAAGATCCACCACTTGCAGTATTATCACAATACAATGTGATAGGGTATTTAATTCTAGGTACCACATCAAGCTCTTGGAAAAAGTTCCAAATCTAGATTACTTCCTTGGATACATCAGAAGCCGCTATATATTTAGACTCTGCTATAGAATCAACGACAACTGGTTGCTTTGAACTCTTCCATCTCACAACTCCTCTATTGAGATAGAAAACATATCCTGATTGCAACTTCATATCATTCTAATCTGTCTGAAAACCATCATCAACATACCCTATGATAACAAGCTCATCGTCTCCTCCATACACCAGGAACATATCCTTAGTTCTTCTCAGTTACTTAAGGATAATCTTAACAGTAGTCCAATGATGTTCTCCTAGATCATCTTGATATCTACCTACCGTGCTTAGTGCATAGGCAACATCAAGTATATTAAATAACATGTCATACATAATAGATCCTATCATTGAAGAATATGGGATCTTACTTATTATATCTTTCTCTTGTGTTTGGGGACACATTTTCTTTGAAAGATGTAAGCCATGTGACACTGGAACCAATCCCCTCTTGGATTGTTCCATACTAAATCAATTTAGTATATGATCAATATATGTACTTTGACTTAGTCCAAGCAGCCTCTTGGATCTATCACGAATGATCTTGATCCCTAGAATACATGATACTTCGCCTAAGTCTTTCATGGAGAAGCACCCATTCAACTAGTATTTAACTGACTGTATGACTGGTATATCATTTCTAATAAGTAATATGTAATCAAAACATACTACTAGGATATGAACACATTCCCATTAAACCTTTTATAAATGCACGTCTCACATTTGTTTTTAATGAAACCAAATTCTTTTATGGATTCATCAAATCAAATGTTCTATGACCTAGCTTCTTACTTCAATCCATAAATGGATATATACAACTTGAAAATCCTTTTGGCATCACCTGGTGTCACAAACCCTTTTGGTTGTGTCATATAGTCATCTTCCTGAAGGTTCCCATTAAAGAATGTAGTTTTGAAATCCATATGCCAAATCTCATAGTCATGGTAAGATTCTATGGAAAATATGATTATGATGGATTTAAACATGGAAAATGGTGAAAAGTTTTCATCATAGTCAATTCCTTGATGCTGTTTAAACCCTTTATCCACTAGCCTTGCTTTATAGGTACTTACTTTACCATCCATGTCTAGTTTCCTCTTAAATACTAATTTATATCCAATAGGTTTTACATCAACTAACACATCGACCTGAACCCAAACTTGGTTCTTATACATGGAATCCATCTCAGAATTCATAGCTTCTATCCATCTTGTAGCGTTTGAGATCTCTGCTGGATCCTTATAGGAGAGAGGTTCATCACTTTCCAACAATAACTAGTCACTATCCTTGATGGTAAGAAAACTATATCTCTTTATTTCTCTTATCTCTATTACACTCTCATGTAGTACTTGTGTTTCATGAACTACTTCTTACACAGGGACCTATGGAACTTGTTCCTATACCAACTCATGTGTATCTTGAGAATCAACTTTATTGAATTCAATCTTTCTCCCACTATCCTTTTTGAGGATGTTCTCCCTCTCAAGAAAGATTGTTTGTATGGCGACAATTACTTTCTTGTCCAAGGGTTTGTATAGGTAGTATCCCTTTGTTTCCTTGGAATACCCTATAAAGATACACCTCATGCCCCAGAGTGCTAGTTTATTGCCTGAGAAATCCTTAACAAACCCCTTGCATACCCATACACATGTATGTAGCAAAATGTATTTCTTTACACTCTGTAACTTGAAAGGAATTCCATTTTCTACCTTAGTTAGTACTTGGTTTAATGTGTATGATGTAGTTTGTAATGCATATCCCCAAAAGGATAATGAAAGATCTGCATGACTCATCGTCAACCTTACCATGTCTAATAAGGTACAGTTCCTCCTTTCACTAACACCATTCCATTGTGGTGTATAAGGTGGAGTGAGTTGAGATAGAATCCCAAAATCCCATAGAAAGTCGACGAACTCTTGGTTAAGATATTCTCCACCTCAATCCTATCTAAGATTCTTTATCTTCTTACCAAGATGATTCTCTACTTCATTCTTGAATTCCTTGAATTTATCAAAGGACACAGATTTATACCTTATCAAGTAAATATATCCATATCTACTCAAGTCATCAGTAAAGTTATGAAGTAAGAATATCCACCTCTAGATTCTACTATAAATGGTCCAAACACATCAGTGTGTACCAATCCTAGAAGCTCTGTGTCCCTTTTACCCTATCCACCAAATGGAGGTTTGGTCATTTTTCCTTATAAACAAGCATGACATCTATCAAGTGGTTTTATCTCAGAAGAGTTTAAATAACCATCTTGATAGATATTTGTCAAATGATTCTCATTTACATGACTGAGACAATGATTCCACAACTCGGTGTTATATGATTCATGTAAACTTGATTCATTATCAATTTCCAACACTTGGTTTTCATAATTTAATACATATACACCATTATTTAAATGCATCATACCATAAAATATGTTGTCCTTATAAAAGAAACAACTTTTATTTCTGAAATTGAAAATAAACCCATCTATATCCAAACTTGATGCATAAATTATGTTTTTGGTAAAAATAGGTACATAATAATATCCATGTAAAACCAAAATCATTCTCATTTACAATGTGAGGTGGTAGTCACAAAT
This sequence comes from Viscum album, assembly GCA_963277665.1. Lineage (NCBI taxonomy): Eukaryota > Viridiplantae > Streptophyta > Magnoliopsida > Santalales > Viscaceae > Viscum > Viscum album. Next base: position 1,331,484,364 of record OY728166.1, on the reverse strand, counting down.
ATAAAGAGCATCCAACCTCACACCATTGGTAGCTCATAGATCCACCTCTCCTTTAGAAATTTTCTGAAATCTACTTAGTTCCTGCATTTGAGTACATATTTGAGCACAACAAGCTATATTTAATACCCAATGTATATAAATGGAAAGATTTCACTCGATAGCGAACACACCTTTGGCTTCCCCTTGCCTCTAGGTGTATTTCCTCTTCTAGTGGCCTAACTTGCCACATGAAAAGCATACTGACTCCTTTTCCTTACCATGCCTTTGGATCTTCTTTTTCTTGGTTGGATGGTGCTCATGGGCTTTAGACTGTTTATAAGTATTAAACGCCTTTTTCTTGTCCTTCCTCTTCCTATTCACCATAAGAACTACAAGGTTTTCATGACCTATATCCTTATCCACTTGGAGAATTAAAGTAAGAAGTTCCAATAGAATCTTCTCATTATTTCTCATATTATAATTCACAATAAAACTATATAAGGTTTTAGGAAGTGATGATAGTATGAGATCTGTATGCAACTCATCCAGGAATTTAATCCCTAGGATGTCCAGATGCTCAATATAGCCAATAAGCTTGACTACATGTTTCCCAGATGGTGTAGACTCTCCAAACTCAATGGTGAACAAAGTGTTTGAGATATCGTACCTCTCTTGTCTCGCCTTCTCTTAATATAGATCCTAAAGGTGATATATCATGCTATAAGCATCCATTTCCTCATGCTACTTCAAGAGATCATTGGTCATGAATGATAACTTGAGGAACTGAACATATACAACATTATTCAGATGTTTCTCATACATAGAGAGCTCCCCATCACTTTCCTAATTTCCAGGAACAACTGGTAAAGGTTCTTCCAGCACATATAGTTTCCTTTCATGGTGAAGGATAACCCAAAGGAACCTTTTCCATTCTTGGAAATTAGTGTTGGTGAGAAGGTTTTCCTTCTTGAGTATGGATCACAACGATACGTTTGATTTCATTTTTAATGTTGTTTCTACAAATAATATGAACACAATTTTAGTACTTTATTTGATAAAATTAAGACAAATAAATAAATAAATATTCATTAGTCTCCTCTATTTTATCAAAACCCAATAACCCTCTCCATTGGCTTCGGAATATCATGTTTCTTGGACATTATAGTATCAAGGGTCCATATTTACCTTTGAATTACCACAAATTTGGCTGGTCAAGAAATTTTAAAGGTTTTAGGTAGGAATTCCAAATGCCAACTGCATTAACTCGCAGCTCCTTGATCCGTTAAGTGGAATCCCCAATCCTGAAATCCTTAATTTTGGATTTCCTCAACCTTTGCCTCTCAGTTACACCAAATCCTGCTTTGGCATTAAACCCTTGATGTAAACTAAGTCAAGTCAACCCAAAACCTCAAATTAGAATTCCTCAATAATTGAAACCACCTCAACTTTGGCTGGTCAAACACTTTGAACTATGGTTTGATTCTAACCGAAGTAATGGAAGACTATACCGACTTAATATTTTATTGAGATATTTTATCCTTTATGCATAAATTTCCATCTATTATCCTTTCACATGCTTATTAATATTAAGTGGGATAAGCTTAAGTGATTAACCATATATTAGATAATATTTACGCATAAGCTAGTTTATTTTAGTTCCATCTTACATGATTGTTTAATTCATTAATTATGTGATCACGACAATACATCCAAAATTAATAAACCATGCGACCAACAGAAATAAAATAAAGGGTATGATCATGATCTTCTCATAATGTTTCATGTATCTAGTAGCTGATAAACTAACCATTGACCTAGGAGAGAAACACATTGAACCAATTAGGTTCATGTTTACAATTTCCCACCTATCTGCCTTTATATCTCCTTGGATTGGTTTCACCTCAGCTTCTAACTTGATCCGCCTCCACTATCTTGGGAGATCCATCCATTATATATGCTTTTACTCACACGTAGTTTCGGGGTAAAATGGGGTTTACATGAAAGAAACCATAAATTCACACACCCTATATATTAATGAGAATACAAGGAACACATGCCAACAATTTAATTTAATAATAAATTAAAAGGAAACCAATTACATACAAAGGTTTGGTCTAGCTTGTGATCATCCACATGCATGAAACAAATTACACATTTAATAAAACTAGAATTAAATTATTTAATTGTTCTTATTTAAGATAAATCATGATCAAATAAATTAATTATTGTCTTTAATTAATCAATATTTTTATCTTAAACCTTTTTCTGGATTTCCTTAAGATTCTCATCCATTATAATTTTAAACAAATTAATAAATTCATTTAAAATTAACTGTGTACATAACTTGTACCTTGGAGGTAACCCAATGAATACTTGTCCAAAACAACCCAACATGTATTATACTTGTATATACTTTATTCTTTGTGACATGTAGCATGCACACAGAATTATAATTGCAATATAACTTATACATGATGTCCAGATTTTTGAACATTACATAGATGTTAATTTAACATTTATATATATATATATATATATATATATATATATATTAAACACATATCACATGTTGTGTCTCATCTTTATGCCCACACGAAGGTACATGTCTCAAGGGTTTCATAATATAATAATAAATTTTAAATCGTTGTAAGAAATAATAATAATACTATTATCATTATGTGGCATGATATTTTATTTATGGTTTCATTTTTCAAAAGTTTTTGCACCAAAAATAATGGTGTTGTTATTGTTATTATGTGGAATGAGTTTTCTATAATAGTTATAATTTCATTTAATCATTGTTTCACAATGAAATATTGTAACTGAAACCCCATGTCGATTAATAGGCAGGTACGTCTATTGTGCCAAACCCCAATGTATTGAGAATTTTTGAGCCAAACTTTCTCTCTCTCGACTCCTCTCCTCTCTCCCTCTCAAGAATGAGATAATTTCTTCAAGATTGAAGAATGAGTGATCAAGAACGATCAATGCAAGACATTTGATTTTCCATGCTAGCACCCAGAGAACAAGTGGTGCAGATTAGAGACCATTAGAGCATGTGTGGATCACCATTAGAGGAATTCTACTTTGGATCCTCATGAGCACAATGAAGGAAATCTAGAAGGGTTATTTCAAATTATCAATGATCATCAACGAAGAAAGTACCGAAGACCCAAGTATTTAATTTCTTCAAAAATTAATAAATTTATTATAAACATGATGTGCAAGATCCTATTTCTCAGATCCAGATCCTTTCTTCTCTTTATTTATATCTTTGATTTAAATCCATGTATTCTAGCATTCATCGTTGTATTGATCCTAGATTGGTTATCTATTATGGTAAAAGAAAAGTTGGTTCCTCCCAACCACTACACTTTTTCTATGTCTGGATCTTACAAGTGGTATCAAAGAGAGTTTCATCATTGTTTATAATTATTTAAATAATTCATTGATGATTTGAGCTTTAATAATTTAGTTTTTTCAATTCATGTTTAACCATTCTTGTAATCTGAATTTCGAGATCTGTTCTTCCTATTTTCATTTCTCATAGATCTAACAAAAACAAATAATTTTGTTGATTAAAATTAAATATATAATCTTATCAAGAGGTGCAAACGATTCTATCCAAGTAACATGATAGTACATGCCGTGTATTATGAATTATATGCCTTGTAATTTTCCATACACACCGTGTAATCCGGATTACACACTGTGTAGTTGTGTTCAGTGCGTCGAGAGTAATTTGAGAATTACTCAAGCTGTGTGAATTTATTACACGTGGTATAGTTAATTCTTACACAGCGTATTGACCAGTACAGATAGGCACATGGTTACTAGATTACACACCACATGACCCACTGGACACATCGTGTAGTCCTTTTAGGTTAGGGTACAAACCTTGTATCCCATACATGACTAAGCTGACTGGTAACCCTGTAACTCAGAGATAACATGACATGTGGCCCGCTCAACACATCGTTTACTCTGAGATTTCTGAAGTACGTCTCACATGCCGAGTCCCTAGGCATGTACTTCGGATAAGATGATGAATGTATTAGACGTCGTGTAGTCAGAACTACATGTCGTGTACTTTACCAAATTACAAAGAATTAAAACTTTAATGTTTGTGTAATGTTCTTAATTACATATCATGTAGATTAAAACTAGTATTAACCATGTTACCTCTAAGGTTATGGATGAAAATATCATGGAAATTCAGAAAATGATTAAGATAAAAGGATTGATTAATTAAAGATAATAATTAATCGATTCAAGCACGATTTATCACAATAAGAATGATTAAAGAATTGAATGATAGTTTTATTAAATTCATAATTTGTTGCATGTATATGGATGATCATGAGATATACTAGACCTTTGTATGTGATTTTTTTCCTTTTAATTTATTTTAAATTAAATTATTGGCATGCGTTCCATCTATCCTCATTAATATGTAGGGCATGTGTGCCCATAGTTTCTTTTATGTAAACCCCCCTTTTACCCCTAACCTTTGCGTGAGTTAAAAAGTATATGTAATGGATGGAGCTACCAAGATTGTGGAGGCAGTTCAAGTAAAGATCTGAGGTGAAATCAATCCAAGGAGATACAAAGGTGGGTAGGTGGAAAATTATAGACACAAACCATAAATGGTCAAGGTGTTTCTCCCCTAGGTCAGTGGTTAGTTTATCAACTTCTAGATAAACTAACCATTAGAAGAGATCATGATCATTCCCTTTTCTTTGTTTTATTTATTTCAGTTGCATGGTTTTTCCTTATGGATGTATTATCACGACTACATAATTAATGAATTAAAAATCTTTAAAGATAGAACTAAAATAAATTGGGATTATGTGTAAATATTATCAAGACATGGTTAATCACTTAAGTAAGTTCCACTTAATATTAACATTAATTTGATAAAGATAATAAGTCAATTTATGCATAAAGGATAAAAATACCTCAATAACATATTAAGTCAGAATAAGCCTTCCATTACTTGATTAAGAGAAAGACTCAATAAAACTATGTGTTTGACCAACCCTTGTTAGGACACTTACTTTTATACAAAAGATATTATGAAAGTTTTGGGTTGACTTAACCACTTTACATCAAGATTAGTAACCCTTTCTAGACTTGGTGTAAATTTTGAGGCAAGTGTTGAGGAAATCCAAGTCCAAATTTCAGGATTGTGGAGTCCACTCAACGGATCAAGGAGATGAAAGCCCACAATTTGCAAAGAACTGCCTACCTAAATACCTTAAAATAGCTTGACCAACCCTTGTTGATGTTATGCAAAGGGGAATATGGATCCTTTCCACAAGAATGTACTAGCAACTAGACATTATGAGTTTAGTGGTGAGGGCCATTGGAACTTGATAAAATAGTGGGAGACTTAATAAAATCAATTTATTATTTCTCATAAAATGTAATCAAGAAAGTACTAATTATATGATCTTTTAATTATAGAATAAAAAATTAAAATCTAGTCAACCACACTATCCTTGCGATTAATACTAGATAACGACAACATCATCACCAATAGTAACTTCCAAGAATGGTTTAGACACCTTCGGGTCATTATGCGCCATGAACGGAAATCTTACATGCTGGAGTCCTCATTACCTGATCTACCTACCCAAGAGGCGAGTGATGAATATTTCTTGGTCGACGAGAAACATACGAACAACATGGTTGACATTCAATGTTTGATGTTATCATCAATTTCTAGTGAACTCACAAAGTATCAAAAAAAAATATTCTTATAGCATGCTTGAGCACCTCCTATTGTCTCCTATCGACTGGTCAAAGTTTTGGTGCTCTGCTAATGTGTATAGCAGCACTCGGGTCGAATCCTCAGCAATGATACTTTGTAATAGTCATTTGTTTTTAGTTGATTTTATTTTGATTAGGGGGGTTATTTGCAGATCTTAATTGAAATAATTGATTGGATATAATTGATTTAAAAAATTGATAAAGATTGGGGTGAGTTCATTATTATGGAGTTAATCTTGTGATATCCTTGAGCTTTGCTTTATATTGCATTTAAATTAACACCCACTTCACAAGTTGACGTCGATTAAAATTACTAAGTGTTAAAGCTTTAATCCAAGCCTTAACTTAACTAGGATTCTAATATCAATAAGTTCTTGTTTATGGTAGTGTATTTATGGTTCCAATAATACATGTAAACCACATGCTAAACAAAATATGTCATTAATCCATGACATATTAAGTCCAACATACACAATGTTAAATTAACGAATACTCATAGAGCAAATACTCTCAATCACTTAACATCCCTAAATTTTGACTCACCCCAATGAGATATTTACTCATCCATTTGGGTGTTTAATAGTCTGGTTATAATAATTATGATGATAAATTAATAATAGAAGAAAAATAAAGGGATTATAAAAGAGTGGTACGTCGAGCACACATACATGAAAAATGATGATAATTAAAAACGAATTTTAGATTGAATGAGGAAGCAAAAGAAGGGAATGAGATTCAAATGAATTTAAACTATTTTAAGAACATTAATATGAAACTACAGAAGGTGTATGAGAATAAGAGATATTGAATAAGTAAATTGAATTAAAACAGAATTACAAAGAAAGAGACTTACAAGATTACAAAAACGAAGAACACGAAAGTAAGTGAAAACAAAGAGAGGAGGAAAGGCCTCTCAAGTAAAAAATTGACTATGAGAGATCCTCCCAAGACTTTTTAAAGGCTTTTTTGTGCCAATATTATCTCCTCTCTTCTGAAATGCCAACCCCTCTCAAGGAGAGAAGGGGAGAGTATTTATAGCCCAAGGAGTGGACTGTTTGCATTCTCAATCTGTATCTCCACTTTCATCTCCAAGTTGGATATTCAGACAGCCTAATCTCAAGAAATATCCTTCTTAAAAGTTGTAGATAATAAAGTTTTACTACTAATATAAAAATTTAGAGGAATTTGGACCTATGTATCCAAAGTTATGGTCGGTTGATCAAACAATTTTAATCTATCCATTTCAATCCAGTCTTTTTGATGTCCAAAATGTAAAAGGGTTTTTGAATAGCAATATGTCTTAAAATCCTAATTATTTATTCAACAAAGTCGGCCAACTATATCTCCTCTTTCACACTGCAAAATCTCATCTTGATTGGATGCTTAAATCATGAGATATGTCATGCATACTGTACTAATTTTATTTCTCGGCCAGAATGGTGGGATAGATTTAAAAGCATATGTCGGGACCCTTGTTATTAGAGTTGGGACCTGAAATTTTTATCCATTATTCTTTTGGATAATCAAGAACATATTGTATAGTTTCATAAAATTTGGGATTCAGGATTTAGACCAGTAACTCAATCATCATGGCTGGTCCAGTTTCTTCACAAATTCTTTGGGTCATCTTGTGTGGTAAATGTGATCCTTCAAATAGAAGAATTGGCCCATGATCCCTTCTAATTAAATGTTTTATATTAAATTAGGAATACTAAAAAACAAGAACCACATAATTTTAATCTGTATGGTTAGAGTTATAAATAAAATAGTAAACTGACTCAATTGGACTACTTCTAAAAATGCTCAAAAATTATACTTAGTATTAAAACATTAATATTTCACACAAATTATGCACATTTAATATAAAATAAGTAAAGGGAGTATATAATAAGTCATGAAAATATTAATAACATTAAATCCCCCAAACTTAGTTTTGTGAATGTCCTCATGTGCAACAAATATAAAAACTTGACAAAATAATTTTCACTCACCAACAAATATTAAAATTTTGTTTTCTTCAATCAGGGGAGGTTTAGACTATTTCACTCATCCATTTTGAATTCCACCACAAGTTGTTACAGAACCAATGTTCCAAAACTAATTCATTTTTTCATGCTCAAATTTATAAATGGAAAATGTAGACACTCAAAACTCACACCTCTCAAGATGATAAAATTCATTTGTGGAGGTTCACTCTTTCACCAACCAAAAGTGAAAATATTAGAGTTTGAAAGAGCTCTCAGCTTCCAATACCTATCAAAAGTGCACAATAATCAAGAGGTATTTTTAAGGGGGTTTTATATGGCTATGGGATGGTAGGAATATAATGTCCAAGAGAGATAAGAAGAGGGTTAAAACACCAACATAGAAAAAGCTATGCACATTTTTTTGAAATGAAACATGGAAGGAAATGAAAACACATATTTACAAGGGAATGATTGTGTGAGGAAAGACACAATAGAGGAAGAAAATATGAAGGTAATGAGAAGATGGAATATTTACAAAACACAAAACTTCTCCCAATAAGAATATAATGCAAGTACTTTTTTTTCTTTTCCTTTTTTTTCTTTGTTTTTTCGAAAGTTGACCTTGAAACAGATCTTACACTCATATCCCAACCCATTTTTGATCTCCTCACGAAACTAATTGTAATAGTTATAACAAGATCAAATGTTGAGGAAGAGTGATTTTTACCTACCCAAGACACAACCCATTTTTTCAATTTTTTTTGATTTTTTTCACCATTTTTGATTTTTTTGAACACTTGTCAATAACATTTACAAAATTACATAAATGGAAGTACATTACATTCCCCAAAACACACTAAATAACAACCTATCCCCCACAATGAAATGGATGCTTTCCCTCAAGAAGATAATAACTCGTTGAAAATCAATAATAGGATACCCAAACAATGAAATCCATTCCCCCCACACTTAAATTTCAAAAAATCATGCAATGAAAATTCATGTTGATATTAGGTGGGAAAAGGTATTGGGATTGTAATGTGGCTATAAAAGAAAAGGTTTTCATAGGCTTGAAGGGGATTTCAAAAGGAGGATTAATGTAAGAGAAATGGGAGGCTATTTGGCTATTGTGATTCTCATGTGGTTCAGAAAATGCCTCTATCATATTAATGCACACTAAGGTAGGAAATTCAGCTCGAAGGTCCACAAACTCAAGACTCACAAATGGGAGTAAAAACACACATTTTGAAAAGATGGACATAGGTGGCATTGACATGAAAGAAAATGTTTTTCCTCACGGTTTGGGAAAAGCATTTTCCAAATCAAAAATTGTGCACTAAAAATTTGTTAATTTTGACACAAAATTCTTTATCCAAAGTCATGATGAAAATAAAAAAATTTTGAGATGAAAACATGTCTGTTAGATCCCCAAAATGGTTGGACAAAATTTCAAAACTCAATTGTGAGTAAGCATGACTCTTTATTTTTTTTATATATATATTTTTTGTTAAGATGATTTTTTTGTTTTGTTTTTGTTTAGGTTTTTTTAGTTTTTAATAAAGATACACTGACACAAAAGAGAAAGTGAAAAATAAAGGTTTTGATAAAGAAAGTGGTAAAAAAAATTAAAGTGATAGGAATAAGAAGAAAGAGGTAGAGAGAGATAGAGTTAAAGGGAAAGTGGTTCCCTTGGTTTGGATTTGGTGGGTTGCCATCTCCATCTAGTGGTGGGTCAACTGCAGAAGTTGGGGATCTGGTGGAAGTTGATGTTGATCTAGGATTGTGCGTCCTCTCATGGTGATTATTCAACCAATTTCCATTAACCGTGAATGTCCTTTTGGAAGAGGGGTCTTGGACTTGCATTGCACTAAATGGGTAAACATTAGTAATAACAAAAGGACCTTCCCAACGAGAATTAAGATTACCTGGGTGAATCTGAAATTGAGAATTGAAGAGCATTACCTTTTCAACTTCATGGAATACCTTTCTCAGGATGTGTTTTTCATGGAGTACCTTGGAGTTTTCTTTGTATAGAATAGAATTCTCATAAGAATCAAGTCGAAGCTCCTCCAGTTCATCCAATTGCAATAATCTTTCTTCACCGGATTTTTCAAGATCAAAATTACAAGTTTTCACTGCCCAAAATGACTTATGTTGGATTTCAACTGGTAGATGACATGATTTACCAAAAAATATCTGATTCTCACTCAAATTTACCCAAGAGAAGAAGGTAGGACGGTCCTTGTAGTTTAGCTTGGGTTGTCGAATCCACAGAGACCTAAGAAGTAACCTATAGACATGTGCATTCTATGGACTGTTTTTGGCTATTAAGCGGCCAACTTGGGTTGATTTTAGATGTGTTTAAAGTAACTCTAAGAGACTTAAGTTAATTCAATTTAAAATAATGAGTTGATCCTAGGTTATTGCTCGGGGTGGATTGGATGAATTACTTTTTAATGATTTTAATTTCTTATAATTGATATGGATTCATTTAAGAAGATCAAACGAAATCATCACTTACTGGTTTAATGCCTACACACCCTAATAATAATCACCTATACACTTGAAGGATCAAATTTTTGAGCACTCCAAGGTAGAGGTTCGTATTAGCACTTGAAATGTGTGACCTTAAATTCAATAAGGATGAAGATGTTTTAAAATCATCAAATAAAAATATCATTTAAAAGAAGTGATTATCCATTAATGGAGTGATAAATAACATCAAATCCAGACCATTTCTACTCCCTTGGATCAACCCATAAAATAGTTAGCCCTCCATTGATGACATTTCTTCAACGGAAGCGGGAAGTAGACTTACAAGGGTGGAATTGAAGAAGTAAAAACAACAACAAAAAAAGATCACTCCTCCATTGTGTGATAAATATCACAAAGTATGGTGTGAATAAATTTACACCATGAACCAACGGTATCAACGTGATAAGTAGAATAAAATAATAATAGTAAATGAAGAACTTTTATTAAGAAACTAAGGTGAATTAAACAACTTACATGAGAAGGAAATGCGATTACAAACACAAAGCGGCAACATAACACTACAATGAAACCAAGCACCAAAGATTTACCAATCCTCCAATACCACTGCCTTAAATAGGAATTTTTGAGCCCTTGGGTCGAGCCTCAAACAGTACAAGTCATCCCACTTGAGTATGGTAGGTCTAGGGTGGTGGAAAGTTTGTGGAAAGAAGACTTTCCACCCCTGACCCGAAAAGGCATCCAACTTTCATGCACCGAAAAAACATGCTTGAAACACCTTCTATATGGCCGCATTTGGGTGGGCCATAGAATAATTAAATTAATATCCAGATTTCCCCTAATATCCTGTAAAATCTAAGCCCAAAAGGAGTTATGGTTTTCGAGATATGGTTTAATTGGTGGGATGTTTTTCTGGGCCGCAGAATCTGGCCCAGAATTTTATCTCTAACTTGGGCCGCCTAAATGACCACCATGGAGGACGAATTAGCATTATCTCCTGAATAGTTATTTGTTACTATAAATGTATTCTAGAATCCCATGACATTTGGGATTAATTGTACCTGTATGTTGGGCCCCATAGTCTCATCAGTGGGCTGGTGTCCAATCTGCCTTCTCCAGAATTGCTTCCTTTCATTGCCAAATATCTCCATCATCCTCCATGAATTCTCCATTGATTCCTAAATGAAACATGTTCATATTGGAGTGTAGATCAGTTATCAAATTAAAATATGTATAATTAGATGAATCATTTGGTACTTTAAATGATATTAAAAAATGTACCACATAATAGTGCATTTTAAGAAGGTATTACAATCATAATGTGAAATGATGTTCAAAGTGTAAAATGCACTAAAATAGTGTTTATAAATAATAAATAACATGAATATTATATACATTACCAATGAATATTAGCCTCATTTAGTGGCTAATCACACCCCCAAACTTGAGTTTTTCTAGTCCCGAGCAAAATATATCTCAACAATATGAAATTCGAATTCCCTTTTCCAAAAAACATTTTAATACACAATGATCACCAAAAAACCTTATACCAAACAATCATGAAACCCATAAAAATATTTTAATACAAGATAGTTTCATAAGAATATCCCAATCCCAAACCCATTCCTTTGTTCAAATTCATTTCCACATTTCATCCAATATCAATTAAGTATGAGGATGTGTTGTGCATCACAATAGACATGGGGGTTCATCTTTATTCAAGGGGGAAATTACGGAAGCGCTAGGTGGAATCACATTTCAATATTAAGATGAGTGTTCATTTTTTTTGTATAATTTTTTTTTGTTTTTTTTGTTTTTTTTGTTTTTTTTTTGTTTTTGCAATTTTTCCATGGTAATTGAAGATACACTCAAAAGAGTCAACCCCTGTAGCGAGACTTTGCCGATGACTCCCAGGCTCAAAGACCTTAGGGTACCAAGTGAAGCCCACATACTCGGGCATCATCTCGAGTTAACTCAGTCAAAAACAAATTCAAATTACCAAAAATAGAGATAAAATTACTAACTCTGGGCCAGACAACTATGGAGTCATGATCCCCAAGTGCCGAAAGCCACGCATTAGGTCATTTCATTGCTCTACGTGCATTTTTTTTAATAATTTTTTTGAATACTCATATTAAACTAAAATGATCACCAAACCTATGCTATATATTTAGGGGACCCCATGAACTCAAACTAATACCCCACTATCCAAAGGACGTGCATTGTGATCTTTTTTTTATTTGGATGGAAATATAAATGATGAAATATCACATTGGAAAGCCACACTTTCCAAAATCAATGCTCATGAAATTATACAAGGATTAAAATCAGAATCAGGGTATGCTAAATTATTTGATATTCAGTTTCAAAGTGTGCAATGTGTATTACCATGTTTAAAGTTAAAGGAATGTTTCCTTCCATTTACACATTTTTTTTTCAAATCATTCATTTTTTTTACACAAAAGCATTTTTTTTTATTTTATCTCCCCCCCAACTTAAAACAACACTGTCCCTAGTGTTTGAAGAAATGAAAATTTAGAAGGAGTAGAGGCAGATAATGGAAATTCAAAAAGGAAATTGAAACTGAGGATCATGGAATGAAATCACCTGGTGGTTGAAGTTGAAGTTCTTGCTGCTCCAAATTAGTCCTTTGATCTCTTGGGGGATGTAGGAACCTCCTTTATTGAACATGTATCACCCAAAATAGTACCTAAACAAAAATAAGAACAAACCAGACAAAACAAACAACACAACAACTTATTTAATTCCAAGTATCATCATTTTTATGGTTTTTCCTATTTTTCTATTTTTTTTAAATCAAACTAATGATACATTGTCTTCTTTTAATTTTCTGGGTAAGGTATTACTTAGGGATCACACCGCGTGACACGGATGAATACGATGCTCCCCTTTCATACCCATCCATACTCATAATAGAAGAACATGTCAATAGTCTTTTTTTAAATATAAAAATGATTAATTAATCCTATTTAAAATATAAAGTTTATTAAAACAACAAAATGATAGGAAACTTGAAAACCATGGGTCCCCTCCCATGCAGCGCTTTGTTTAACGTCGTTAGCCCTACATGGACCCTAAATCTATCAATTTTTTCCTTGTTCATAGGTTGGCTTAGTTAACTCAACCTCTATTTCCTGTTTATTGAATGATTCAATGAATGGTTTTAACCTTTGACCATTGACTTTGAAAATGTAACCACTTTTGGGATCTTGAATCTCTACTGCCCCATGGGGGAATACATGATGCACTATGAAAGGTCCTGACTATCTAGACCTTAACTTTCCCAGATGTAAATGAAGTTTTTAACTATACAAGAGCACAAGTTTTCAGGGTTCAAAATTTTTGACCTTGGTATTCCTAGATTGGTAGGCTTCAACTCTATCTTTATTGATCCTTGAATTTTCATAAGCCTCCATCCTTAGTTCCTCCAGTTCATTGAGATTGAATTTCCTTTTTGTTCCGGCCAATGAGAGATCATAATCCATTTTCTTAATTGCCCAAAAGGCCTTATGTTCAATATCCACTGGCAAATGACATGCTTTTCCATAAACCAACCTATATGGGGACATTCCTAAAATGGTTTTATATGCAGTTCTATAGGCCCAAAGAGCATCTAAGAGTTTCTCAGACCAATCTTTCCTAGAGGGGTTGACAGTTTTTTCAAGAATTTTCTTAATCTCCCTATTCAATAACTCAACTTGACCATTGGTTTGAGGATGGTATGCAGTGGATACTTTATGAGAAATACCATACATAGACATGAGTGAAGAGAATGGGTGGTTGCAGAAATGGGTTCCTTGATCACTGATTATAGCCCTAGGAATTCCAAATCTTGAAAATATGTTATCTTTCAGAAATCGAATCACAACTTGATGATCATTGGACTTAGTGGGAATGGCCTCAACCCATTTTGTGACATAATCAACAACTAAGAGTATGTAGAGGTATCCCCTAGAGTTTAGGAAGGGTCCCATGAAATCAATTCCCCAACAGTCAAATATTTCAACCACTAAGATGGGAGTGAGTGGAATTTGATTCCTTTTTGTGATGGACCCTACTTGTTGACACCTAGGACAGCTTTGACAAAATGTGTAGGAGTCCCTTGAGAGGATGGGCCAGAAGAGACCATATTGAAGAATCTTAGAAGATGTTTTCTTAGAGGAAAAGTGACCTCCACATGCCTCACTATGACAGAATTTAAGGATGGACTCTTGTTCAGATTCTGGAACACACCTCCTAATGACTTGGCCAGGGCAGAACTTATAGAGGTATGGATCATCAAACACATAGTGTCTAACATCATAAAGGAATTTACTTAGATCTTGAGTCCCTAAGAATTTTGGAATGAATCCTGTAACTAAGAAATTGGCTATGTCAGCATACCAAGGGCAGTCACTCACAGAGTATAGGTGTTCACCAGGAAATGAATCAAACACAGAAAGGTGATTTGAGTTGTCTTTGAATTCCATCCTAGAGAGGTGATCAGCTACAACATTTTCAACGCCCTTTTTATCCTTGATTGTGAGGTCAAATTCTTGTAAGAGAAGAACCCACCGAATCAGTCTAGCCTTAGAATCTTGTTTTTGGAAGAGGTATTTTAGTGCAGAATGGTCAGTGAACACAGTGATGGGGGATCCTAAGAGATAGGACCTAAACTTCTCTAAGGAAAATACAATAGCAAGTAACTCCTTTTCAGTGGTGGTGTAGTTGATTTGGGCATCATTTAAGGATTTTCTTGCATAAGAAATGACATAAGGAGTTTTATCACAACGTTGTCCTAACACAACTCCTACAGCAAAGTCACTGGAATCACACATAAGTTTGAAAGGAAGGTTCCAATTTGGAGATTTCATAATGGGAGGAGTGGTGAGAGAGGATTTGAGGGCTGAGAATGAACCCTCACAGCTTTCGGTCCAAACAAATGGAGCATCCTTTACTAGCAGAGCACAAAGGGGATGGGATATTGAACTAAAGTCCTTGATTAATCTTCTATAGAAACCAGCATGTCCTAAGAAAGACCTCACTTCCTTGACAGTTTTGGGTGATGGAAGGTGACGAATGATGTCAACCTTTGCTTTATCAACTTCAATCCCCCTACTCGAGACCAGATGGCCTAGAACTAGTCCCTCTTTAACCATGAAATGGAATTTTTCACAGTTTAGGACTAGATTCTTTTCTTCACATCTTGACAATACTCTCTCTACATTCCTCAGACATCCGTGAAATGTATCCCCAAACACAGAGAAGTCATCCATGAAGACCTCTAGAAAATCCTCTACCATGTCTGAGAAGATTCCCATCATGCACCGCTGGAATGTTCCAGGGGCATTGCATAACCCGAAGGGCATGCGTTTGAAGGAAAAGGTACCAAAAGGACACGTGAATGTAGTCTTCCCTTGATCCTCTAGGGAGACCTCAATTTGATTGTACCCTGAGTACCCATCTAAGAAACAATAGAAGGCATGACCTGCCACTCTCTCAAGGACTTGGTCAACAAATGGTAAGGGGAAATGGTCCTTCTTGGTGAATGAGTTTATCTTCCTATAGTCAATGTAGACCCTCCATCCACTACTCACCCTTGTTGTAAGAATCTCTCCATCCTCATTGGTTATCACTGTGATTCCAACCTTTTTTGGAACCACTTGGATTGGGCTCACCCACTCACTCTCAGCTATGGGATATATGATACCAGATTTTAACAATTTAAGAAGTTCCTTCCTTACTACCTCCATGAGATTAGGATTGAGTCGCCATTGAGGTTGACGACATGGCTTTGAATTAGATTCTAGAACAATCCTATGAGTCCTGATAAGTGGGCTAATCCCAGGAATATCAGAAAGGGTCCAACCAATGGCTTTCTTATGCTTCCTAAGGAAATCTAGAAGCATCCTCTCATGATTGGCTTCAAGAGAAGAAGAAATGACAATAGGATGTGTTTGATTTTCCCCTAGGAAGGCATACTTTAGTGCAGCAGAAAGTTCCTTCAATTCAAGATCAGGTTGGTTCAGAATTTCAGCAGAAGATTGGGACATTGGATCAAGATCAATTTCTTTTTTTAGAGTTTCAGATAGGATTGATTCCCCACATGTAGAAGTTTTAGCTACTAGATTGGCTTGATCAGATTTAGGGAAGGAAATTGGAGTGGTCTCCATGAAAGTGGTTTCTTGAAAGGTTTCACTGATTGTTGGACCTAAGAATTTATCATAAGAGCAATTTGAAAATGATTCAAGCCAAGGAGATAAACTTCCTTCATATGAACAAAGGAAATCAATCTCATCCTGACTTAAACATTCATCAAATATTCCTTGATGTTCCATGGATTCATTATCAATTCTTCCTATCATGTTTACTTCATGAATGTCCTCATCATCCCCTATTTGTGATTTTGCATTATAGATGTTCAAGTCTAGACTCATGTTCCCAAAGGTGATGGTCATGTTCCCATTTCGAACTCAGATAACAGAGTTGATTGTTTCAAGGAAAGGACGACCAAGGATGATTGGGGTTTGTTCCTTATTTCCTAAGTTTGGATGGTTGTCAAGGACAATGAAGTCAGCAGGGTAGATGAAGTTTTCAACCTTTACCAGAACGTCCTTTAAAATCCCCTTTGGAACCCTAATGCTACAATCAACAAGTTGAAGTGTGACAGATGTGGGTTGGAGTTATTCTAGGCCTAACTGGCAGTACACAACATATGGGATGAGATTGACACTAGCACCTAGGTCACACAAGTCCTTGACAACTTTGCTTTCTCCTAGTTCAACATTGATGTAAGGGAAACCTGGGTCTTTCAACTTAGGAGGAATGGTCCCTTGAATGGTGGTACTCACATTAGCAGCCAAAAGGACTTAGTTTTTATGTGAAAATTTTCTTTTAAAAGTGCACAAGTCCTTAAGGTACTTTGAGTAGGCAGGTATGGTTTGGATTGCATCGAGAAGGGGTATGTTCAACTTGACTTGTGAAAATATTTCTCTCAACATTTCACTCAGTCCAGGCTTGGTTTTCCCCCTCATACGTTGAGGAAATGGTGCAGGTTGTGGGGTTGTTTGTTGAAGATTTATTTCCTTGACAATGTTATCAGTTTCCTCAGTTTGATCTTGTGGCTCATTTGAATTTTCATCCAAGTTTGAATATTCAAGTGGGTTCTGAATTAGTTGTTCAGGTTTCTCAATTGATTTCCCACTTCTTAAAACAGTCACAACCTTTATTTGTTCATGAGTTGTTTGAGTGCAACTTGACTCTCCCCTTGAAGTTGAGGATGACACCTCCTGAGTAGGCATGGGTGACTTTCCAGTTTTTATGGTTTGAAGTTCTTGTTTTGGGGAAGAGACTTCTGAGTTCATCCTCTCCATTTGTTTGCACAGCTATTCTAGTAGGCTTTGTGGAACATTTTGGGTGGGTGCTTGAGTAGGTTGGTTTATCCCAGGGGGATATTTTGGAGGTGGTATGGTTTGTTGAAAATGGACCGGTGGCTGTTGGTATTGGATAGGTTGGGTTTAGAACTGGTTATGGGTTTGGTAGTTCTGATGGGGTAAGGATTTTGTCCCTGTGGTTGGCTAGGTTGTTGGTTATCATTCCAGCGGAAGCCTGGGTGGTCGTTATACCTTAGGTTGAAGGTGTTTTGGTATTGAGGCTTTTGAAAGTTCAAAGAATTTACTTCCGCTGGGGGTCCTCCTAAGAGAACATCCTTGATGGATGGAATGGTTGGGCAGTTGTCTGTCTTATGGTCATGTTTGTCACAAATTGTGCAAACAGGGTCAACAATTTGGATTTCATGGACTTTCCTAAGGTCTATTTCTTCAACCTTCCTAGAGAGTGCTACGAGTTTATCCCTAAGGCTTTCCTCTTCTCTAAGTGTATGAATTCTAGTAGTTATTTGTGTCTTTTTAGAATAAGGTGAAGTTCCCCATGTTTGGTTTTGTTCAGAAAGGCTTTCTAGATACTCGTAAGCATCATTTGGGGCTTTGTTTTTAAAGGTTCCATTATACATCATGTCAATGAATTGTTTGTTCCCTAGAACCAACCCTTCATAGAAAATTATCACTTGTTCAGGAATAGAAAAACCATGGTGTGGAACTATGTTTAGAGTGTCTTTGAACCTCTCCCATGTTTCATAGAATGACTCTCTTTCTTTTTCAAAAAAGTTTTGGATACTCTTTTTAAGTGCAATTGTTTTATGGTGGGGAAAGTATTTTTTGTAGAATTCTCTTTATAGTTGGTACCAAGAGTTGATGGATGATGGTCTCAAATTTTTTAGCCAATTTTTAGCTCGATACATTAAAGAAAAAGGAAATATCCACATCTTAGCTGATTCTAGTTGATGTGGGGGACACATGGTTTCTACAATGTCATTGAACTCCTTAATGTGAAGGTAGGGCATCTCGGACTCCATTCCATGGAATGTGGGAAGATGGTTTAGGACATGGGGTTTAAATATGTAGTTGGAATCTCCCAGGGAATTGTGTTTAATGAATTAGGGGGAATTGGTCCAAGAAGGTGTGAGGTAGTCATTCATGGTTTGATCCATTGCATTCCCCAAGTTTGGGACTGCCTCATTTGGGTTTCCATTTTGGTTTCCACCCGGGTTTATGAGTTGGTTTCTTTGAAGAACTTCCATTGAAATTGGCTCAATTTTGGACTCTAGAGTATTAGGAAGATTATGATATAATGTAATGAGTTCCCTTGGTGTACTTGACTCCCCAACCCCAGTACTATCCACCCTAACTAGACGGTTTGATTGATCGCGGGTGTAGGCGGACATGCGCCAAAAGAAAAAAAATGAGAAAGGGACAAGATAAGAGAATTTGGATGAGAAAAGAAGAAATGGGGGAGAATAGAATGGGTGTTTAGATGACTTACTTGGGTCCCCGGCAACGGCGCCAAAATTTTATTCTCGCTCAAATTTACCCAAGAGAATAAGGTAGGACGGTCCTTGTAGTTTATCTTGGGTTGTCGAATCCACAGAGACCTAAGAAGTAACCTATAGACACGTACATTCTATGGACTGTTTTTGGCTCTGAAGTGGCCAACTTGGGTTGATTTTATATGGGTTTAAAGTAACTCTAAGATACTTAAGTGAATTCAATTTAAAAGAATGAGTTGATCCTAGGTTATTACTCGGGGTGGATTGGATGAATTACTTTTTAATGATTTCAATTTCTTATAATTGAGATGGATTCATTTAAGAAGATCAAACGAAATAATAACTTACTGGTTTAATGACTACACACCCTAATACTAATCACCTATACACTTGAAGGATCAAAGGTTTGAGCACTCCAAGGTAGAGGTTCGTATTAGCACTTGAAATGTGTGACCTTAAATTCAGTAAGGATGAAGATGTTTTAAAATCATCAAATAAAAGTATCATTTAAAAGAAGTGATTAGACATTAATGGAGTGATAAATAACATAAAATCCAGACCCTTGCTACTCCCTTGGATCAACCCATAAAAGAGTTAGCCCTCCATTGATGACATGTCTTCAACGGAAGCGGGAAGTAGACTTACAAGGGTGGAATTGAAGAAGTAAAAACAACAAAAAAAGATCACTCCTCCGTTGTGTGATAAATATCACAAAGTATGGTGTGAATAAATTCACACCTTGAACCAACGGTATCAACGTGATAAGTAGAAGAACAAAATAAGAGTAAATGAAGAACTTTTATTAAGAAACTAAGGTGAATTAAACAACTTACATGAGAAAGAAATGTGATTACAAACACAAAGCGGCAGCATAACACTACAATGAAACCAAGCACCAAAGATTTCCCAATACTCCAATACCACTGCCTTAAATAGGAATTTCTGAACCCTTGGGTCGAGCCTCCAACAGTAAAATTCATCCCACTTGAGTATGGTAGGTCTAGGGTGGTGGAAAGTTTGTGGAAAGAAGACTTTCCACCCTTGACCCGAAAAGGCATCCAGCTTTCATGCACCAAACATATGCGCTTACAAAACCTTCTAGATGGCTGAATTTTGGTGTACCATAGAAGACTTAAATTAATCTCAGGATGTCCCCTAAGATCCTGTAAAATCTCAGCCCAAAATGAGTTATGGTTTTCGAGATATGGTTTAATTTGTGGGATGTTTTTCTGGGCTGCAGAATCTGGCCCAGAATTTTATCTCTAACTTGGTCCGCCTAAATGACCACAATGGAGGACGAATTATCATCATCTAATGAAGAGTTATTTGTTCCTATACATGTATTCTATAATCCCACGAAATTTGGGATTAATTGGACCTGTATGTTTGGCCCCACAGTCTCATTAGTGGGATGGTGTCCAATCTGTCTTCTCCATAATTGCTTCCTTTCATTGCCAAATATCTCCATCATCCTCCATGAATTCTCCATTGATCCCTGAATGAAACATGTTCATATTGGAGTTTAGATAAGTTATCAAATTAAAATATGTATAATCAGATGAATCATTTGGTACTTTAAATGATGTTAAAAAATGTACCGCATAATAGTGCATTTTAAGAAGGTATTACAATCATAATGTGAAATGATGTTCAAAGTGTAAAATGAACTAAAATGGTGTTTATGAATAATAAATAACATTAATATTATATATATTACCAATTAATATTAGCCTCATTTAGTGGATAATCACTATCCTAAAAGGAGACATCCCAATGAGTGTTTTATAGGCAGTTCGATAAGCTCAAAGTGCTTCACCAATTCTTTCAGGCCAATCTTTTCTAGTGGGTTTTACAATTCTCTCAAGCACTCTTTTCACTTCTCTATTAGAAAGTTCAGCCATTCCATTTATTTGGGTATGATATTCAGTTGAAGTTTTATGTACAACCCCATTCTTTTTCAAAAGAGATTCCATGGTTCTATTACAAAAATGGGTTCCTAAGTCACTTATCAAGGCACATGGTGTGCCAAATCAGTAGAAGATGTGCATCTTTAGGAACTCAATCACAGTATGTGAATCATCCTTTCTAGTGGGTTTATCCTCAACCCAACTAGAAACATAATCAACCGTAAGGAGGATGTATTAGAATCCACTGGAAGGGGGAAATGGTCCCATGAAATCGATACCCCAAACATTGAAGATCTCGCGGAAAATTAAAGGATTTTGGGGAATTTCATTTCTCTTGGAAATTGTGCCAAACTTTTGGCAAGTGGGACATGATTGAAAGAACTCATGTGAGTCCTTGAAGAGTGAAGGTGAAAAGAATCCAGAGTCTAGGACCTTTTGAGAGGTCCTTTGTGGTCCAAAGTGGCCACCACTAGGCATTGAGTGACAAAATTCTAATATGGAAGAATGTTCATTTTCATAGACACATCTCCTTATTACCATGTCAGCCCCAGTTTTCCAAAGTTTATTTTCTTCCCAAAAATATTATTTTGAATCAATTTTCAACTTCATTTTTTTGTTCTTTTGAAAAACTTTTAGGAAAAACACCAGAAACCAAGTAATTTACAATTGGGGAATACCATGGTATTTTTGGAGTGAGAGATGAAAGGTGCTCAGTGGGGAATTCAGGATCGATGATTTCAGAATGAGAATAATTAGAAATTCTACTCAAGTGATCAGCCATAGGGTTTTCTTTTCCTGGTCTATCTTTGATTTCAAGGTCAAACTCTTGGAGCATTATGATCCATCTTATTATCCTCGGTTTGAAATCACTTTTCTTGAGTAAGAACTTTATAGTAGAATGGTCTATGAAGATGATGATTTTGGCACCTAAGAGATAGGGCCGGAATTTATCTAAGGAAAAAACAACTGCTAAAAGTTCTTTTTCAGTGACAATGTAGTGAGATTGAGTTTCATCTAATGTTTTTGAGGCATAATAGATGACATGAGGAATCTTTTCTCTTCTTTGACCAAGAACAACCCCAACAGCTCTATCAGAAGCATCACACATCAACTCAAAGGGTAAGGACCAATCTAGGGGTTGGATTATCAGGGCATATGTAAGAGTAGTTTTGAGTTCAACAAAGGCTCTCTTGAAAAACTCATCGAAATGGAAAGTGACATCATTTTAGAGTAACCGAGTGAGTGGGGGGGGGGAATTTTACTGAAGTTATGGATGAATCTCCGATAGAAACCAGCATGACCAAGGAATGAATGGATGTCTCAAATAGAGTTGGGTTGAGGAAGTGATTGGATCACTTCAATTTTGGTAGGATTGACTTCAATACCATCTTTTGAAACTATGTGCCCTAGAAAAATCCCATTTGCAACCATGAAGTGACATTTTTTAAAATTTAACACAAGGTTACACTTGACACACTTTTGTAGGACTAGAGAGAGTGAATTAAAACAAGATTAAAATGACTCACCATAAATGGTGAAGTCGTCCATGAATACTTCCATGCAGTGTTCAATGAATTCGAAAAAGATACTCATCATACACCTCTGGAATGTTGCAGGATCATTGCAAAGTCCAAAAGGCATTCTTCTATATGCATTTGTTCCAAAGGGGCATGTGAAAGTAGTATTTTTTTGGTCCTGAGGTGCGATTGGGATTTGGAAGTAGCTGGTGTATCCATCAAGAAAGCAATAGTGTGACTTTCCGGCTAATCGTTTCAGCATTTGATAAAGGAATGGAAGAGGGTAGTGATATTTTCTTGTTTCAACATTAAATTTCCTATAGTCGATGCACACATACCATTTGTTCTTCACTCAAGTTGTGACTACCTCTCCATGTTCATTTGTGACAACAGTTATCCCACCCTTCTTAGGTATAACTTGAATTGGACTAACCCATTCACTATCGGAAATTGGGTAGATAATACCAGCTTGAAGAAGCTTTGTGATCTCTTCCCTAACTACCTCAAGTATGAGTGGATTGAGTCTTCTTTGTGGTTGTCTAATTGGTTTGGATGATTCCTCAAGATGGATGTGATGCATGTAAAGAGCAGGTTTGATTCGTGGTATGTCATCTAGGGTCCACCCTAAGGCCTTTTTGTTTTCCTCTAACACTTGGACAAGTTTGGACTCCTCGGTTTCAGTAAGTGAAGAAGAGATAATGATAGTATAAGATTGATCATGGAAAAGGAATGCATATTTCAGGTGTTCAGGAAGAGGTTTCAGATCAGTATCATCTTTTATTTGTGGGTTAGAAAACTCAGGAATAGAGGAAGGGACTTCAGTTGCTTCAGATTCATTTTCCTTAATACTGTACAAGGTGGAGAAGTAGAGATCAGAGTTGATGTGGGATTCAAGAGAGTTTTCAAGTTCCTCTAGATTGACGGAGTTTATGAATGAGAGGTCCACATCAACTTCACCATTTATGACTTTGTTAATTATGGTGCAGATTTCACAAGATCCTTTGTCATTAGAACATAAAGAACATGGTGGATTGGGGTTAAATTGACTCTTATAAGTGTCCTCAGAAGCATGGATTGAGAATGAAGAGTGATCCTCAGATGGGTATCGCATGGATTGGAAAATGTTGAACTTGACCAGTTGGTCACTGAATTCCATGGATAAGATGCCTGAATGGACATCAATATTGGTTCTCGCAGTCATAAGGAATGGTATTCCTAGAATTAGGGGAGATCAATAAGAGTTTGTCTCACCTTCCATGTCAAGGACATATAAATCAGCAGGGAAGATAAGATCATTGACTCAGACAAGGACATCCTCAATTATTCCCTCAGGAATGGATGTGCTTCGATTGGATAATTGAATAACAACACCCGTTGGATGTAAGGGACCTAGACCAAGGTTGGAGAATATAGATCTGGGCATGACATTAATTGAGGCTCCTAGGTCTATGAGTGCATCATCAAAGTTGGAACTTCCAATTTGGAATGGAATTGTAAATTTCCCTGGATCTTTGCACTTTATAGGAATAGATTGCTGGGTGGAAACATTTTCAAAGGTCCTAAGTTGCCTCTTGTGGGTGCACAATTCTTTAAGAAACTTGGAATACTTAGGAATTTTTTTGATGGCATCTAAGAGAGGAATGTTGACTTCAACACGTCTAAACATGTCGAGCATTTTAGGATCAAGTTCAAAGGACTTCCTTGGTTTAGAAACAGCTTGAGGAAAAGGAATTGGATTCTTAAGTGGAATCGAAGGAGATGGGGGAATTGTTTCAGGTTCCTTTTCAAGATTCTTTTTCTTTTCATTTTCTAGGTCAACATTCAAAGGAGGTTTTGAGGACTTATCTTAAGGCATAGAAATTTTCTTTCCTGATCTAAGTGAAATTGCACTTACATTACCCTTGGGGTTAGGTAATGGTTGATCTGGAAGTTGGGAAGAATTGGATGGTTGCTACTGACTAAGGTGGGATGCAAGTTGACCAATTTGGGTTTCAATATTTTTGAGACTAGAATGGGTGAAAGAGGCAAGATCTTCAACAGCGCTTTCCCATGGTTTCTTGGAAGAAGTGTCCTGTCCCAGATTGGGATTACCTAGATTTTGGTTCTTGGGAAAGCGATTGTATTGGTTTTGGAATTGGGAAGGCTCACTAGGATAATGGAATCCAGGAGGAGGGTTGTTCCTTTGAGGTTGAGGAATAAAATGATAAGGTTGTTGGAAGTTACCAACACCTTGACCGTATGGAAAATGGTTTTGGTTTTGAGGAGGTAATTTAGGGGGATGAGAAATGGGATTCCCATATCTCAAGTTAGGGTTATATGTAGAAGAGAAAGGCTCGGAATGGGGTTGGTTGAAGTTTCTAACAAACTGACCTGATAGTTGAGGGTTGGTGTTCCTCTGAGAATATGCTGTATTGAGCTCTATTGGTCTAGATGAATCAAATTGATCCTCTTGAAGTTGTGGACATGTGTCAATTGGATGAGATGGAGAGTTGTAGATTCCACAGTTTTTGACAGGTCTAGGAAATAGTGATTGCGGAGAAGACGGAGTTGGGGATTTGGATACCACAGCTAGTTGTCGAACAAGACTTGTAAGTTCACTCATCCACTCAGTCATCTTGTTCAGCTCAATTGATTGATTATCTTGGGATTATTTGACTTGAGCATGTGCTCGAGTATGTAATTGTTGTGTGTTTGCAGCCATGTTACTTATGAGATCTCTTGCAGCTGTGAGAGTTTTATCAACAAGAGCACCACCACTTGCGGCATCAATGAGAGTTCTCTCCATAGCCAATAACCCCTAATAGGAGTATTGGATCAAGATTTGGTCAGGAATTTGGTGGTGTAGGCAGGTTGCAATGAGATTTTTGAACCTCTCCCAGTATTCATGGAGTGATTCACTTGGGAACTGACAAATACCACTTATTTCCTTTCGGATAGAAGCAGTACGAGAAGTTGGAAATAATTTCTCTAAGAAGAGTCGCTTCATGTCATTCCATGTGGTTATGGAACCAGGAGGAAGGCAGTAGAGCCATGACTTAGCAGTGCCATCTAGGGAGAAAGGGAATTCTCGAAGTTTTATTTGTTCTTCAGAAACCCCTTGAGGCTTCATGGTAGAGCACACTACTTGAAACTCTTTAAGGTGGAGATGTGGATCTTCACCTGCTAGCCCGTGGAAATAAGGAAGAAGATGAATCAAACCTGATTTGAGTTCGAAGTTAGCTTCTATGTTTGGATATTGAATACCAAGAGGTTGGTAATTCATATCAGGGGAAACAAGTTCTTTAAGTGTTTGTTCCATAGGATTGTCCATATCAAATTCAATTGGTTGGACAAGGACTGGTTCTTGAATTATTTGATTATCTCTTATGTTCCTCCTAATTTGGCGAAGTGTTCACTCAATTTCAGGGTCAAACAAATCCAAGGGATTGTTTGGAAGGCTACGGGGCATTCAGAGAAATTTTGGAAGAAATAGGAAGACGGGTTTTTCTTTGTATTTTTTCCGTTTATGATTTTTATGAGAAGACGAGTTTTTCTTTGTGTTTTTTTATTTTTTTTAATTTTTTTTTAATTTTTTTTACAATAACTAGAAACTAATGACTAATTAAAACACCATCCCCAGTAATGACTCCATTTGAAATGCACGGCCGATTGTCACCTATCGACCGGTCAAAGTTCCGGTGCTCTGCTAATGTGTATAGCAGCACTCAGGTCAAATCCTCGGTGATGATACTTTGTAATAGTCGTTTGTTTTTAGTTGATTGTATTTTGATTAGGGGGTTTGTTTGTAGAGCTTAATTGAAATTCTTTATTGGATATAATTGATTTAACAAATTGATAAATATTGGGGTGAGTTCATTATTAGGGAGTTAAGCTTGTGATATCATTGAGCTTTGCTTTATATTTCATTTAAATTAACACTCACTTCACAAGTTGACGTCGATTAGAATTCCTAAGTGTTAAAGCTCTAATCCAAGCCTTAAATTAACTGGGATTCTAATCTCAATCATTACTTGTTTATGGTATTGTATTTATGGTTCCAATAATCCATGGAAACCATATGCTAAACAAAATATGTCATTAATCCATGACATATTAAGTCCAACATACACAATGTTAAATTAACGAATACTAATCGAGAAAATACTATCAATCTCTTAACATCCCTAAATTTTGACTCACCCCAATGAGATATTTACTCATCCATTTGGGTGTTTAATAGTCTGGTTATAATAATTATGATGATAAATTAAGAATAGAAGAAAAAGAAAGGGATTAGAAAAGAGTGGTATGTCGAACACACACACACGAACAATGATGATAATTAAAAATGGTTTTTCGATTGAATGAGGAAGAAAAATAAGGGAAGAAGATTAAACTGAATTTAAACTATTTTAAGAAAATTAATATGAAACTACATAAGGTGTATGAGAATAAGAGATATTGAATAAGTAACTTGCATTAAAACAGAATTACAAAAAAAGAGACTTACAAGATTACAAAAACGAAGAACACGAAAGTAAGTGAAAACAAAGAGAGGAGGAAAGGTCTCTAAAGTGAAAAATTGAGTATGGAAGATCATCCCAATAATTTTTCAAGGATTTTTTTGTGCCAATATGATCTCCTATCTTCTGAAATGACAACCCCTCTTAAGGAGAGAAGGGGAGAGTATTTATAGCCCAAGGAGTGGACTGTTTGCATTCCCAATCGGTCCCTCCACTTGCATCGCCAAGTTGGCTATAAAGAAAGCCAAATATAGAGAAATATCCTTCTTAAAAGTTGTAGATAATAAAGTTTTCCGACTAATCTCAAAATCTTGAGGAATTTGGACCTATTTATCCAATGTTATGGCCGACGTATTAAACAATTTTAATCTGTCCATTTCAATCCAATATTTTTGATGTCCAAAATGTGAAAGGGTTTTTGAATAGTAAAATGCCTTCAAATAACAATTATTTATTAAAAAAGTCTTCCAAATATATATCCTCTTTCACACTGCAAAATATAAGCTTTATTGGATGCTTACATCATGAGATATGTCATGCATACTGTACTGATTTTATTTCTCGTTCAGAATGGTGAGCTGGACTTCAAAGAATATGTTGGGCCCCTTGTTCTTAGAGTTGGGACCTGAAATTTTTAGCCATGGTTATTTTGGATAATAAAGAACATATGGTAGAGTTTCATAAAATTTGGGATTCAGTATTTAGACCAGTAACTCAATCATCATGGATGGTCTAGTTTCTTCACAAATTCTTTGGGTCATCTTGTGTGGTAAATGTGATCCTTCAAATGGCAGAATTGGACCATGATCCCTTCTAATTAAATTTTGTATATTAAATTAGGAATACTAAAAAACAAGAACCACATAATTTTAATCATTAGGGTTAGAGTTATAAATAAAATAGTAAACTGACTCAATTGGACTACTTCTAAAAATGCTCAAAAATTATACTTAGTATTAAAACATTAATATTTCACACAAATTATGTACATTTCATATAAAATAAGTAAATAGAGTATATAATAAGTCATGAAAATATTAATAACATAAATTTTATCATTAATGTCTAGTAAAATCATGAAGTATCACAAAAAAAAGATGCTTATAACATGCTTGATCACCTCCATAGTCTTTACCAGGAGAGAGAAAGACATGAAAAATTTGAGATCTCCAAGGCACTATTTTAGAGTAAGCTTGGAGAGGGTGCCCCAACTGGGCCTCACGTAGTCAATCTCATTGGACACATTGAGAATCTAGAGGTTATAGGGTTTAAACTCCTCGAAGAACTAGGTACCGATCTCATTCCCACATCACTCCCTTAGAGCTTATCCAGTTTTTTTGTGAATTTCAATATGAACAACATTGAGAAGTATCTTCCAGATCTTATTATCCTCCTTCGCCAAGTATAAAAAGACATGATGCGTGAAAATCCTTATGTCCTTATGGTGAATAATAGGAAAGGTAAGGTGAAGATATTTAAGCCCAAAGCTTCTTCACACCCTTCCAATAAAAGGAAGATCAAGGGGGAGGGATGGGAATAAAAATATATTTGTTTCATATATGGAAAGAAGGGCCATTGGAAGAAAAAATACACCCAACTAAAGAAGCAAGGGGAATCTTCAGATTCATTTTTTATCGAGTGAAATTTACATGTTTCTACAAATTGGGTATTAGATACAACTTGTGGTGCTCACATATGTATCCAAATACAGGAACCAAGTAGATTTAAGAAAATTGACCGAGGGGAGGTCGATCTACAAGTAGCCA
Organism: Viscum album; assembly: GCA_963277665.1. NCBI lineage: Eukaryota > Viridiplantae > Streptophyta > Magnoliopsida > Santalales > Viscaceae > Viscum > Viscum album. The sequence continues at coordinate 1,331,455,577 of OY728166.1, read as the reverse complement.
ATGCATCTAGACTTTCTAATGTAGATTTCAGGGACTACCACCTCATATTGCCGACTAGGATGATCTTGGTGTTAAAAGGTTGTTATTATGTGCCTTCTATAACCGAAAACATTATTTATGTATCCAAACTAGATACATATGGATTTATTTTCAAGTTTAGAAATAAATTTTGCTTCTTTTATAAATATAGAATTTTTTTGGTAAGACACATTTATATAACGGTCTTTATGTGTTGGATTACACAAACCAAGTAATGGAAATCGATAATGAAGCTACTTCACATGAATCATACCACACCCAACTTTTGCATCACTGACTAGATCATATAAATGAGGAACACTTGACAAAGTTACATCAAGATGTATATTTAGATTCTTTCAAATTAAAATCAATTGGTATATTTCACACATGTTTACAAGGAAAAATGACCAAATCCCCATTTAGTGGGAAAGGTGAAAGAGCCAAAGAGCTTCTTGAATTGGTTCATACCAATGTGTGTGGACCATTTCCAAATGAAGAAAGGGGTGAGTACTCATACTTCATAACATTTACTGATGATTTTAGTAGATATGGATATATCTACTTAATGAGGTATAAGTAATATTCTTTTGATAAGTTCAAGGAATACAAGAATAAAGTTGACAACCAGCTTAGTAAGAAGATTAAGAAACTCCGCTCAGACTGAGGTAGAGAATATCTTAATCAAGACTTCATTGATTACTTATAGGAGTTTGGGATCCTATCCCAACTCACTCCTCCTTAAACGCCCCAGTGTAATGGTGTAAGTGAAAGGAGGAACCACACCTTGTTGGACATGGTGAGATCAATGACGAGTCATGTAAGTCTTCTATTATCCTTTTGGGGATATGCGTTACAAACATAGGCACACATACTAAAACAAGTACCAACTAAATCGATAAATGGTATTCCATATGAGCTTTGGAGTGGAAGAAAATCCATGTTATCAAATTTACATGTGTGGGGAAGTGAAGCGTTTGTTAAGACTTCTTCAGGTAACAAACTCACACCACGAGGCACAAAGTGTACCTTTATAGGATACCCCAAGGAAACAAGAGGATATTACCTATACGACCCCTCATACAAAAAGGTTACAGTTTCAAGACATACCATATTCCTTGAGAGGGAACACATCTACAAAAGAGATAGTGGAAGTGAGATAGACTTCAATGAAGTAGAGGCTCAAGGTACACAAGAGTTGGTTCAAGAACAGATTCCACAAAGCCCCATGTAAGAAGGATCTATTCCAGAGACACAAGTACTACGTAGGAGTACAAGAGAGGTTAGATAACTGAAATGGTATAGTTTTCTAGTTACTGAGGATGGAGACTCATTATTAGTTGATAATAATGATCCTCTAACCTACAAGGAAGCAATAAGTGGAACATATATTGCCAAGTGGAAAGAAGACATGAATTCTAAAATGGATTCCATGTACCAAAACCAAGTCTAGATTTTGGTAGATCCTCCAGTATATATAAAGCCTGTTGTTTGCAAATGGGTATTCAAGAATAAACTGGACATAGAAGTACAAGTCAATACCTATAAGGCACAACTGGTTTCAAAAGGGTTTAAACAGCGTCAAGGCATTGACTATAACGAAACATTTTCACTAGTTGCAATGTTGAAATCCATCAAAATTATATTGTCCATTACCGCTTACCATGACTATGAGATTTTTAAAATGGATTTCAAAACATAATTCCTTAACAGGAACCTTTAAGAAGATGTCTATATGACACAGCTTAAAGGGTTTGTGACTCCAAAGGATGCGAATAAGATATAAAAGTTGAAAAAATACATTTATGGATTAATGTAAGCATCCAAGTCATGGAACATTTGTTTTGGTGAATCCATAATTAAATTTGATTTTATAAAGAATGAATGTGAGCCATGTGTCTACAAATGGTTTAGTGGGAGTGCAGTCGTTTTCCTAATAGTATATGTTGATGACATATTACTTATTAAAAATGAAATACCAGTCTTATAGTTTGTTAAGGTATGTTTGAATAAATGCTTCTCCATGAAGGAATTGGGTGAGGCAACATATATTCTTGGGATTAAGATCCATCACGATATATCAAATTGATTGTTGGTCCTAAGTCAAAGTACATACATTGACATGATACTGAAGATATTCAGTATGAAAAAATCCAAGAGGGGATTATTGCCAGCTAATTAGACACTAAATGAGGCTAATATTCATTGTTAATATATATAATATTCATATGATTTATTATTCATAAACACTATTTTAGTGAATTTTACACTTTGAACATCATTTCACATTATGATTGTAATTCCTTCTTAAAATGCACTATTATGTGGTACATTTTTGAACATCATTAAAAGTACCCAATGATCCATCTAATTTTAAGGAATATAATTATAAATATTTTAATTTAATATTTTGGGAAATTGATATATACTTCAATATGAACATGTTTGATTCAAGGATAAATGAATAATTCATGGAAGAAGATGGGGATATTTTGTGATGAAAGGAAACAATTCTGGAGAAGTCAAATTGGACACCAGCCCACTGATGAGAATTTTGGGTTCAACATTATGGCCCAATGAATCCAAAATTTTATGGTATGCTATAAGAAATGTATAGGAACAAATTATTATTAATTATCCAATGCTAATTAGGCCTCCATGGTGGTCATTAAGGTGGCCCAAGTTAGAGATAAAATTCTGGGTCAGATTCTGCAGCCCGAAAAAACAGTTCACTAATCTAATCATATCTTAGAATCCACAACTCCATATGGGCCGAAATTTTATAGGAGGTTAGGAGACATCTGGGGATCCATTTTTTTCTTCTATGTCCCGCTCTAATTAGGCCATCTATAAGGTCTTCCAAGCACGTCTGTTCGGTGGATGAAAGTTGAATGTCACCTCAGGTCAAGGGTGGAAAAATCAACTCTCCCTCTACTTTCCACCCACCTATGGCCTACCAAAATTAATTGAGGAGACTTGTAATATTTAAGGATCAACCCAAGGCTTAAAAAATTCCTATTTAAGGAAGTGGTGAGGATTTGAGGATCTTGAGTGATTTGTTCAATTGTAATGTTATGCTACGGTTTTGTTGTCTCAAGTTTGTCTTTCACATGTAAGTTGTTCAATTCAATTTAGTTTCTTAATAAAAGATCTTATTTTCCTCTTATTATATTTTTATTCATATCACTTTGATACCATTGGTTCAAGGTGTGAATTTATTCACACCAAACCTTATGAAATTATTCACACAACGGTGGAGTGATCATTTTCTTTTTATTGTTTTCTTTACTTCTTCAATTCCTCCCTCATGAGTCTACTTCCCGCTTCCATTGAAACCATAGAATCAATGGAGGGATAAACAACTTATGGATTGATCCAAGGGAGTAGAAAGGGGATGGATTGGATGTTATTTATCAACCCATTAATGTCTAATCACTTCTTTAATTGATATTTTTATTTGATGATTTTTAAACTCCATCGTCCTTGTTGAATTTAAGGCCACACACTTCAAGTGCTAATACGAACTTTTACCTTGAAGTGATAAAAACTTTGATCCTTAAAGTGTATAGGTGATTAGTATTAAAGTGTGTAAGAATTAAAACAGTAAGTGATGATGTTGTTTTATTTTCTTAAATGAACCCATCTCAAATATAAGAAATTGAAATCATTGAAAAGGAAATACGTCCAATCCACCCCAAGTGATAACCTAGGATCAAATCACTCTTTTAAATTGAATTTACTTAAGTATCTTAGAGTTAATTTAAAACCATCTTAAATCAACCCAAGTTGTCCACTTAATATCCAAAAACAATCTATAGAATGTACGTGTCTGTAGGTTACTTCTTAGGTCTCTGAGGATTTGATAACCCAAGCTAAGCTACAAGAACCGTTCTACCTTTATCTCTTGGGTAAATTTAAGCGTGAATCAAATTTTTGTGCCGTTGATGGGGACCCAATTAAATCATATAAACACCAATTATATTATCCCACATTTCTTCTTTTCTCATCCAAATTCTCTTATCTTGTCTTTTTCTCATTTTTTTTTCTTTTGGCGCATGCCCGCCTACACCCGCGATCAATCAAACCGTCTAGTTAGGGTGGATATTCCTAGGGTTAGGGAGTAAAGTACACCAAGGAAACTATTTCAATTAGATCCTAATCTTCCTAATACTTTAGATTCAAAAATTGAGCCTATTTCAATGGAAGTTCTTCAAAGAAACCAACTCATAAACCCGGGTGGAAAACAAAATGGAAACCCAAATGAGGCAGCCCCAAACTTGGGGAATGAAATTGATCAAACCATGAATGACTACCTCACACATTCCTGGACCAATGACCACTCATGCATTAGAAAAAATTCCCTAGGAGATTCCAAATATATCTTTAAAACCCGTGTCCTAAACCACCTTCCCACATTCCATGGAATGGAGTCCGAGATGCCCTACCTTCACATTAAGGAGTTCAATGAAATTGTAGAAACCATGTGTCCCCCACATAAACTAGAATCAGATAAGACGAGGCTATTTACTTTTTCTTTAAAGGATCAAGCTAAAAATTGGATAAACAATTTGAGACCATCATCCATCAACTCTTGGGACCAACTACAAAGAGAATTCTACAAAAAATACTTTCCCCACTACAAAATAATTGCACTTAAAAAGAGCATCCAAAACTTTTTTGAAACAGAGGGAGAGTCATTCTATGAAACAGGGGAGAGGTTCAAGGACACTATAAACATGGTTACACACCATGGTTTTTCTATTCTTGAACAAGTGAGAATTTTCTATGAAGGGTTTGGTCCAGAGAACAAACAATTCATTGACATGATGTGTAATGGAAACTTTAAAAACAAAGCCCCAAATGATGCTTACGAGTATCTAGAAAGCCTTTCTGAACAAAACCAAACATGGAGAACTTCACCTTATTCTGAAAATACACAAAGAACTACTGGAATTCATACACTTAGAGAAGAGGAAAGCCTTAGGGCTAAACTCGCGGCACTCTCTAGGAAGGTTGAAGAGATAGAACTTAGGAAAGTCCGTGAAATCCAAACTGTTGACCCTATTTGCACAATTTCTGACAAACATGACCATAAGACAGGAAAATTCCCAAACATTCAATCCATCAAGGATGTTCTTTTAGGAGGACCCCCAGTGGAAGTAAATTCTTTGAACTTTCAAAAGCCTCAATACCAAAATAACTTCAACCCAAGGTATAATGAACACCCAGGATTCTGTTGGAAAGATAACCAGCAACCTAGCCAACCACAGGGACAAAATCCTTACCCCCATAAGAACTACCAAACCCATAACTAGTTCCAAACCCAACCTATCCAATACCAACATCCACCGATCCATTTTCAACAAACCATCCCACCTCCAAAATATCCCCTCGGGATAAACCAATCTTCTCAAGCACCAACCCAAACTATTCCACAAAGCCTACTAGAACAAATGTGCAAACAAATGGAAAGGATGAACTCAGAAGTCTCTTCCCTTAAACAAGAAATTCAAACCATCAAAACTGGAAAGGCATGTTGGGCGGAGAAGTGATGGCAAGAGGGGGGGTGAATTGCCTTTTAAAAATTAATTAACAATTTAAAATCAAAGTTAAAAGTGCAGCGGAAATAAAATAGGCAAGACACAAAATTGATAACGGAGTTTGGCTTAAACCAAAGCCTACGTCTCCGCTCCCAACTCAACCGTTGAGAGATTTACTACCGCTTGCTTTTTAATGGTTTTAGAAAGAAACCCACTAGACTTTAAGGTTAGTCTAGAACCTATTACAGCTTGCTTTTAATGGTTATGCAAGAACCCACTTGCTTTCAATGGTTGAGCAAGAACCCACTAGCCTTCTTACAGGTGAAGGCTAGCTCACCTATGACTCAAGAATTTTAAAAGGGAAGGCTTGACTAACCTCTTCACACCTTGAAGGTGGTGTGAAAACCCAAATAAGAGAGGATGAGAGAAATGAGGGGTTTGTAGGCACAAACCCAAATTGATGCTCAAATAATAATAAAACAAGAAAAACCGTAAGAGGAGAAGCCTTGGGCGCCAAAGGATTGTTAGGAGTTTATGAAGAGCGCTCCCAAGCTTCTATGGTGGTGCTCCTTGGATGTGGAAGTGGGTTGGATCAATTGGGGATCTTTGAGGGAATGCACCGGAGGTTCTCCAAATGATGGAAAAATGTTCCCGTGGGCTACCGTAAGTTTATGGGGCTTCCTAGTCCTTTATTTATAGAGGGGGAACCCTCAAATGGCCTTTGGGGGTCTTCGGAGCCGTTGGAGAGGCCTTCGGAGCCGTTGGGGGTCAAGTGGACAAGCCTGGTCAAAGACCAACGGCTAGTTTGACTGGCTCCACCGGCTGACCGGTGCTAGGCCACCGGTTGGCCGGTGCTTTGAAAAAGGGAGAGGGCTCGGGCTCAGGCACCACCGGCTGGCCGGTGAGGAGGCCACCGGTTGGCCGGTGCTGAGGCAGTAGCTGACCCATTCTGTCTGGGTCCACCGGCTGACCGGTGGTGGGACACCGGTTGGCCGGTGGTCTGGACAGAGGGATGCCTTCTGTCCAGGCCTCCATCGGCTGGCCGGTGGTCATCCACCGGTTGGCCGGTGGACTGAAAATCAGTCCACTTTAGCTTCTTGCTTTCTTGGCCCAATTCCTTGGCCACCTGAAATCATTCCTATCATCCAAAAACACTTAAAAAAAGATTAGATAGAAAAGAGAGTGATTGTGATCATGAAAATTAAACCACGAGGGGTACGAGAGGTACAACAATCTCCCCCTATTTTGATGATCACAATCACCAAAACAAGCAATGTAAAAATGAAATGAAAGGCATGCTTTAAAGGATAAATTGAAAAGTAAAGCAAATCATGAGAGAAAGATTTCTCCCCCAATCAACCAAGAATTTCTCCCCCTTTGTGATTATCAAAATAGCACGGGGCATAAAACTTGATTGAGGGAAACGTTGAAAAACGAGATAGAGATTTTAAACCAATTGAAATTTTTGAAATTTGAATTGAAAGTTTTGAATTGAAAATTTTGAATTGAGAATTTTTAATTGAAAGTTTTGAATCGAAAGATTTGAAATGAAAGTTTTGAATTGAAAGATTTGAAATGAAAGTTTTGAATTGAAAGATTTTAAATGAAAGTTTTGAATTGAAAGATTTGAAATGAAAGTTTTGAATTGAAAGTTTTGAATTGAAAGTTTTGAATCGAAAATTTTGAATTGAGAATTTTGAAATTGAAATCAAAAAGGCTTAAACGATCCTAACTCCCCCTAAATAAAAACAAAAAATCACCAGGGAGAGGATTTTGGAACCGAGACAAATTTTGGTCCAGTGAGACTCGCTAAAAGGGATTTTTCAATCCATACTTGTCTAGTGGCGGGTCTTCTCCTAAGAAATTCATCACTAAGGGAAATGGTTTTAGGCCTTCCATACCGGGCATTTTTGCAATCGCACTCATAAATTAAGTGCCTGGGTTTTTTACAATAGTTGCAAAATTTATATTGGGAGCTCCCCCTTACAAAAATAGTTGGATCATGGGAAGAGGAAGCTTGCTTGGAATAGCCAAGCCCTTGGGTGGTTCTAGATATGCGTTGGGAACCTAGAAATTTGGTCAAATTTTGTTCACCTTGGGTGAACTTGGCAAGAGATTCCCTTAAATCCTTGATTGTTGATTCCATAGAATCAACATCGGGAAGGTTTTGGACTTTGAGGGACAACTCCTCCTTTTCTTTGAGAAGTTGTTCCTTTTCGAAAGAAAGTTTTTTGAAATTCTTTTTTAAAGCAACAAATTTGGAAGAAAGTTCGTGAAAACCTTCCTCCAATTGATCTCTCGCATGTTGGAGATCCTCATAAGATAAATGATTGAAAGAATTTGAAGAACAAGAGGATGAGGAGTCGGAAGAGGTTACCTCATGAAATGCCATTAGGCATTTTTTACCGTTGTCGCTTGAGGAGGAGGAGGAGGATGTGGAGCTATCACTCCATGTGGCCTTGAATGCCTTCTTCTTTTCCTTTTGCTTGGCCTTTTTCTTGTTGAGTGGACAATCGGGCTTGTAATGGCCTTTCTTGCCACACCCGTAACATGTTACCTCGGGCTCGGATTTTTCGTTGGGTTGAGCCTTGCGGAATTTCTTCTTCTTGTGCTTCTTCATGAATTTGTGCATTTTGCGGGCAAGATTCTCCATTTCTGAATCGCCGCTTGAAGAGGAAGATGATGAGGAGGAGGAGCTTTATTATTTTTGAACTTTTAAGGCGATGTTCTTTGGAACTTTGATTGGTTTTCCTTCCTTTTCAGCTTGCCTCCTCATGGTGATCTCGTAGGTCATGAGGGATCCGATGAGTTCTTCGACCGGCATGTTCTTGATGTCTTTTGCTTCTTGAATTGCCGTGACTTTCGGTGCCCATGAGCTTGGTAGGATCCATAGGATCTTCTTGACCATCGTTTCTGCAGAAAAATCATCTCCAAGAGATTTTCTTCCATTGCAAACGTCAGTAAAATGTGTAAACATTTCAGTAATATTTTCAGATGGATGCATGGTAAAAGACTCAGAATCTTGACGGTACATGTCCAATCGAGTATCCTTGACTTTGTTGGTCCCCTCATGGGTAACCTCCAATAGTTTCCAGATTTCATGTGATGAGGTGCATATGGAAACTCGATTGAACTCATTACGATCAAGGCCGCAATGTAGAGCGTTCATGGCTTTGCCATCAAGCTCGAAATTTTTAATATCGGCTTGGGTCCATTTGGATTCATCGGGAGAAGAAAGAGAATAACCATGCATGACAATTTTATAGATAGGATAACCTATACTTCTAAGAAAAGTAGTCATGCGGGTTTTCCAATAGTTATAGTCGGTTCCATCAAAAAATGGATCACGACCCAAAGAATAGCCTTCGGGGGAGAAAGAAGATGAAGCCATCACAATGGATCTTAAATTTGAAACCGGTGAAGGTATTACTCAAATTTTCCCTCTGATACCAATTGTTGGGCGGAGAAGTGATGGCAAGAGGGGGGGTGAATTGCCTTTTAAAAATTAATTAACAATTTAAAATCAAAGTTAAAAGTGCAGCGGAAATAAAATAGGCAAGACACAAAATTGATAACGGAGTTCGGCTTAAACCAAAGCCTACGTCTCCGCTCCCAACTCAACCGTTGAGAGATTTACTACCGCTTGCTTTTTAATGGTTTTAGCAAGAAACCCACTAGACTTTAAGGTTAGTCTAGAACCTATTACAGCTTGATTTTAATGGTTATGAAAGAACCCACTTGCTTTTAAATGGTTGAGCAAGAACCCACTAGCCTTCTTACAGGTGAAGGCTAGCTCACCTATGACTCAAGCCTTTTAAAAGGGAAGGCTTGACTAACCTCTTCACACCTTGAAGGTGGTGTGAAAACCCAAAGAAGAGAGGATGAGAGAAATGAGGGGTTTGTAGGCACAAACCCAAATTGATGCTCAAATAATAATAAAACAAGAAAAACCGTAAGAGGAGAAGCCTTGGGCGCCAAAGGATTGTTAGGAGTTGATGAAGAGCGCTCCCAAGCTTCTATGGTGGTGCTCCTTGGATGTGGAAGTGGGTTGGAGCAATTGGGGATCTTTGAGGGAATGCACCGGAGGTTCGCCAAATGATGGAAAAATGTTCCCGTGGGCTACCGTAAGTTTCCGGGGCTTCCTAGTCCTTTATTTATAGAGGGGGAACACTCAAATGGTCTTTGGGGGTCTTCGGAGCCGTTGGAGAGGCCTTCGGAGCCGTTGGGGGTCAAGTGGACAAGCCTGGTCAAAGCCCAATGACTAGTTTGACTGGCTCCACCGGCTGACCGGTGCTAGGCCACCGGTTGGCCGGTGCTTTGAAAAAGGGAGAAGGTTCGGGCTCAGGCACCACCGGCTGGCCGGTGAGGAGGCCACCGGTTGGCCGGTGCTGAGGCAGTAGCTGACCCATTCTGTCTGGGTCCACCGGCTGACCGGTGGTGGGACACCGGTTGGCCGGTGGTCCGGACAGAGGGATGCCTTCTGTCCAGGCCTCCATCGGCTGGCCGGTGGTCATCCACCGGTTGGCCGGTGGACTGAAAATCAGTCCACTTTGGCTTCTTGCTTTCTTGGCCCAATTACTTGGCCACCTGAAATCATGCCTATCATCCAAAAACACTTAAAACAAGATTAGATAGAAAAGAGAGTGATTGTGATCATGAAAATTAAACCACGAGGGGTACGAGAGGTACAACAAGGCACCCATGCCTACTCAGGCGGTGACATCCTTAACTTCAAGGGGAGAGTCAAGTTGTACTCAAACAACTCATAAATAACTAAAGGCTGTGACTATTTTAAGAAGTGGGAAATCAATTGAGAAACCTGAACAACTAATTCAGAACCCACATGAAGATTCAAAATTGGATGAAAATTCAAATGAACTAAATGATCAAACTGAAAAACATGATAATATTTTCAAAGAAACAACTCTTCAACAAAAAACCCCACAACCTACACCATTTACTCAACGCATGAGGGGGAAAACTAAGCCTGAATTGAGTGAAACATTGAGGGAAATCTTCTCACAAGTCAAGTTGAACATTCCCCTTCTCGATTCCATCCAAACCATACCTGCCTACTCAAAGTACCTTAAGGACTTGTGCACTTTTAAAAGAAAATTTTCACATGAAAACCAAGTCCTTTTGGCTGCTAATGTGAGTACCACCATTCAAGGGACCATTCCTCCTAAGTTGAAAGACCCGGGTTTCCCTTACATCAATGTTGAACTAGGAGAGAGAAAAGTTGTCAAGGCCTTGTGTGACCTAGGTTCTAGTGTCAATATCATTCCTTATGATGTGTACTGCCAGTTAGGCTTAGAAGAACTCCAACCCACATCTGTCACACTTCAACTTGCTGATCATAGCATTAGGGTTCCAAAGGGGATTTTAAAGGACATTCTGGTAAAGGTTGAAAACTTCATCTACCCTGCCGACTTTATTTTCCTTGACAACCATCCAAACTTAGGAAATAAGGAACAAACCACAATCATCCTTGGCCGTACTTTTCTTTCAATAATCAACTCTGTTATCCGAGTCTGAAATGGGAACATGACCATCACCTTTGGAAACATGAGTCTAGACTTGAACATATATAATGAAAGCTCACAAATAGGGGATGATGAGGACATTCATGAAGTAAACATGATAGGAAGCATTGATAATGAATCCATAGAACATCAAGGAATATTTGATGGATGTTTAATTCAGGATGAGATTGATTTCCTTTGTTCACATAAAGGAAGTTTATCTCCTTGGATTGAATCATTTTCAAATTGCTCTTATGATGAAGTCTTAGGTCCAACAATCAGTGAAACCTTTCAGCGAACCACATTCATGGAGACCAATCAAAATTCCTTCCCTAAATCTGATCAAACCAATCTTGTAGCTGAAACTTCTATATGTGGGGAATCAATCCCATCTAAAACTCTAAAAAAAGAAATTGATATTGATCCAATGTCCCAATATTCTGCTGAAATTCTGAACCAACCTGATCTTGAATTGAAGGAACTTCCCACTGCACTCAAGTATTCCTTCCTAGGGGATAATCAAACACATACTATTGTAATTTATTCTTCTCTTGAATCTAATCATGAGAGGATGATTCTAGATGTCCTTAAGAAACATAAGAAAGCCATTGGTTGGACCCTGTTTGATATTCCTAGGATTAGCCCACTTATCGGGACTCATAGGATTTTTTTGGAATCTGATTCAAAGCCATGTCATCAACCTCAATGGCGACTCAATCCTAATATCATGGAAGTAGTGAGGAAGGAACTTCTAAAATTGTTAAAAGATGGTATCATCTATCCCATAGCTGAGAGTGAGTGGGTGAGCCCAATCCAAGTGGTTCCCAAGAAGGTAGGAATAATAGTGATAACCAATAAGGATGGATAGATTCTTCCAACTAGGGTGAGTAGTGGATGGAGGGTCTGCATTAACTATAGGAATCTAAACTCATTCACCAAGAAGAACCATTTCCACTTACCATTCATTGACCAAGTTCTTGAGAGAGTGGAAAGTCATGCCTTCTATTGTTTCTTAGAAGAGTACTCAGGGTACAATCAAATTGAGGTATCCCTAGAGGATCAAGGGAAGACTACATTCACCTGTCCATTCAGCACCTTTGCCTTCAAACGCATGCCCTTTGGTTTATGTAATTTCCTTGGAACCTTCCAGCGGTGCATGATGGGAATCTTCTCAGACATGGTAGGGGATTTTCTAGAGGTCTTCATGGATGACTTCTCTGTGTTTGGGGATACATTTTAGGGATTTTTGCAGAATGTAGAGAGACTCTTGTCAAGATGTGAAGAAAATAATCTGGTCCTAAACTATAAAAAATACCATTTCATGGTTAAAGAGGGACTAGTTCTAGGCCATCTAGTCTCAGGAAGGGGGATTGAAGTTGATAAAACCAAGGTTGACATCATTCATTACCTTCCATCACCCAAAACTATCAAGGAAGTGAGGTATTTCTTAGTATATGCTGGTTTCTATAGAAGATTCATCAAGGAATTTAGTTCAATCTCCCATTCCCTTTGTGATATTCTAGTAAAGGATGCTCCATTTGTTTGGACAGAAAGTTGTGAGGGTTCATTCTCAACCCTTGAATCCTCTCTCACCTCTCCTCCCATTATGAAATCTCCAAATTGAAACCTTCCTTTCAAACTTATGTGTGATGCCGGTGACTTTGCTGTAGGATCTGTGTTAGGACAACATTGTGATAAAACTCCTTATGTCATTTCTTATGCAAGAAAATCCTTAAATGATGCCCAAATAAACTACACCACTACTGAAAAGGAGTTACTTGCTATTTTATTTTCCTTAGAGAAGTTTAGGTCCTACCTCTTAGGATCCCCCATCACTGTGTTCACTGACCATTCTGCACTAAAATACCTCTTCCAAAAATAAGATTCCAAGGCTAGACTGATTAGGTGGGTCCTTCTCTTAAAAGAATTTGACCTCACAATCAAAGATAAAAAGTGTGTTGAAAATGTTGTAGCTGATCACCTCTCTAGTATGGAATTCAAAGACAACTCAAATCACCTTTCTGCGTCTGATTCATTTCCTGATGAACACCTATACTCTATGAGTGACTGCCCTTGGTATGCTGACATAGCCAACTTCTTAGTTATAGGAGTAATTCCAAAATTCTTAGGGACCCAAGCTTGAAGGAAATTACTTTTTTATGTTAGGCACTATGTGTTTGATGATTCATACCTCTATAAGTTCTGCCCTGACCAATTCATTAGGAGGTGTGTCCCAGAATCTGAACAAGATTACATCCTTAAATTCTATCATAGTGAGGCATGTGGAGGTCACTTTTCCTCTAAGAAAACATCTTCTAAGATTCTTCAGCGTGGTATCTTTTGTCCCACCCTCTCAAGGGACCCCTACACATTTTTTCAAAGCTTTCCTAGGTGTCAACAAGTAGGGTACATCACAAAAATGTATCAAATGCCACTCACTCCCATCTTAGTGGTTGAAATCTTTGACTATTGGGAAATTGATTTCATGGGTCCCTTCCCAAACTCTAGGGGATATCTTTACATTCTCTTAGCTATTTATTATGTCTCAAAATGTGTTGAGGCCATTCCCAAAAAATCCAATGATTATCAAACTGTGATTAGATTCTTAAAAGAAAACATCTTCTATAGATTTGGAATTCCTAGGGCTATCATTAGTGATCGTGGAACTCATTTTTGCAATCGTCCATTCTCATCACTCATGGAAAAGTATGGAATTTCTAACAAAGTGTCCACTGCATACCATCCACATACCAATGGTCAAGATGAGTTAGCCAATCGAGAAATTAAAAAAATTCTTAATAAAACTGTTAAACCATCTAGGAAAGATTGGTCATGTAAACTCTTAGATGCTCTTTAGGCCTATCAAACTGCATATAAAACCATTTTAGGAATGTCCCCATATAGGTTGGTTTATGGTAAATCATGCCATTTACCAGTGGAGATTGAACATAAGGTTTTTTGGGAAATTAAGAAAATTAATTATGACCTCTCATTGGCCGAAACAAAAAGGAAATTAGATCTCAATGAACTTGAGGAACTTAGGATGGAGGATTATGAAAATTCAAGGATCAATAAAGCTAAAGTACAAGCCTACCAATCTCAAAATCTTAAAACCAAACACATTGAACCGGGTAAACCTATTATTTTTTATAGTTCTAAACTTCATTTACACCTGGGAAAGTTGAGGTCTAGATGGTTAGGTCCATACATAGTGCATAAGGTGTACCCCTATGGGGCTGTTGAAATTCAAGATCCCACCAATGGTCAAACATTTAAAGTTAATGGTCATAGAGTCAAACCATTCATAGAACCATTCCAAAAACATGAAGTTGATGAAGAATTGTGTGAACCTACCTTAGATGATGAAAATAATTAATCAATTAGGGGTCCATGTTGGGATAACGATGTTAAACAAAGCGCTGCATGGGAGGCAACCCGTGGTTTTCATGTTTCCAATCTTTTTTTGAAACATCTTTATTTTTCAAATAGGATTAATTAATCATTTTGATATTTTAAAAAAATAGACTGTTGACATGTTCTTCTATTATGAGTATGGATGGGTATGAAAGGGGAGAACCATATTCATCTGTGTCACGTGGTGTGATCCTTGAGTAATACCTTACCCAGAAATTTAAAAAGAAGACAATGTATCATCAGTTCGTTTTTTATGTGTTTGTAGGTTAAAATAAAAATAAAATAAAAATAAAAATATAATAATAATAAAAAAAGGCCACATTGTAAGTCATGGGTCAAACCCCATCACAACCGGCGAATTCGTAGGGAATCGAACCCGGGACCGAAGGGAGACAGGGGTGTGCGCTTACCACTGACCTACGACTTTTTGTGCTTCCTTATTCTATAATTTTTATATATATACTTATATTTCACTTTATTTATTATATATATATATATATAATTTTTTTGTTTGTTTTTTTCTTCACTAGGGAATTCTCAGAGTGACATCGAGATCAATGGATTAAAAGGGAGCAGCAATAATTTCAACTTCAAACACCAGGTGACTTCATTCCATGATCCTCATATTTCAATTTCCTTTTTCAAATTACCTTTTTTTGTCTCTACTCCTTATAAATTTTCATTTCTTAAAACACTGGGGACAGTGTTATTTTAACTTGGGGGGGGGAGATGAAATAAAAAAAAATGCTTTTGTGAAAAAATGATTTGAAAAAAAATGTGTGTAAATGGAAGGAAAAATTCCTTTAACTTTGAACATGATATTACACATTAAAAACTTTGAAACTGAATATCAAATAATTTAGCATGCCCTGATTCTGATTTTAATCCTTGTATAATTTCATGATCATAGATTTTGTAAAGTGTGGTTTTCCAATGTGATATTTCATCATTTATATTTTTATCCAAATAAAAAAAAGATCACAATGCACATCATTTGGATAGTGGGGTATTAGTTTGAGTTCATGGGGTCCCCCAAATAAATAGAATATGGTTGGTGATCATTTTAGTTTTAATATGAGTATTCAATAAAAAAACAAAATAAATAAATAAATAAATTTGCACATAGATCAATGAAATGACCTAATGCGTGGCTTTCAGCACTTGGGGATCGTAACTCCATAGTTGTCTGGCCCAGAGTTAGTAATTTTATCTCTATTTTTGGTAATTTGAATTTGTTTTGGACTGAGTTAACTTGAGATGATGCCTGAGTATGTGGGATTCACTTGGTTCCCCAAGGTATTTGAGCCTGGGAGTCATCGTAAAATTCTCGCTACAGGGGTTGACTCTTTTGAGTGTAATTTCAATTACCATAGAAAAATTCTAAAAACAAAAAAAAAAAAACAAAAAAAAAACAAAAAAACAAAAACAAAAAAATATAATACAAAAAACAATTGAATACTCATCTTAATATTGAAATGTTATTCCACCTAGTGCTTCTGTTATTTCCCTCTTGAATAAAGATGAACCCCCATGTCTATTGTGATACACAACACATCCTCATACTTAATTGATATTGGATGAAATATGACAATGAATTTGAACAAAGGAATGTGCTTGGGATTGATATCTTCTTATGAAACTATAATTTATTAAAATATTTTTATGGGTTTCATGATTGTTTGGTATAAGGGTTTTTGGTGATCATTGTGTATTAAAATGTTTTTGGAAAAGGGAATTCGAATTTCATATTGTTGAGATATATTTTGCTCGGGACTAGCAAAACTCAAGTTGGGGTGTGTGATTAGCCACTAAAATAGGATAATATTCATTATTAATATATATAATATTCATGTGCTTTATTATTCATAAACACCATTTTAGTTCATTTTACACTTTTAACATTATTTCACATTATGATTGTAATTCCTTCTTAAAATGCACTATTATGTGGTACATTTTTGAACATCATTTAAAGTACCCAATGATCCATCTGATTTTAAGGAATATAATTATACATATTTTAATTTGATATTTTTGGAAAATTATATACACTTCAATATGAACATTTTTTATTCAGGGATCAATGGAGAATTCATGGAAGAAGTTGGGGATATTTTGTGATGAAAGGAAACAATTCTGGAGAAGTCAGATTGGACACCAGTCCACTGATGAGAATGTGGGGCCCAACATACAGGCCTAATAAATCCAAAATTTCGTGTTCTTCTATATGACATGTATAGGAACAAATCACTCTTTAATATCCAATGCTAATTAGGCCTCCATGGTGGTCATTAAGGTGACCCAAGTTAGAGATAAAATTCTGGACCAAATTCTACGGCCCAGAAAAATAGTTCACTAATCTAATCATATATCTGAATCCAAAACTCCATATGGGCCAAAATTTTACATAAGTTTATGATAAGTCCGGGATTCCATTTCCTTCTTCTATGGAATACTCTAATTCTATCATTCATAAGGTCTTACAAGCGCATCTGTTCGGTGGATGAAAGTTGGATGCCACCTCGGGTCAAGGGTGGAAAAATCAAATCTCCCTCAACTTTACACCCACCTATGGCCTACCAAAATTAATTGAGGAGACTTAGAATATTGAAGGATCTACCCAAGGCTTCAAAAATTCCTATTTAAGGCAGTGGTGGTGGATTATTTGAGGATCTTGGGTGATTTGTTCAATTGTAATGTTATGCTGCGATTTTGTTGTCTCAAGTTTGTCTTTCACATGTAAGTTGTTCAATTCACTTTAGTTTCTTAATAAAAGCTCTTATTTTCATCTTATTCTATTTTTATTCATATCACTTTTATACCATTGGTTAAAGGTGTAAATTTATTCACACCAAATCTTATGAAATTATTCACACAACAGTGGAGTGATCATTTTCTTTTTATTGTTTTCTTTACTTCTTCAATTCCTCCCTCATGAGTCTACTTCCCGCTTCCATTGAAACCATAACATTAATGGAGGGATAACCCACTTATGGGTTGATCCAAGGGAGTAGAAAGGGTCTAGATTGGATGTTATTTATCACCTCATTAATGTCTAATCACTTCTTTAATTGAGATTTTTATTTGATGATTTCTAAACTCCATCGTCCTTGTTGAATTTAAGGCCACACACTTCAAGTGCTAATACAAACTTTTACCTTGAAGTGATAAAAACTTTTATCCTTAAAGTGTATAGGTGATTAGTATTAAAGGGTGTAGGCATTAAACCAGTAAGTGATTATGTTGTTTTATTTTCTTAAATGAACCCATCTCAAATATAAGAAATTGAAATCATTGAAAAGGAAATACGTCCAATCCACCCCAAGTGATAACCTAGGATAAACTCACTATTTTAAATTAAATTCACTTAAGTCTCTTAGATTTCATTTAAAACCATATTAAATCAACCCAAGTTGTCCACTTCATAGCCAAAAAAAATCTATAGAATGTATGTGTCTGTAGGTTACCTCTTAGGTCTCTGAGGATTCGATAACCCAAGCTAAGCTACAAGGATCGTTCTACCTTCATCTCTTGGGTAAATTTGAGCATGAATCACCAGCATCACATGAAATTCATCTTTCTAATAAAATATTTCCTCAGACACATGAGGAAAGAAAGAAAATGTCAAGGATTCCATATGCATCAACGATTGGGTCAGCCATGTATTATATGTTATGTACTAGGCTAGATGTCTTTTATGCATTGAGTGCAGTAGGAAGATATCAAGATGATCCAAGTGACTGCCATTGGATGATATTCAAGAGTATCCTTAAGTATCTAAGGCATGCTAATTATATTTTCTTGATTTATGGAGGAGATGAGGAAATAGTCATCAGAGGATATGAAAATTCTTGTTTCCAGACTGATCAAGATGACATGAAGTCGTAAATGTGATACATATTCACTTTGAATAGAGGTGTTGTGAGCTGGAAGATCTTAAATCAAGGTGTGGTCATATATTCTACAATAGAGTCCAAGTATATCACATATTTTGAGGCAGATAAAGAATCGGTTTGGATGCAGAGCTTCATCCAAGAGATGGATGTGGTTCCTAGTAATAAAGATCCCATCACACTCTATTATGATAATACTATAGTGGTGAATCTCACAAAAGAACCAAGGTCATATCAGTGGACAAAGCACATACTTTGAAAGTATCATCTCTTGAGGGATTTTTCTTAGAGAGGGGAAGTTGCAGTGAGTAGTATTTTCATATAAGACAATGTGGAAGACCCCTTGAATAAAGCCTTAACTCAACGAAAACATGAACATTATGTGAGGTATAGTGGAATAAAAGTCTTAGGCAGTTATATCTAGTCCAAGTGGGAGTTTGTTGGAGTTGGAATCCTAGAACCAATTGTTTGTACTTTGATTACATAAATATTTAATATAATTAAATATTAAACATCTTATTACATATTGTTCATTGTTCTTTATGGATATAATGTAATAATGTCCTACAATATTTGTCGCATTAGTAAGGTCATAGAAGTTCTATACTATGATGAGAAACTTTAAGTTCTATGAAAGTATTCTTAAATATAGTTCTATGGTTGGATGACATACTATGACGTGACACATAGTATATAGATCGTCTGATGCAAGTACTCATAAGAGGATGAGACTTATTCTCATGAAGTTTTCACTTGGTAATCTCTAAGATGATAAATTATGAGAATAGACCTTCTAGTAGGAATTTCACATGTTTTAGTGTCATTGGATATTCCTATCTACGAGTGTGTGTAATGATCCTTAGACTTTAAGATTATCATTAATACGTGTCATGACTTGTGCACTTTGATTTACTAATGAAAACCATCATGCCATATATTGGTGGGAAGTAGGGTATGTTGGGTGCGTCACGAATGACATATTATTAATGGATAAGTCAAGGAATTATTTGTCCCTTACATTTATGAAAGTTTATATCTCGGCCCTTTGATTGAAATAGAACCATTACCCTGAATTCCATGGCCATGGTGTAATGATGAGTTTATTTCAAGTAGTCAAAGAATGACGTATCAAGCATATAAGTTGATTAAACTATCATGAAACCTGCTTTATGAGATATTATGACAAAGAGATTATATTACAGAGTGGGCGTTCGTATGTGGATTTCATCACTGCGACTTTAAGTTCTTTCTATTGGGTGCCTTGACCCATTGCTAGACGATAATCTTGGACTTTAGGCAAGCCTGATATTGACACACCTTAAAGAAATTCAAAAAGTTTAAAGGAAACATCAACCAATATCCAGAAGCTTCACGAAAGAGCTACTCGACCCAGCTTTGCGAAAGAGCTCCGCGACCGAGCTGCGCGACAGGGCTATGTGGCCGAACTGCACGATACGGCTACGCATCCGAACTACACGAGAGAGGATTTGGGATGCCTCTGCGTTGAGCACCTGCATAGTGGAGCTACGCGACATATTTGCGCGATCTAAGTTTTTTCGGCTAGGACCATTCGTGCCTATAAATAGGACCCTTGGGCTCCCCATTTTCGGACTGAAATTTTTCGAAAGACTCTCTGAAGCTCCCATTACGTAGATCTTTCGCCTAGGTTTCTAAAATTGTCTCAGTTAGTTATCTAATCTCTGAGAGAAGGGATAAATTAAAGGTAATAGGCATGTTTTTGAAGTTATTAAAATTCTTTAGTCACCATTCATACCTACATGGTGTAACTGCGCACCATACCTGTGTGGTACAACTGCGCGGTATATTTGCGCGCCATACCTGCGCGATTGAGCAGCGCGGGCTACCTACGTGGAATACCTGCGTGAGGTACCTATGAGACAAACTCAAATACCCTTTGAAGCCTTTCATGGTGAGGTATCTCTTTCTTTGGTTCCCTTATTCAAAAGAGGCTAAGTTGAAACCTCCCCCAAAACCTCCCGACTTCTCATACCTTTGGGTAAGGCACATCAATGTGTCTCCAATTTGGGTTTGTATTTCTACAGTTAGAGGTTTCCCACATTTGTTTCACAATGGGGTTAAGATTCATGGGATGCTTGTGGATTTTTATATCTGCAATCACACAGAATTTTCTCCCAGAAACAATGTTAGGAAGTTCCTGGTTTGGAAAATGGCGGGCTTCCGACCTCTCCCTTTTCAAAGAGGTGACCCGGGACCTCAGTTCTCTGGTAGGGAAGGTACACTTCACACTTTCTATTCTGCACAAGTATAAAAGAATTCTCCCTCCCCTACCAGAACCAATTTTAGGTCATCCATCCTGGTATAATCCCCTCACCTTCACCTCTTCTTCCTTACATTGGACCCTCGTCCAATGTAAATAGAATAGAGGGAAGTCTTGTCGCCCCACCCTCTTCCACAGTCAACACGCCCTCTTCCATCAACATGGAGGAAAAATTTGGAATTGTGAATGTCATTGTTGAATCTTTCACATCATCTTGTTTCTCACACTGAGCATGAATCACGTGGGCTTATAGATATGTGATGGTTGCAACATCTGAAAAAACACTCATTTGAAAGAACTACGAGAAATCTGATTCTTATTCAAAATAGGATACGTAGGAGGCCCTTTTAGGGCCCGAGCTCATTGGATATCCTCCTTAGGAATCCAACCCTAATTCCCCCAATTTGGACATCGTCCTTAGGAAATAAGCCCCAAATTCAATCCTCAAATCATCAAGGCATACTTTTCAGGAAGTAAGCCCAAACTCATTTCTCTCAGATACCATACTCTCATATGAGATTCATCGAACTACGTGGGATTTGATTCCCATCCATATGGGGTACATAGTAAGCCTCTTTGAGGTTCAAACCCAACACTTAAAACCAACCCTTTCTCTTTGAACCATATTCACAAAATGGTATAATCTTACTTGGAAACCCATATCCTTCCCAAGTTCCTTGGGCTGTTTTAACATAAGTCCCACACTAAGTTGTAACTAAGCACCTTCTGCTTAGGGGTCCTTATCACATGACCTTAAAAGGTATGATGTGTCCCATTAAGTGGCACCGAACTATGAGGGTTCTGATTCCTTTCACAAGGATACGTAGGTAGCTCATTTTATGAGCACGATCCCAAGATCAAAACAAACCTTCATCTCCTTGGATGACAATAAACTCCAGAGTGCCCTACTAAGTGGCTTAAAAAACCAGTATCATCATAAATGGTGATTAAAAGAATCTCTAATCAGTATATTAGAGGATAACATTGATGGAAAACCTCAAATACATACTAATAATTCTAAAAATCTTAATACATGTTAAATAAGTGATTTTAAATTCCAAGGGATACTTATGATATACTTGGTGAATTAATAAGGATTCATGAAAATATTTTAATTTCAAAGATAATCCCAGAGTAGACAATAATTCCCCCCAAAAAGGTGTGATGAGTCCAACCTCCCATCCTCTCAACCAATGCATGTTATTAAGTATCATAAAGTTTAAAACTTAAACGAATGCCTGCCTTTGGAAAGAAGGTGCTCTTTGGATAAAGAACTGTTGGAAGTTTCCGGTTCCATGAATAAATCCAATGTAAACTGCCTGGAAACAAGGATTCTTAAATCTAGAATATCATGTTTCAAGGACCTACGAAACAAAAATGGTGAACCCGAAGTGAATCCTTAACCAAGTTAATAGTGTTACCCACATGTTAGGACCCTATCAATTGATAAAGGAAGGCCAAACAAAGGAATTAAATCATTCATGTATCCATCTGACAAGTGGTCACTTTAATATAACTTGTTGTTGTCTCAGGTTTCCACAAAATTCCCTTCAATCCAAAGAATGGATTTCTCAAAGACAACATCTGTGAACTTCTCGACTGCTGCTCAAGTTGGATCTCCATCCATGGGAAGGATGTTATCACCAACCCAGTGTCTTCAATGCTGGGTCTCCAATGTGCTGATAAAGGAATATCTCCAGCACAATACAATTCCGGCTTTGGAGGCTGCTTGACAGGCCCTCCAGGTCAACAATAATCCTCGATCATCTGGCCAACAACGACCAATGATCAAGAAGAAAATAGTGCCAACCACCGTTTCCAACCGTTTTGGGTCATTATCCCCAGAACGCAACAATAAATCTCTCCCATACTATAGGGAGGTAGATCAGGAGGTCAATGAAGGCCTCACTTCAAGAATACATGAGTTCTTATTGAGGACTCCCACCAGCAATCGCCACCAGAATCATGTGGTAGTATATCCCCAACATGATGAGGATGTTGCCTCTGGACATTTGGCTCAGGTCTCTCAGACTCAGGCATTCAAGAAAAACAACCATTGACAACGTCCAGTTAACAGGAAGTAGGTTCTCCCCTCTACCTCCCCCGAAGAAGTCCATCGATCAAACTTGATGACAAACAACGAGCATAAACATACACCTGTTCGTCCTAATTTTGTTGGTCGACAGTATCATCTGACAGAAACCCACAAATCCCACCAGATAAACCCGATGAAGTACCGTGAATAGGCACATACACCTGTTTAAAAGTTATCAACCAGTCAGTAGGCTCATCTGACTGCATTTAAAGAGACCCGCCAATCTAATATGGTGGCAACTGGTAAGCAGGAACATACACCTGTTTACAATAACCAATTCTGTCAGCAGTCTCATCTGCCGGTATTGAAGGAAACCCATCAACCATACTTGATGGAGAATATCCAGTAGGCACATACACCTGCCAATGTTCATCAAGTCTGCCAATAGTCTTGTTTGGTAGCACCCGGAGAAGTCAGTCAGAAAGCTTCGTCGACAAATTTGGAGCAGACTCAACTCTCTTCCCCTATGCATAAGTACTATCAATATCCGTTGATAGGAAAAGGAGGACAAGAGAAGTCAAATACACCTAATTCAGATACGAAATGGACATATATTCCCATTTCAGCCGCTGAAGTCACTAAAAACATCTTGTCAATGGTGAAAGGGAAGACTCATATCCCTGCCCATATTCTAGAAGCATGTCGGGATATTTTAACAACTACTTCAGCAGTATCAGGGGAAAAGACACATAAATATATCCCCACATATGGGATGACACAATGGAATTCCATCCCAGAGCAGATACACATTTTTGTTCCAATCCAGGAGGGTCATGGGGCATACTCCCCCATATCATACAGACAACAAGATCAGGAACATACACCCTTTCCAATTGGAGGTAACCGGTCTGTTCCAATAGCTAATCCAAGACAGGAACATATACCTGCCCATGATAACCACTTTTCCTAGAAAGTGACCCCAATTAAGTATAAGAGAACATCCAAGAAGAAATATCACAAAATACCATTGGAAAATCAAGAGTCAAGCTGTAATTTAGCTCCTCTTAATGCTGGAGTTATTGAAGCCCTCAGACATTTATCTGTTGCTGCTTAAGATCCTACCCTCCCATTACCAAATTTTGGGAGTGGTAGTTGTAATTCTGAAGCTTCTCATCAGACACTTCATCATGAAAACTTGCTTCATGAAAATTCGGTCAATCTAGAGTGCCTATATTTGGATGAGAGCCACGACAACCCTCCGTGTGGCTAGAAGACCAAGGAGCAAGAAGATTTATCCCTTGCTGTAATCCACTATGGTGATCCTCCCCATGATGGATTTACCTGCGAAAATCTTCTCCACAGTAGTATTTTACATTGTCAAAACAATTCTATAATTGAAAATGTAGCAACAAGAAAGCCCTCCTATCTCAAGGCACTTGAAAACACAAGGCCAGTCATGTCTGATGCCTTGTCATTTACAGGTGAAACACTTTCTCAGTCAGAAGAAATATTAAGGGAATGGTCATTCTACAAACCTACCTTGGGTCATTTATCCTCAAATGTAGAGCATACACTTTGGTCAGACCAAATGGAGAAACCTCTAGTAGAAGATGATGAAGATGTGTTAAACATAAGGAAACAATTAGCTAAAGGAGAAATACTAGTCATGTTATGGCCTTCAGCAAATTCTCAGTTTGATATTCCAAAATTGATGATAGAAGATTGTATTCATGGAATTCATTTCAACTTATGGAAAACTCTTCATCATTTGAAAACCAAATTCTTACCATATGATGAATATCAAAATCACATAAAGGTAATAGAAGGGTTGCAATGCCAAATTGACTTGGCATCTCTTTCAGTTTCCCAACATCCAAGGGTTGAAAAACAACAGAGAACCCTTCAGCGTGCATGTCTCAATGCTCTAAAAAGGCTATGCCAATTAATTTCCGATTCCCCATCTAATGTTCACATCAGAGGATAGGGTGCATATGGGGAATTGCATTTAATTGCACTCCAAAATCAGCAAAGTCCGCCAAAAGTGGTTTCATGCAATGTTATTTCCCATAACCGGCCTCAATCAATACGTTTTTTATGTAATCAAATGTATGCTCAAGAACAAAACTCAACCAGTTCTCATCAGAATCAGGCTCAAGGAAAAAAATTTATTGAGCTACTTTTACATCAAGCTTCTGAGAATCTTGAGAAGGCATCACATTTAGAGGATGTCAGGCATCAGAGGATGAAAATGTCTGAAATATAACAATGATCTTCTGAAACAAGTGGCTTAAATGATGGTCGGATAATGAACCCAGCTAATTTATGAACCAAAATCTGCAAAATCAGAAGCCCAGTTGCACGAATTTCAACTATAGCAGTTCAAGAATCACCCCTGCTTGTGAGGCTGGGGGATAATCTAAATAAATCTTTGAATTCATTAAACAATGTTCAAATATTTGAAGAAGAAGAACAAAAATAACCCCAGCCTACAAGGCTGGGGGATTTTTCACATTTGCAATCCCCTCCTCAGCGGAAGTCAGTTTTCTCCCGATTAGGGAAAAAGCCACAAGGAAAGCGTATAACTAAATTATCCAATGATTCCCTTAAGATTACTGTCTGCCAAACAATTCCAAATAATTCCTTATATAGGAGAACAAAGTCTCATAGAAGACACAAAGGGAGACAATCTAGTAGAAGAACTGACATAATGCCATCAATGCGTTATGCATTGATAAATGTCATCAATGCTATTGTCACTAATCCCCTAGAACATGAGGCTCACTCAGAGGGATCAGATGAAGAAGTTCTTATTCAATAGGTTGTACACACGGAAACAAATGAATGAGGTGTGCGTACCAGAAACCAGAGGGTTGCCCAGAGGCAAGACATTCCTTCGGGTAATGCCCTTCCATACTCCAGAAAGGCACATGCCAAGGAAAAAGGTAAAAGTTAGGTTATATCCCACCCTACCTCTAGATAAGGCCAATCACTCTCATTAGAGGAAAGGTTCGCACAACAATAAGAAGAAATGAAGGAGTTAAGGAGGTTAAATACATAACTACTTCAAGGTAGTCTTCCTCCTAATCATGCTGGAGTTAATCAATCAAGGGAATTTGTTACAGCTAATGGGATGGATCAGGAATATCCCCCTTTACAAGTACACCCTCACAGGTCCAATCCCATGGGTCATATACGACAACAATCACCAATACTACCATCAGTGGTAGTACCGATCGTCACAACCATCTAAACCCCAGTTATTGAACCTGCTCAGGTCCAAGATCAACCAGATATTTCTCAAAAATTATTTATCACCATTGAGACATTAACAGCTCGGTTGGAATCTATGGAAGGAAAACGTGGACAAGTTCAACCAGAAAAGAGAGATTACCCTGAATGGGTGGATGCAATTCCTCCCCTATCAAATTTTGAGAATACCACATTCCCAATTTTTAATGGTTCGGGAGATCCAGAACAACACTTAACACATTTTATTTCTCGTTGTGATCCTATTATAGAAACTCCTAAACAACAATAAGTAGTTAAGCTCAGGTGGTTTGTGCAGTCATTATAAGGGCCTGCTTTTTTCTGGTATACAAGTTTGCAATCTCGGTCAATTAATGGGTGGGAAGATCTCCGTCAAAGGTTCCTTCTTCAATTTAGCTCAACATTACCAAAGTTGATAGTTTTTGATCTTACCAATTGTAAACAAATGGAGAATTAAAGAGTTTCGGATTTCATTGCTCGCTGGAAGGGATTAACATATTCCTTAAGTTTAGAACTCCCTCAAGAATAATTATTGCCAATTTGTGTGGAAAATCTACGTGATGAATTACGCACACCGTTGATCCCTGTGAAATAAACAGGCGGGTTTTAAGACCTTACTTAAACCACTCAGTAGATAGAAGACTCTCTTACAAAGACTAAGGCTAAAACTTGTGTAATTCCATTAGTTCTAGGAAGGAGAATAGGGAAAGCAGAGACTCCTACATTTACACTTAAACAAGCACTTGTACCTGCTTCCACTTAAAAACCTTCATCGTATCGAAGGGATCCACCTCCTGAGTGTCAACAACAACGGACACCTCGTCAAGATGATCAAAAAGATCAAAGGTGGAAACAATTTGAGGATTTAAAGAACAAAGTTTATTCTTTCTGGAATGAAAAAGTTC
The DNA here is from genome assembly GCA_963277665.1 of Viscum album. Classification (NCBI taxonomy): domain Eukaryota; kingdom Viridiplantae; phylum Streptophyta; class Magnoliopsida; order Santalales; family Viscaceae; genus Viscum; species Viscum album. Next base: position 1,331,428,684 of record OY728166.1, on the reverse strand, counting down.
CTGGTTACTTCATCCCGGCTTTGTAAAACAATCTGGTTCAGTTGCAAAGGCCCAAAAGGCCGAACAAGGAAGGATATGAAGACCTATCCAACTATTTCCCATTTCATCAGTTGTTGGGGAATCCCATTCAGGAGTGTTTTGTCTTCAAATACCTCCTAAAAAATATAGTGGACTCTGGACAGGTAAAACTGAAAGGTTCTTCAGCCCGGGTAACATGTGTTACTGCTACTGATCCAGAGGAATAAGGAGAATGTCACAAAGTCAAAAGTAAAAATGCACAGAAATATGATGATTGGATGGTCAGGAAAATGATCAACTGAACTCATACCATTTTACAAACACAATTGAGTCAACCAATTGTGTCTTCTTCTATGTCTGCCACAGCAAAAACCACTTCATCAAAAGGAAAATCCACAAAGAAGCAACGTAATTTGAAGAAAGAAGAGCAGTCATAAGAAGACAAGCTTGTGTCAAAACCTAATTTGTCTTTGACTCTGGCATATTTTATGCCATTTTCTTCAAAAGCATGGGAACTGCCCTACCAAATGGCACAACCTGAACTGGTTAATCAGGAAGAATCTTCATCAGATGAATAATTGATATTTGGTTCTATTAACATGATTCATTTAACAGATCCTTATGCCAATGATAGTTTCGATTATGATGAGCCTAGGTTCCTTGTATCTAACAGAGGAATTAGAGGAAGAGACAGAGGTCTAGGATACAGGGGAAGATGTGGATATTTAAGAAGCCACTATTTTAATCCTACCCCTACCAGAACTTTATATGCGGCCTAAACTCATAGAAAAGCCCTTCGGCGGGCTCAAAAAGAACAAGAAAGTTCTTCCACACATGACAGATTCAGTCCTGACACAATTATTTTGGAAGATCGGTTAGAGGTCACCCCTTCTTCCTCTCAGCAAATAGATAGACCTAGTCGGTCTAATCTACTGAAGCCAGGAGTATTTCCAACTCCTACCCCGATATGGGATGAATCTACTACCAAAGAATAAAATTCCAAGGCACCTGAAAAACCACATTTTCATGATGGGAAACACAGACCTTTGGACCAAAAGTATGATGTCTTGAAACATTTTCCCCAATTACCGGCCAAGTTATTAATCGTGGATGCCTTGAATCTATCAAAAGATCTTCGGGAGGTGCTTATTGAGGCTTTGTCAAGTCCTCAAGAATTTGAAACTGAAATTGTTGCGGCTGAGGTCTACCATATAGAGAATGATACTACAGAATTCCATACAGTGATATCTTTTATAGATGAAGGTGAAGATGATTTTTTACATGGACATATCATACCTTTGTATCTATCTGGAAAAGTCAATGATATAGACATCCAACGATCTTTCATTGATAATGGTTCAGGAGTCAACCTCATCCCTATTTGTACAATTTGTCGATTGGGCATCACCAAATCTGATTTATCTCCTTCTACTTTGATGTTTCAAGGATATGATAAAAATGAACAAGAAACTCTGGGCGAGATTACACTTAGAATTCAGTTTGGAGATCTTGTGTCTAATTCAGATTTCATGGTTGTTCATTAGGACACAGCCTTCAACATTTTTCTTGGAAGACCTTGGATACATCAACATGCGGCCGTACCTTCGTCGTACCATCAGTGTCTCAAATATTGTTTGAATGGTCAAATTGGGACATTGTATGGTGATAAGGCCCCATTCAAAACATTTTAATCTCAATACATTGAGGCATAATTTTATCACATTGAGGGAAAGGAAAAATCCACGGCAAAGAAGGTTACCAAAATTAATGCTCCAAATGGTTTAGAAAAGATTCCAGTAAACTCATTCATACATGTGAGTACAGATTATGTGTTGCCTATCAGTCAAATTGACAAGATAGACATAAATCCAAACACTCTTCTGGAAACTTTCTTAATGTCAATTACGGAAACCAAGCCAGACAGCATGGGAGAAAATATTGATTCACCAAGCAGTGATGAAAGCTTAAATGGAGATGTCTTCATTTCATCCGCTGAAATCCAGCAATTCTATACTTCATCAACCAGGTCAGAAGAAGTTATAGCAATACCAAAGGAAAACAATGATGTCGATTCTGAATCCATCATCTCCTCTCTATCACCCCAGGAAGACCCTTTATCATCAATAGGGTCAGAAATGGAAGTCTCTTCTCCAAGATGTTCAAATTTTAACTTCTCCCCTGACCATGGAAATTTTGCTTCGTCATCTACTATGAAAGTAGAAACAAAAGAAGTAACACATATTGAATAAGAAGAGGAAGATCTCAGGGATGCTCCTCCAACATTTGAAGAGGGTATCTCTACCACTGTGGATGAGATCATAGAAATAAATATGGGTACAAAAGAAGATCCACACCCCACTTTAATAAATGCATCCATGACTCTTGAAGAGCAAGAAATGTATGCTTCATTTCTAAAGAAAAATCAAGATGTATTTTCTTGGAATTATATAGAAATACTGGGTCTTGATCCCGATGTTTCCACTCATCATTTGGGTTTTCCAGAAGAACATCGAGGATTCAAGAAAGTAGCAAGAAGAACACACCCAACTTATGCCTCCAAAATTGAAGCTGAAGTTGATAAGCTTATCAAGGCTAACTTCATCAGAGAAGTTCAATATCCCAAATGGCTACCTAATATTGTCCCTTTGAAAAAGAATAATGGAAAAATTATAGTTTTCATTGACTTCAGAGATCTTAATCGGCATTGTCCCAAGTATGATTTTCTAATTCCAATCACAGAACTCTTAATTGATGCAATAGCTGGATATGAAGCACTTTTCTTCATGGATGGATATTTAAGGTATAATCAAATCCAAATGGATCCAAAAGATGAAGAATCTACAGCCTTCAAATCCCCTCAAGGTGTGTTTTTCTACCGGGTAATGCCCTTTGTCCTGAAGAATGTAGGTGAAACGTATCAATGTGACATGCACCATATCTTCAAACACTTTTTAGGGAAATTTGTTGAATGTTATGTGGATGATTTGGTGGTTAAATATGGAAAACTTTTTGATCACTTGTCCAATATGGAAATCATATTCAACAAACTTCAACAACACAATTTGAAGATGACCCCTTGAAATGTGCTTTCAGGGTAACCTCAAGAAAATTTCTTGGCTTTGTTGTACACCATCGTGGTATTGAAGTTGATCCTGAGAAAACAAAATCAATCCTTGGTATATCACCTCCTAGAAATTTGAAAGAATTAAGAGGACTTCAAGGAAACTTGGCCTATATTCGGTGTTTTATCGCCAATTTGGTAGGAAAATGTTTACCCTTCACCAGATTAATGAAGAAGGGAGTTACCTACCAATGGACCAAAGATTTCCAAGAGGCATTTGATACCCTTAAGAAATATCTATTGATTCCACCAGTATTAATTCTGCCTATTGAAGGAAGACCACTTATTCTCTATGTGACAGCTTTAGAGCGATCACTAGGTGCCTTCCTCGCCCAAAAGAATGATGTCGGGAGTGAAAACAACCTTTACTATCTCAGTCGCACTATGATTGATGCGGAAACTCGGTATTCAAATATTGAAAAGTGCTTCCTAGAATTAATCTTTGTAGTTTAGAAATTTAGGCATTATCTACAACATCATGAGGTCCAATTGGTATCTCGTAATAAACCACTTAAATTTATCCTTAGTTGTCCTATGCTTACAGGACTTCTAGCATGGTGGGGGATTATTTTGCAGCAGTTTGATATCCATTTTGTGCCTCAAAAGGCAATAAAGGGTCAAGACCTGGCTAATTTCCTTGCTGAGCATCCATCTGCGGAAGATACATTATTTAATACTAAACTTCATAATGAAGAGGTCTTCTCTATTCAAGATAATTCCCAGACATGGGAAATGTATTTTGATGGTGCTTCTAGAAGTCCAACAGGGAAGATACTGGAAAATCCTAAACTCAACAAGGTTGGATTATAAATAGTCTTTATTTCCCCATAAAAGACAGTATTGCCTTATTCTTTTCTATTATAGGAAGGTGGTACCAATAATGAGGCAGAATATCAAGCTCTCATTACAGGTTTGGAATTGGCCCTTCAGGTGCGAATGGATCATTTAAAGATAAAAGGTGATTCAGAATTGGTAATCAAACAAATCAATGGGGAATACTCTATTATAGAAGAATAGTTAATACCTTTGTGTGATTACGTTAGATAATTAATGGCTGAATTTCCTTCAGAGCCAAAATTGTCCTATGTCCCACGATCACGAAATGACCAAGAAGATGCACTAGCTAATACAGCTATAGCCTTGGCAGATCCAAATTAGGATGAGACAGTTATCAGCATAGCCCATAGCCACATGGTTTCACCTTTTTTTCAAACTATGAGAGAGGAAATCAATGAAATTTTACCTATTTCTGAACTGTATGGTCATACCACGGGATGGAGAACATCCATCATAGAATATCTTAAAAATGGGATACTCCCACTAAATAGGGATGAGAAGGAGAAGATCTGGTGATGAGCGGCTAATTTTACTCTTTATGATGGTCCAAATCTCTGAAAGATCCTTTATAAGCAGGGCTTTGATGGGATTCTCTTAAAATGTATTGATGGAGAAGAAACCACGACTGTCATGAAAGAAGTTCATTCAGGAGCTTGTGGTGCCCACCAATCTGGGCACAAACTCTCTGATCAGGTTTGAAGGCTTGTATATTTTTGGCCTTCAATGATACATGATTGTACAGACTTCACAAAAAAATGTCATCCCTGTCAAATGCATGCCAACTTCATTCATCAACCTCCAGAGTTACTACATACAACTAAATACTCTTGGTCATTTTCCACATGGGGAATGGATGTAGTAGGGCCTTATCCTCTAGCCACAGCTAAGCAGTTCAAGTATATTCTCACTGCTACTGATTTCTTCTCTAAGTGGACTGAGGCAATACCTCTCAAGGAAGTTGGAGCTAAAAACATCATTAGTTTTGTCAAAACTAATATCATCACCAGATTTGGCGTCCCTCATACTATTTTGACGGACAATGGTACCAATTTTTGTTCTGATGCAGTAAAAAAGTTATATCAGGAATATAATATCAAATCCAACTATTCATCTCGCTATCATGCGGCGGCCAATGGATAGATAAAGGATTTCAATAAAACCCTATCAAATATACTCCAAAATATGGTGGATAAAGATAAGAAATCATGGCCCAATAAACATTTGAATGCTTTATGGGCTTATCAGACAACTATCCGTACTGCCACGCAAGCAACTCCTTATTCATTGGTATATGGAACTGAAGCGGCTTTACCAATTGAAATGCAATTGCCTTTACTAAGAGTTGCAATATGTGATCAATTATCTACAGATGAAAGGTCCCATAAATGATTCAATGAGTTAGAATGATTATATGAGAAAATATTGCAAACTTTTCATCGTCTATAAGTCTATCAGAACAGAATTGCACGATCTTTTAATAAGAAAGTTCGTCTTCGTTCATTCCTTCAAGGAGAATTGGTATTGGTCCTTAGAACTCCAATGATACCAGAAAAGAAACCTCCAAAACTTGAGCCAAAGTGGGAAGGACCTTTTTCCATACATAAGGTTTATTTAAATGTAGCATATGCTTTAATATCAATGGATGGAGAGCTCATCACAACCCCAACAAATGCAAGATTTTTGAAGAAATACTTTGTATAGTTTTTCATAATTAGTCCTCACTACAAGAATTTAAACTGCATGGTACCAAATCCTTGCTACAAGACTTAAAACTGCACAGCCCCCATGTCCTAGTTACAAGACATTAAACTGCATAACAACCATAAGTGTCCATGCTGCATGACGTTAAAGTGCATAGTGTTTTCATCCTTGTCGCATGACATTAAACTGCATGACATCATTTGTACAACTAATGTTTTCTCTATAAGACATTAGAAGTTTCTACAATTAAATATTATTGACATCATCACTACTCCTTAGTAGTACATGAGTCCCTCTCTTTCCTATATCGAAGTCAGATCTGCATAGAGACCAAATTTAAAGAACTATGTATGACTTGATTCTCATTTTTTCCAATGAGATACGTAAAGACGCATGGATCTCCAATTCGGGTCCCATCCACAATCACAAAATTTTATTATTTTCTTTTCTCATCTTGTATATGAATCATATCTATACAGAGTGTTTCCTTAAGATTTATGATTTGGTCTGTATACCATTTTATGTCTTAAGATTTACCATTCTCTTAGAATGTGTTAAAAGCCCCCATTTTTCATGCCAAATCTGATTAACATGAGGAATGATTGTTTCAAGAACTATGTATGGATTGATTATCATTTTTTTTTCATTCCAATGAGATATGTAGAGATGCCTAAATCTCCAATTTTGGGCCCAGCTGCGATAACAACAACAACAACAAAACCCCCTTTATTTTTGGTATAAGAATCAAATCTATAGAAAATGTTTTAAGAACTATGCATGAATTGATTCTTTATCCATCAATACACATAATGACATTTAGCTTTTATCCCTTAATCCAGTTACAATGTGTCTTTTCTTTCATATTGGTTCATTCTTATCCTTACCGCATGACGTTAAACTGCATGGAAATTTAACACCCCTATTTCTCACTTGGACCGCCTTTATATTATAAAAGGAACCCTTAATGCTCCTTGTTTATCACACGAGTATAACTCACATGGGCTTAGGAATTGGGTGAATGGATTATTTATATAAATAGGGTGTTTTAAATTTCTTATGGGTTTATCAATGTCCTCACTGCATGACTCAAAACTGCATAGTATAATGTCCTCACTGCATGACTCAAAACTGCATAGTATAATGTCCTCACTGCATGACTTAAAACTGCACATTACCATATTCATTCAAAGGAAACAAATAAAGCCTCCATTTTACATATGATTCAGATCTATGTAAAGGGCATCAAATTTATGGTGAATATTGATTCAAATATTTCTTATATACATTGGGCATAACCCCCTTCCATATTTCACACTCTTAATCTTGATATTTTCTTTTAGATTTTCATAATATTTCTTACAGTTTCTGGTAGCAAGGTTTTCAATATCCGAGAGCTCTTTTTCCTGACTATGCAGCATGTTCCCTTAGGCGACCTTGCATAAGTTTCCTACATAACAGGCCTGTCAGTCAAAAGATGCCACTATTTGACTATGCAGCATATGCCCTAGTTAGACCTGTATAATGTAGCCCCCATAACGGGTTTGTCAAATAATGATAAATTCATTCTTGGTTATAGTATCTTTGTACCCTTTAATCTTTGATGGAAATATACAAGAATCTGTATTTTAAAATAGTCATTAAATTATACTTGTCTCATAATCTTTCTCACAATCTGAAAGTCTTCAAGACCATGGTTTACACATTTCCCTCATCATGTTCTCAGTACAATATGAAATAATCTTGAAATCACTTGACTACATGTTATATATTGTTTCCATTTCTGGTCCTATTTGTATGACCTAAAACTACAAACACCATATCTTTTATATTTGGGTCAGACCATTGTAAAAGTCTTATTCCTCTAATTCTTTGGATATCTTGATTAGAGATACCCTTTCCATATTCAGGTACCTTTCTCCATAAACCAAACTATATGATTTGGAAAATTTGAATCTCCATAAACTTTCTTTGACTTTTAACAATAGAACGTCAAACTTCTGAGAGCTCTTTTTCTTGACTATGCAGCACGTTCCCTTAGGCGGCCTTGTATAAGTTGCCTACATAACAGACCTGTCAGTCAAAAGATGCCACTATTTGACTATGCAGTATTTTCCCTAGTTAGCCCTACATAATGTAGCCCCCATAACGGTTTTTTCAAGTAATGGTAACTTCGTTCCTAGAAAATTCACACATTATGGTGATGCAGTCTTTAAGATTTGGTATCCATAAAAAAAAATCATCATGGCCCCAAAAAAATTCCCTTGGAAATATTTAAATAATGTTAAATAAATTCTTATCCATGAAGTTTTGTTTGGGATATAATTCAAAATTTATGGTCAAAGTTATTCGACCCTAAATATTAGAACTTTATAGTCCAATATGCATGACTTTAAACTACCAGTAACAAAATACTTGATACTCATCAGACTAAGAACCCACAAAGGGCGTTCTAAACAAAAGTCTAGTCCTAGCTCACTAAATATACATTTTTTGTATGATTTAGGTAATATTGAGCAATGAAAAGTAAAAAGATACAAAATTTGTGGGGTTATCCATGTAACCCCAAAAATAATCAAATTATGCTCCTTAAATCACTAGGCTTAATAAGAAAATTTTAAGCACCTCATTCTTGTTATTATAATGATGATTGTTTAACATAAAGGAATACTTATCATCATTTAACTTTCATATTATAATCATGAAAGAATAATATGAATGAAGGAATGTATATGATTGGAAACAAAATTTCTTTCATTTATGTGAAAATGGAGGGTCATCCACAAACTGGAGCCTCTCTATCATGTTTTAAAACAAACTTTCAACATGACTTTTCATTTATTGCACTGCTTCATAAGCTCCATCAGCTGCCTATTGAAGTTGACATAATTGAGCAACTTCGGCCTCCTCTGCCTGACGAAGTGCTTCCTAAACTGTTGAAATGGAAGTTATCTCCTCCAATTGGGTTTCTCCTAATGTCTGATTTAGTTGATCAAGCCTGTTATAAACAACATCCAGTTGATGTTGAAGAGATAATAACTCCTTCATGGCTTCTTTGATTTGTTGGCTAATCTCGAATGATTTCTTATTATGATTTGCCTCCGCCTCAACCACTACAGCTTGAAACCCCTTAACATTAACGAGTCATTTAGCCTCTTCAAAATCTTGTCGCAGTTTATGCTCCTGCTCCCGTCGATGGATAGTCTCTTTCATGGCATCGTAGACTGGTCGGTAATTGAATCCACAAAATACTAACACACAGAATAATGCTAGGAGTTTTGGAAAATGGGACGATAATTAATCTAAAGGATTTTCATCAATTATGTTCCAGATCTGCTACCACATCTTCTTATGTGCCATTCCAAGAGCATATTGCATCGCTAAATCGGAATCCGAGTCACTACCATGAGGTAAACTGTACTCTAGAAATAGGTTGCTTAAAGAATTGTTTCGTTCTGCTTCTCTTGGGAAGGTAGAAGATTCACCCTCTGATCTAGGAGCTGATAACCTTAAATAATAAATCAAGGTCATTATTAGTTTCAAATGGAAGAAAAAAATATGAATCATATGGCTGACTATATTTACCCAACAATAAGTCAGCTACTTGATTGGATTCATCCCCTATATTTTCAGCTCCGATGTTTTGAGAAGGTGTTTCTTGAGGAGGGGGTTGAATTTGTTCAAATATGACATTTGAAGGCTCCAGAATGTCTCCTAATGAAGGATCCTCTGTAAGTGTTTCTTCAGCCCCAACAAAAGGATAAAGTGGAACACCCTATTCCTGAAGAGCCTTTGCAACATTTTCTGTAGATAAAGCTTCATAAGGTGAATTTTGATATAAAGAATCAATTTGAAGAACAAATTATGTATGGAAAATGTAGGAATAGGAACTTACTTCCTTGCAATTCCTCATGGAAATCTCTAAAATCCTTGATGAAACCTGGAATATCAATATTCGGATTAAGGGTGTCCATCATTTCAGTATATATGGCCTGAAATGTTACAAAATACTCACCATTTAAGGTATCCAACAAATGTTGGTTGATGCCCAAATTGGCTCCGCTGACATTTTGTTCTGCTGAATCTTCAATTGGTATTCCAGCATCAGATGGGTTAATTTCAGCATTGGTTTCATATTTCCATGGATATTCAGTTATTTCTTCTGAAATAATAGGAATATCAGTATTGATTATTTTCAGGATCCTTTGAAAAAAAATAACTGGGGAATGTATTTAATCTTACCATGGCCTTCCTCTCTCTCAATAGAGCTAGAAGCAGGTATAGCTGAAACTTTTAACGGTACAGATACATCAGCATGAACCTGGGTTTCCCATGGGATTTATTTTTCTGGTTGTGGAGCATCATCTCTTAATCCCTTGAGAGAGGAAATAGACATAGATCCTACAAGAGAATAAAACATGGTTACCAGAACGTCTTGAGAAAATTGCATGCTCTGAAGATTGTATAAATACTTACTCTTTCGGTGAATGCTTCAAATAAATCTCATTTCTCTTTTACGTTTTTGTTCAAAATCTTGTGGAGAGATTGAAATACTTCTCTTAGTAGGGGAAACTTGAGGTAATGGTTGAGGATTATTTTTATCCATTACCCCAGTCATGATTCTTTCTCCTGGAGAAAGTTCTGGTGACTTAGGAGGATTATTCGTTGCGCCAATGGGAGAACCTGCAGGACTATACTGAGGTGATTCAAGAATCGTTCCAGATCTTCCTTCTCTACATTCAAGATGCAGAGATAAATTTTCATCATGATTAATGATGTCAAATGATAAATTAGAGTTGAGATGAAAAAAGGGCAATACATTCTCAGTATTAACATAAATATCCCACTCCTCCTCAGAGTCAATAATTACCCCTTTGTGGACTCCTAAGTCCAACATATGAGATACTCATTTAGAAGCTGGGATTTGTTCATCAGTTGTATATATAAAAGTCACTCACTCCACAATATACTTTTTTACTTTAGCCAAGTTATTTTCCAGATTTAAATCAGAAGGTGCTTTGATATCACCAATATCTGGTATTCAAATGCCATTTTGAAGAAATGCCCAGGCATCCCTAAGATCACGGGTTATATTCTCCCAGTAATGAATGGCCAAAGGTTGCACATAATTCGATTTTGGACTGGTTGACTTTGTAAGAGGTTCGACACTTTCCAATTGAAGATCTTCTTCAGACCTTTCTTCCTCATAAAATTCGACAGGTGGAATAGGAATCTATGTTTGATGGCGGTGACTGGATCGCCTTGGTGTTGGAGGTATTGCTTCTTTATCCTTGGTCTTCCTGGTGTACTTCCTGCAAATACTCTTTGAGGGCTCTGAAACATCTGAAATTCTTGTATCATCTTTGGCCTTGGACTTCTTGCCATGATTTTCATATGCAATAGTCGTTGTATCCCCCACTCGATATACTCCTTTTGTCAGAGCCCCTTGAGTATATGAAGAAACCCAAGCTTTGGCATACCCAGCTTCCAATCCAATTGATGCATCTGGTGGAGGTAATGTAATTGACAGTTTGGATACCTCTAAAGCTATGAGAATCCATAATTTTCATGCTACCAATGGGTGCTTCTCATGTCTGACATGTGTGGGTGGAAAGGTGATTGACTGTTGAAGACACCTGAACTGATGAGCAAAACTGTAGGGCACATAAGCCTCGCAGATAATTTCACCATCAATCCTGGTTGATAGTACACCGTCCCTAAATGCCATCATATAAGATCTCATCTCATACTCCCCCTTACCATCATCAATAAATGTTTCAGTTGGGGGATTACCAAAAGGAAAGAAGTTGAATTCTCCTAAGACATTCAATACCTTTAGTACCTTTTCAAGTCTCAAGCTTAGAGGCTTAATACCAGAAACTTTTTGTAAAAATGGGGTGAACCGACCATTAGAAACTCTGACTGATTTCAATACTAAGTATGAAGAAAAATGTGCTGCAATCCAGCCCCATAACACTTAAAATGGCCTCGCAATTCTAAATGGAGCCTTCCCATTATATAAATGCAGAACGAGATGGTAAAATCTTTCCAAAACAGGGGTTTCTATCCCAATATACTCCCCCTCTACCAATTTAGTAGTAATTACAAAATTCCCTGATCTTACACCACCACCAGATTCATGAACTAGAAGCAAATAAACAATTAGCCACATAGAAAGGAAGGTAGCTAAGAGTAATTTTGCATCTATATCAGGTTTGACTTTATAACCCCAACACTTGTAATCGCCTTTTTCCAGTGTAGGCCAATATGTGCCTGAACTGCCTCGGTTATCGGTATAAGGACAAACAGTAGGATGTCCACAGGTTGGACCTTTCTCTGTAGTTGGTTCTAAGAAAGATTTCATCCACACTCTGGCATGAATATCTTTCTTATCTTTGGGTAAATTCTTCGCTATCTTAAATAATTCATGGGCCAGTGGTGGTTTTCTGGTAACATCACCCCATGTTGAAGTTGGTAGAATGAATTCATCATACATTTCCCCAAGAATAGGAATTCCAAATATTTGGTAAACGTCCCAGAGACTAATACCAACTTTGTCGTGCGTCAGATGAAAGAAGTTTTTTTGTGGGATCCATCAGCCTAGTAATTCAAGAATGAGTTCATTTTTGTAAATATAAGTTTGAACCATCCAGATAGCTTCATAAATTTGAGCGTCTGATAATTCTTTTCTGAATTCTTCACAAGTCCGACGTACCCAGAATGCCCACATCCACTCGGGTTTCACACCCCCTCCAAAACGAAGGTCCCAATCTCCTTTCCAAACATTCAATTGATCTATTTGAGAAGCTCAGAAAGTGGAATCATAACAATGTGGTCTTGGTTCTACAACATGATCCTTCATATCTGGAGAACAACCACTATGATGAAGGATCCAACTAATAGGGATTGTTCCTTCTTGCATTGGAACCCCCCTTGCACTAATATTCATGCAGTTATAGTTGGAATACTGAAGAAACCAATTCTTTGGAAAGTATTTCTTAATAGATGGAAAATGGGTGTCTTGCAAAAGTCCATGCCCGTACAAAGGTAAGTAAGGACTTTGTGGATAGTCACGCTGGTACATAATTAGACCCTTCCATAGCCCAGGAAGAGTACTCTCAATAGTGTTATAATAATCTGGCCTGAAAATCCTCATCATTTCACTTTGGTGAGGCTTAGATTCCTCGGTATGGGTCATCAAATGAGTCATTCTTTCCTGCAAAAGAATGAACAAAATTAAAGACCAGATTTCTAAAGAAGAAAGTAAGAAAATTGGCAAAGGAAACTTGTCGACGAGGTCCTTCGACGAGGTCCTTTGACGAGGTCCTTTGAAAAAGTCAGTCATGTAAGTCCTTCGACAAATATCTCAGCCCGGTTCCATCAGTGAAGTCCTTTTGTCATAGCTCTATCACATAAATAATCTTACCTTGAAGAAATTTCAAGAGAATTTTGCGAGAGCACAATGTGATGTAGCTGAATGAACGAGCTACACAACGAGATCTCCAAACTTAGTAAAGAGTAGGTGAAGAAAAAACGTGAAAGGTTGAAACCTATTTATAGGAAATAGAAGACCTACGCGACATAGCTACGTGCCATAGCTGAGTGACATCTCTGCACGATATAACCGCGTGAAATTTCCTTAGGACTTGACCCTCTTTTTTATATTTTTGGATCCAATACCGAGGGGGGGGATTTTGTTGACACCCCTTAAAGAAATTCAAAAAGTTTAAGGGAAACATCAACCAATATCCAGATGATTCACGAAAGAGCTACTCAACCCGGCTTTGTGAAAGAGCTTCACGGCCGAGCTGCGCGACAGGGCTACGTGGACGAACTGCGTGATATGGCTACGCGTCCAAACTACGCGTGAGAGTATTTGGGATTCCTCTGCATGGAGAACATGCGCAGTGGAGCTACGTGACATATCTGCGTGACCCAAGTTTTTTCGGACAAGCCCATCCGTGCCTATAAATAGGACCCTTGGGCTCCCCATTTCTGGACTGAAATTTTTTGAAAGACTCTCTGAAGCTCCCATTGCATAGATCTTTCACCTAGATCTCCCAAATTGTCTCAGGTAGTTCTCTAAACTCCGAGAGAAGGGATAAATTAAAGGGAATAAGCATGCTTTTTAAGTTCTTCAAATTCTTCAGTCACTATTCATACCTATGCGGTGTACCTGTACACCATACCTATGTAGTACAACTGCGCGGTACATTTGCGTTCCATACCTACGCGATTGAGAAGTGCAGGGTACCTACGCGGCATACCTGCATGAGGTACCTACACGACAAAATCAAATACCCTTTGAAGCCTTTCATGGCGGGGTATCTCTTTCTTTGGTTCCCTTATTCAAAAGGGCTAAGTTGAAACCTCCCCCAAAACCTCCTGACTTCTCAGACCTTTGGGTAAGGAACATTAGTGTGTCTCCAATTTGGGTTTGTATTTTCACAGTCAGAGGTTTCCCACATTTGTTTTACAATGGGGTTAAGATTCATGGGATGCTTATGGATTTTTATATCCGTAGTCACATGGACTTTTCTCCCAGAAACAATGTTGGGAAGTTCTTGGTTTGGAAAATGGTGGGCTTTCGGACTCTCCCTTTTCAAAGAGGTGACCCGGGACCTCAGTTCTCCGGTAGGGAAGGTACACTTCACACTTTCCATTATGCGCAAGTATAGGAGAAGTCTCCCTCCCCTACTAGAACCAATTTAGGGTATCCATCCTGGTATAAGCCCCTCACCTTCACCCCTTCTTTCTTACATTGGACCCTTGTCCAATGTAAATAAAATAGAGGGAAGGCTCATCGTCCCACCCTCTTCTATGGTCGACGCGCCCTCTTCCATCAACATGGAGGAAAAATTTGGAAGTGAGAATGTCATTGTTGAATCTTTCACATCCTCTTGTTTATCATAACGAGCATGACTCACGTGGGCTTAAAGATATGTGATGGTTTCAACATGTGCACAAACACTCATTTGAAATAACTATGAGAATTCTTATTCCTATTCAAAATAGGATATATTGGGATTCCCTTTTAGGGCCCGAGCTCATTGGATATCCTCCTCAGGAATCCAACCCTAATTCCCCTAATTTGGGCATCCTCCTTAGGAAATAAACCCCAAATTCAATCCTCAAATCATCAAGGAATCCTTTTCAGGAAGTAAGCCCAAAATAATTTCTCTTAGAGACCATAATCTCATATGATATTCATCGTATTACGTGGGATTTGATTCCCATCCATATGGGGTATGTAGGAAGCCTCTTTGAGGTTCAAACCCAACACTTTAAACCAACCCTTTCTCTTTGAACCATATTCACAAAAGGGTATAATCTTACTTGGAAACCCATATCCTTCCCAAGTTACTTGGGTTGTTTTAACATAAGTCCTACACTAAGTTGTAACTAAGCACCTTCTACTTAGGGTTCCTTATCACATGACCTTAAAAGGTATGATGTGTCCCATTAAGTGGCACCGAACTACGATGGTTCTGATTCCTTTCACAAGGATACGTAGGTAGCTCATTTTATGAGCATGAACCCAAGATCAAAACAAACCTTCATCTCCCTGAATGACAATAAACTCCAGAGTGCCCTAGTGAGTGGCTTAAAAAACCAGTATCATCATAAATGGTGATTAAAAGAATCTCTAATCAATATATTAGAGGATACCATTGATGGAAAACCTCGAAACATATTGATAATTCTAAAAATCTTAATACATGTTAAATAAGTGATTTTAAATTCCAAGGGATACTTATGATATAATTGGTGAATTAATAAGGATTCATGAAAATATTTTAATTTCGAAGAGAGTCTCAGAGTAGACAATAATTCCCCCCAAAAATGTGTGATGAGTCCGACCTCCCATCCTCCTGACCAATGCATGTTCTCAAGTATTGTAAAGTTTAAAACTTAAACGAATGCCTACCTTTGTAAAGTAGGTTCTCTTTGGATAAATAACTGTTGGAAGTTTCTGGTTCCATGAATAAATCCAATGGAAACTGCCTGGAAACAAGGATTCTTAAATCTAGAATATCATGTTTCAAGGACCTACGAAACAACCGCCTAATGCCAACGAGAAAGAATACTAGAGGGTCACACACTAAGTGTTTCTAGTGGTCTCGATTAAATTCTATTTGAATTTAATTAATGGAATCAATATTATTCTCAAGACTGAGGAATAATTTTATTCAAGTTAAAATTATTGCATAAATTAAATAAATATTTATTCACCGGATTATGAATAAAATATATTTATTTATTTTATTGAACATTTAATAAATATTTATTTACTAGTTTTTAAATAAAAAAAATTATTTAAGAGAATAAAATATTTTATTTGGGTGTTCAATAAATGGAATAGGATTTCAAATGGACCAAGACCGTGTCCATTGATAAATTAATTATTTTCAAGTCGGTAAATAATGTTTATCTGGTTAGCGTAAGAAATAATAATAATACTGTTATCATTATGTGGCATGAGATTTCATTTATGGTTCCATTTTTCACAAGTTGGTGCACCAAAAATAAAGGTTTTGTTATTTTTATTATGTGGCATGGGTTTTCTCTAATAGTTATAATTGTATTTAATCATTGTTTCGTAATTAAATATTGCAACTGAAACCCCATGTCGATTAATAGGCAGGTACATCTATTGTGACAAACCCCAGTGTATTGAGAATTATTGAGCCAAACTTTTTCTCTCTTGAAACCTCTCCTCTATCCATATCAATAATGAGAGAATTTCTTCAAGATCGAAGAATGAACGATCAAGAACGATCGATGAAAGACATTCGCTTCACTGCGCTAGCACCCAGAGAATGAGTGGTGTAGATCGGAGACCATTAAAG
This sequence comes from Viscum album, assembly GCA_963277665.1. Taxonomy (NCBI): domain Eukaryota; kingdom Viridiplantae; phylum Streptophyta; class Magnoliopsida; order Santalales; family Viscaceae; genus Viscum; species Viscum album. The sequence continues at coordinate 1,331,412,160 of OY728166.1, read as the reverse complement.
CACATGTGGATTACCTCTAGAGGGATTCTACTTTGAATCATCATGAGTACAATGAAGACAATCCATAAGGGTCATTCCGGATGATAAAAAATCATCAATGAAGAAAGTAATAAGGACCCAGGTATTTAATTTCTTCAGAAATTAATAAATTAATTATAAATATGATGTGCAAGATCCTCTTTCTCAAATCCTGAGCCTTTATTTTCTTTGGCTAAATATTTGATTTAAATTTGTGAATACTAGAGTTCATCATCATATTGATCTCAGATTAGTCATCGATTACAACAAAAGAAAATCTAGGTCCTCCCAATCATCATGCTTCCACTGTGTCCAGATCTTATAAACTCCACGTTACATGGTCACCGATCGGCTAAGATGTGTATTGGATACATGGACCAACCCTGAACCAAAAGGGACTACATTTCGTTTCTAGTGGGCTACACAGCATGTAGTCTAGTTGACCATGCACCAGTTTGTCATGGTCAACATGTGGTGTAAGAATTAACTACACTGCATGTCATAAATGCACACGACTTGAGTAATTACCGAACTACTCCTGATACACTGAACACAACTACATGACGTGTATATCTGACTTCATGGAATGTATTTTTGTTTTATCTGGACAGAACCCTTATCACCTTCAGATGTGATCCTCGATATAATTTTAATCATAAAATTAATTGTTTCTATTAGATCTGTGAGAAACGATAGAGGGAGAAATAGATCTCGTAATTCAGATTAAAAGAACGATTAAACTTGAATTAAAAAACTAAATTATTAAAGTATAAATCATCAATGAATTATTTAAATAATTATAAACAATAATATTCCTCATCTAATGCCACTTGTTGGTTTCAGGCCCAGTGGAAGCGTGGGAGGGATGATGCCCAACTTTAAAATTTTCCATATTCAATAAACAATCCGAGATCAATATGATGATGAACGCTAGTATCCATAGAATTGAATCAACGATTTAGACAAAGGAATAGAAACCCAAAACCAAGAGAGAGGATCAAAATATATTTTTTTATAATTAATTTAATTAAATTAAATAATTACCTCTAAGTTGATTCTTTCTTCATTGATGCGTTTAGCTATAGAACTGCAGGTGTACCATCCTTGCGTTGTAGAATCCAAGAGTAGGATTCCTATAGCGCTAATCCACACATGTTCCACGTATCTTTGGATGTCACTAAAAGAGTCTACATGTGCTAGCATGGAAGATCCTTTCTCTTGAGATGTCCACCTTCGATCGCCTTGAGAACCACTTCCAAAGCTTTCTCCTTGATTTGGTGGAGGAGGATCACTCTCATTCTTGAGATCATTCTTCGAGAAGAAATAACTCTCTAGGCTTGAGATATTTTTCTCCAATTCGTTGTGCACAACCCCTTAAGCATCTCTTTTCTTGTGCTTAGCTAATAAGAGAATAATATAATCGGGTATTTAATTCACTAGGGTAATAATAAATAATTTAAACAAGTGCCTTAATTATTTTATTAATCCTAGAAAAACCCCCATGTCAAATAATAAAAACAACATTATTATTTCCTAACATGTGATTATCTTGAAAGTTACAATTAAATATTATTTAATCAAATAATATTCAATATTATTATTTATCACTCGAACATTAACTCGATCCACTAATCCTCTACCATATTTATTAAACCTTGAATAATGACTATTTATTTATTAAATAAATATCACTACATTATTTCCCAATAAATATATAAATATTATATTCACTAAATAGAAAATAAATATTTATTAATTATTCCATCCACAATATATTCTCTTGAATAACTAGTGTCAAAATAAATGCGATCAGACATCTATAAATAATTATTAAGACAGAACCAATAATAATATTTATTAAACTTGTTAAATAATATTTTTTTAACTGAGATACTGGATACACTTAGTGTGTGACCCTCTAGACCTCTTTCTCAGTGGCATTAGGCGAACCTACCTAATGTCCAAGGTTAGCATCTAGAAACATGCCAAGGCATCCATAGAGAAAGAAGTTAATGCTACAATGACAGTCACCTCATACGAATGCTTACTGTGTAAATAATCTCTTTGTCTTGATATCTCTAATCAAGAAGGTTGCATGCAAGTGTCATCAACCCATGTGCTCGATTTCTTATTCTTTGACTTCTCAGAAATTGAACTTGACTATAGAACACCATCACCATGGATTTATTTAGGCTATATCATTTCTATCAAAGGACCTAAAATATCAACTTCCATTACTATTAAAAAAATTATCTATACCCACATTTCAAAACCATGGGTATAGCCCCAAAAACCATGGGTATAGGCTATACCCACAGTTTTGGGAACCATGGGAAACCAAGGGAAACCGAGAGAAACCAAGGCATCGATATAGCTCCATGACCTATACCCATGGTTTGGATGGGTATAACATTTTTACACCATGTCATAATAGCCTTAACATGACCTATACCCATGGTTTGGATGGTTATAGCATTTTTTCCACCATGTCATAATAGCCTTAACGTAGTTTCCACACTATCAAACCTTATACACATGGTTTTAATACTGTGGGAACAAATATTTGAAAAAATAGAACCAGTGGGTTTCAATATCGCAACCTGGACTTTTATCACATAGCACCTCACCAACCAAGCTGCACCATTTATGTATATATATATTGAATTTTTTTTAATTATATTAATTTTAAGGTCAGTATTCAAAAAGAAACAGCAGGAGGTTTCAATCTTGTGACTTGGACTTCAATCACGTCACCCTTCACCAACTCAGCTGCACAACTTATGTATGTATATAGCGAAATGTTTCTAATTATATTAATTTCAAGGTTTGTATTAGAAAAAAAACGTCACGGGTTTCGATCAGGAGATCTCGACTTCTAAACTAAAATGTCTCACCAATCAAACTACCGAATTTAGGGTATTATATATATATATTTATCTAAATATATTAATTTAAAGCATGGGATTAGAAAAATGAAGGTGGTGAGTTTAGATCCCTCAACGTACAATTTTAGCACAGAGGGCCTAACCAGCCCACCTAAATATATTATGTTCACATAAATCCATATCTACATAAATATATTAATATTAATAATCTGTAAAAAAATAGAATCCACTAATTTTCAAACCCGCACCACTTCCATAGAAATGAATTCCCTTACCACTATACCAATAAATTTTTTTGTTTATAAACATATATTATCTTATATATATTTTTCTAGACCCAAAACATAAGGGATCCCTATACTCACGGTTCAGTAAAACTGTGGGTATAGGTGACTTCTATACCCATGGTTTTCATGAACCATGGTTATAGGCTTATATACAGAATATTATACCCATGATTCATGAAAACTGTGGGTATATATGTCACCTATACCCACGGTTCATTGTGAACCGTGGGTATAGGTTTTCCCGCGTCATTCCTGCGCAATTTTTTGGCTTCCAGCACTTACGTGGGTACCCTATACCCATGGTTTAGCAAAAACTGTGGGTATAGGTTAGAAAATGTCACCTATACCCACAGTTCATGAAAACCATCGGTATAGGTGGACCTATACCCACGGTTTTTGGGAAAACCGTAGGTATAGACCCATTTCCCAGTAGTGCATTATGGAACATAAGGGAAAAATACTTTCTCACATTATTCATTAATTCAGTATTACTCGTGATGCACCCAACATATCCTACCTCGCTACAAACATACATCATCATGGTTTTTTCCAATACATATAAGTGTGCGAGTAATAATACCCATTAATAATTGATGCACCCAATTTGTGTATACATTTTCATATACTCTATTGAAAAATAAAAACATTTTTTTTCAGAAATTACCTACTTCTTAGTGGAAAAATACTTTGATTTTGGTGATCTTGTTCATTTTCAGAACATTTATGGCCAAATACACAAAATGGAGGAGAACCAAGAAAAAAATTCCAACTACACGGCGTGTCCTTATACACACGCCGTGTACTTTCAAGCTCAGACACAGGTTGACCAAAACAAGTACATGAACAAGTAACCAGAAACCGGGACACATCATGTTCCATTTTTACATGCCGTGTATACCATTCTAGAAGCAGTTGGTGGCCGAGAAGAGTCTACATGCCCATGTGGCCGGCTAAAGGAGACACGTCGTGTGACATTTTTACACGTCGTGTATGAATTTATAGAAGAAGTTGGTGGACAAATTTTGATACTACATGTCATGTATGGTGGCGCTAAATGCTGTGTACATTCACTTACCAGGAGGCGCCGTGTTCCAAGTCAAAGACGGTGTGTTAGTCCGCCTACCAGTGGAGAAAACAGAGGCAAAAATGCGTTGAAAAAATTACACGGTGTGTACTTTTTCTACACGCCGTGTACTTATTTTTTCTATAAAAGGAGGCCTTGGCCTCCGGACTAAGTGGGTGGTGTGGAGAGAAATTATAGAGGAAAGGTTGAAGGATCGAAGGATTGATGCTCTGTCGTCATACTACCACCGTTCTTCCGTCTACCGAAGAATCATTACTTTTGCAAAGTTCCAAGCATGATTTCATCAGGTATCAATAGTTTTTTGTTTATCATTTTTAATATGTGTAACCAAACACCCAGTGTGATGGGGTTATGGAATCTGATGAGTTGTAATTTGAATTAAGTTTCTCTAAATGTGTTTGTTTTAATAATCTATTCTTATTATTCTTAAATCATTTCATATTATCACTGGAAATTTTGTACCGGACCAAGGGAAGAATTTGCAGGGATTCAAAAGAAGAATAGAAACGAATAAATCAATGACCATAGGAAGTATCCGTCAGCTCAAAATGGACTAATCTGAATAAAGATCTATTAAAAACTAACTACAAGACCAAGGAGTTAGTTTCTTCAGCTCTAAATATAAAGTTTACCGGACCAAGGAAACTTTATTACAAATTAAACCCAAAGAGTTGGGTTATTATGAACAACAAAACCTCATAAGCAATTTTATTTAATAATCAATTTATCACAAATCCATAACCCCAATGCATTTCTATCTTTACTTGCATTAAAATCAGTTTTTCCCATATTCACTTTCATTCCAGAAATTAATTTGTTAAAAGAAGCTTAAAAACCAATTGTTCTTTTTGTACCCAAACAACCAATAGAAATCGACTCCAAATTCAAAAAACTTCACTTAAAACAAAAATACAAACTAAGTTAATCAAGATAAAATAACCTCTTAGTTCCCTGTGGATCGACCCCTTACTGGTGCTATAATTTTTAGGGTAAATATAATTTGGGACACTGAAAACATACCTTCGGTGAAACGACTCACCAAATTTTGGCGTCGTTGCCGGGGAACTCTTAGAGTTAATTTTATTCTTATTTTAATTAAATTTGTATCAAATTTTAGTGAAAATAAAAATCATAAATTCACAAAAATATCTTTTCTAATCATATTTCTTTTTATCTTTATTTTTCCTTGCTTACGCTTTGAGTTTTATTTTGTTTTGTGCAGGTCTTTATGTGTATGAGCGACCACCTAACACGTTCCAAGAACACTGAGTCATCAGGGTTTTTACCAACTGACCCGAAGATCGAATGGATGTTTTTGAGGTTCCAATGAGCACTCATGGATGAAAACAACCAAACCACTCCACTGGCGCAGAATGGGGAAGGTAATCCAGAGGTTGTCCAAGGAGCTGGACAATAGTTAGGACCAGATGACAACCGGAACCAGCAAGTTCCACTTGCTCCAGGATATGGCCTACAATAGCTCCAACAATTCCAACCAGAGCGGATTCCATATTTCAGCCAAGGTCAGGGGCCATACTACGTCCCTCAGGACCAACAATTCACCCCATTTCCCCTTCCTCAGCAACCACCTCCACGCTGTACTCTCTTGGAGTATGGTTTTCTATCAATCCACGGAGCTGATACGGGCATCGTCCAACCACCGGTGCAAGACCAACATTTCGAGATCAAGCCTGATATCATGAAACTGATCCAGAACACTGTTTAATTCGGTGGCCTGCCTAGTGAGGATCCCAATGCTCATCTCTCCAATTTTCTGGAGATCTGCGACACGTTCCGTTACCACAGAGTGTCCACCGGCGCCATCTATCTTCTACTCTTCCCCTTATCTCTAAAGGATAAGGTGAAAGACTTGATTAAAGGCTTGCCACAATGATCCATCCTCACCTGGGAGGAGCTAGCCCAGACGTTCCTATCCAAATACTTCCCACCCTCAAAGAAAGTGACACTATAGAATGAGATCCACAATTTCCAGCAGCATGACACTGAATCATTGTACGAATCCTGGGAGCACTTCAAGGAAATGTTGCACAAGTTCCCACACCACATACTTCTACTTTGTATGCAATTCCAAACATTATATGGAAGGTTGACAACTAATACTAAGTCTGTGGTGGATACTACTGCTGGAGGTATGGTAATGAGGAAGTCCCCTGAAGAACTATTCGAACTACTGGAAGATATGTCTGCCAACATCTTCTAGTGGCATTCCAAATGGGGAACACAAAAACGAGTTATGCATAACATTGATGCAACTACCATGCTAGCTGCCCAGTTGGACGCTGTGTCCAAGAAGATCGACGTGCTCAATCTGAAGGGAACATCCCAAGTACATGTGGTGAACCATCCGGCATGCAGTGAATGTGGTGATAACCACATAATGGGAGAATTATCAGGTTCTACTAGAGGCCCATTGATAAGAGAGGTAAGTTATGTTGCACAAAACCGAGGGCCCAAACAGTACCAGTGGTACCAGAACCTGGCATGGCGTGATCAGCAAAATACAGGCTGGGGCCAATAGCAGTAAAATCCGCTGCCCCAGCGACCGCCCAACTATAACCAGTCTCCCTATCAGAACCAGAACCAGAGGCAACAACAGCCCCAATAGGGCTCTTATTAGTATCAAGGGTATCAAAACCCTCGCCCACAGCAGCCGTGACAGCCACCACCTCCACCAGATCAACAACCTCCTCAGCAGGAGAACACCTCAAGGTTAGAGGATCTAATGACCAAATTCATACCTACTGCTGAGATCAGGTTCCAAAATCAAGAGGCATCAATTCGAGGCTTGGAGAACCAAATTGTCCAGTTGGCGAACCAACTCTCAGGAAAGCAACCCGAGACTCTGCCGGGCAATACAAAGAAGAACCCGAGGGAGGAAGTTTATGTTGTCATACTTCGGAGTGGAAAAGAGATGCAACAGAACCAACCAACATATCTAGGTGCACCCACACCCCCTGAAGAAGGTACCAATACCGACCCCTCCTCATCCAAAATCCCACAGAAGGAGGCTTCACAAAATAAAGGGAAGGAGGTTGTCAAACCTTTTGTACCTACTTTACCCTTCCCATAGAGATTGAAATAGATAAAGCTAGACCGCCAGTTCAGTAAATTAATGGAATTATTTAAGAAGTTTCACATAAATATCCCATTTGCAGAGGCACTGATGCAGATTACTACTTATGTCAAATTCATGAAGGACATACTCTTCAATAGCAGAAAGATGGAGGATCTGGTCACCATTTCCCTAACCAAGGAGTTTTCTGCAGTCGTCCAACACTCAATTCCTCCCAAACTCTAGGATCTAGGTAGTTTCACTATTCCCTGTACCATTGGACCATGTGAGTTTGGGAAGGCTCTCTGTGACTTAGGGGCCAGTGTGAACCTCACGCCCCTTGGAGTTTTCAAGAAGCTCAGGATCAATGATTTGAATCCTACCCAAGTAGCCCTTCAACTTGCTGATCGATCCATCAAACATCTGAAGGGACTACTGTAGGACATGCTCGTCAAAGTGGGTAGGCTGATCCTCCCCACTGATTTCATCATCCTCGATGTGGAGGATGACTATAAGGAACCTATCATTTTAGGAAGGCCTTTCTTGGAAACTGGGAAGGCACTCATCAACGTACACCAAGGGGAGTTGATTTTCCAGGTAGGAGATGAGAGAGTCTCCTACAATGTCCTCAAGGCTGTCAAGCATGCATCATCACCCGATCATGAGGGATGTTATGCGATAACTACCATTGATTATTGCTTAGTGGATGATCTGGTATGTTCTTTTAAATATGATAAATTTATCATTCCTGACATTCCAGTTGAAGAATATCTAGAGAACCTAACATTCCTAGAATGCCAGGGCAGCTACTATTGGGACCATTTTCCACCATACAGCTTAGGTAAGAAAAGGTAAGTAGGTCGAGCCAACAACTTAAAACAAAGGCAATTTCTGGGAGGCAACCCATAAGATACACACCATGTACCACCTATCTACACGACGTGTACTCTTTCCTTTTAACAGGGATGATGCCAGTGCCGATGGTAAGGTAACTGAAGTTTATTCGAGCCGTCACCAGTTCGAATCCTCCCAAACTACCTTTGGCATGGGGGTTCTCCTTTTTATATTTTCTTACACAATGTGTGTAGTAAATTTCATATATATATATATATATATATATTTGCTTATAAGAAAACCCATGGTGGGTATGGATCAGATGGCCAAGATCGTCACCCGGATCCAAAAGACCCGGGTTCGAATCCTGACAACTGCCCCATTTCTATTATTTACCATTTTAATAAAACCACACGACGTGTATTTCGATATACGTCGTGTGTGCCATGTTTTTTCCTTACTAAATTAAAAACCTTTCCATATAAAGTAAGTCATGCAGATGAAGTTGGAAGATCGGAAAAGTCTCGGCCCTGGATCCAAAAGACCCGGGTCCAAACTCGGCTAATCTCCCTGCTTTATCCCCTTCTTGTATATTTAACAACTACACGTCGTGCATTTCTTTCTTCCCATGTGTATAGGCTGTATAGATTAAATATATATAAATGATAAATATGGGCAGTAGTATAACCTTCACTCCAGTGGTTGAGGGCTTCCATTCGGAATGACCGATCGCCAGTTTGAACCTCGCTCCAAGCACCGAACCAAATGTTGTACTTCTCTTTTTACAATTTTTAAACACACGACGTGTATTTTCACACTACATTAAGTGTCTAGTTTTATTTTTAAATTATATATATATATATATCCATTTTTTTATTATTTTTAATTATTAATATTAATTATTATATAGTTTACTATAATAATTATATATATATAATAAAAAAATTGAGATACATGGTGTGTAGTCTAGATGTACACGCCGTTTACCTTGGCTATTTAAGCCGCAGCCACCCGGCTTCACGCCATGTCATGCAGAGCCCCCTCTTTTTCTTGTTTTCTTCTCCCGTATGACTCCCGACCACCCCACTTCTAGATCCGTCAATTTGGTTCATTTCAGGTTCTGATTTATCTTGCATTGCGATCATCAGTCAAGGTACACCTTTCTATACTCTCTATTTCAAGTTATTAAAAGTGTTTTGGGTGTTTTGGGATCTGCCAACCGTTTGGCTTTCAGGATACACAACCACGAAATGAAGAACACATGTCGTGTACCTTTTTACACAGCCACACATAGAATGCTTTGCAATTTGAATATAAACAGTGTGTATGTTCGGTACACACCGTGTACTATCCCCGATCGTGCCCGAGTTCCTTTGTACACGGCCTCACACACCATTTTCACATACATGGTGTGTGTGTTCGCTACACGCCATGTATTTCTTTTCTTTTGGCCCCTCCATGTGTAGCACTAAACACAGCCTCACATACCATGTTCATATACACGACGTGTGTGTTAGGTACACGCCGTGTATACCCTTTCCTTCGGCCAGCCCATGACTAGCCCCCCCATGGCCATGTTCCTCAGATGATGAACACATCGTGTCTGATCTGTACACGGTGTGTCCTTTATTATTAGAATTTTTAAAAATGTGGCCGTGTTTTTAGATATACACGAACATGTCCACTTTTCATGAACACGACATGTATGTTCGGTAAACACCATGTAACCTTCCCTAGTCTATCTTTTTCTCCCTCTACGTGTTTATCCAAAGAACACGAGATGCTTTATAGGTTTCACTACACGCCATGTACTCTGGATGTACATGCCGTGTACTTTTATTTTTTCAGTTTTCTCACATTTTCTTTGTTTTCTTTTCTTTTATTTTTCTTTTGTTTGGTTTTTATTTCTGTTTCAGGTTATGGTAGACCGAGATCCTTCCCATGGGAAGTGGCCAACCTCTGCCACTGAGGGTGAGAGGTCCATTTATCGTCGGATTCAACTCCGGCCTGCGACACAGCCAGACCCAACCGCTCTGGTATTTGAGCTCCCTCCGTTGGCCATCCTTCTACCACCCAATGCCTCAGTGGAGGATGGTTCTAGTAGCGCTATGACTCCACCACCCCATACCAAGCTTCTGAGCACCAACGTTTCTTCTCCACCATCTTTCGCACTTCCTGCGCCCTCTTCGGTAGCTGTTGGACCCACATTGACCGATTCATCCAGCAGGCCTCCGTCTACTTCAGTGGATCCACCCCCAGAGCCATCTCCTGCTGCTGCACCTCCACCTAGGCTGGGACTTGCAGGTGTTCCCTACCTATGCATAGTTTTCTCGGCCACTGATCTAGAACATGACAGGGTTTAGAGCTTCTCTCTCCATCTGATTCCGTTGAGTGGCCGCTACCTCGACAACAACATTCCTCAGTAGCTAGGAATCATGTGAGAGTTAGAGGATCTCCTTGGACACACTCCACTAATCACTATTTTCCAGGTCAACACTCCTATATTCCGTGATTTATTTTTGGAGTTTGCTGCCTCGTTCGAGTTCGATGAAGCTAAGTACTGGGAGACACCTAGTGATACGGTACCCGTTGTTCGTTTCTGGCTAGGCGTCTGGCGCTTTTCTCTAACCATGATAGAGTTCGACCGAGGGTGAAGTTTCTACCCCTATCCTATCACCCCATCCACTGTTTCTACCTTGACCAGACTTGAGCTATCTGAGCTCGTGGCTATGTGGCGGGAGATTGCTGGGCCTGACCACCGCTACACCCCTACCTCACAGAAGAGTACCCTCATCACCGGACCCATCCTTCGTTTCACCCACTAGTGCTTTAACATCATTCTTTTACCCTACCATGAGGATATGGGGGTCGTGACCGATCGTGACATGGATCTCCTTACCTATGTCATCCGGCAGGACTACCCGGACCTCCCTTATCTAGCCACCTCCTATTTCCATGTTATGTTTATCGGCAGTCAGGGCAACCTAAATGGTGGGTTTTACACCACCCGCCTTGACCATCACCTCGGGGTATTTGGGACTTCCCTACCACATGACCTGTTAGGTTCACCCCAGCAGATGGACTATCTCATTCTTATTCGCATGGGATTGTTCTGGAAGCAGGGGGTGCCTACGTCCTTGCCCAGGCTCTAACCCGCCCACCTGCTGACCCTCCTGCCCCACCCGCCGATGAACCACCTCCTCCTTCCCCACCCTCACCATCTTCCCCACCACACCCCCTTCTACTGACCCCAACTATTCTATCCTTCCTTCTTCTGTAACACCACCAACCCCACCTATCCCCACACCCTCAGTCGATCTCGCCCTTTCCCTATGCCTAGCCGTGATGGAGCATCATTTGGTTCGTCTCAACAGTCGCCAGGACTGGATGGAGCAGATGTTGGGGCTTCCTCTTCGACATCTTGGTATTCCACTACCCCCGCCACCTGCCTCTACCTCAGCTCCTGACCCTTCTGCTACTGATCCACCACCTTATACTGCACTGGCCACAGATTCTGTTCTACTATCTACTGTGGGCCCAACTGCTGCTTCTACTGTTTCCACCACTGCTGCCAGTCCAGGGGGGGATGCCGAGCTTCCTTTATCGAGTCCATCACTTGTGGCTCCTACTTCTACAACTTCCCTTCTAGGTACAGGTTCCGAGCCTGCAGTTTCCACGACTCCTGAGCCTTCTCTCCTAGCTGGTTCTATACTAGATGATGCCTCTTCTGAGGCGACCCCCTGACTGGTTTTTGGGACATATTCTTTTCCTTATATATTTTTTTTTGATATCTTGTGCCTATGTCTATTGTGTATGCTTGCAGTGTTCTATTTATTCCCCCCTCACAGGTACTCTGGAACGTTTTGGGATGCACTTTTACATCACATTTCGTTTTTCTAAGCCTAAACATGAGGGGAGTATTCTTTTACTTTTCTTTCTTAGTTTCCTTCTTTCCTTAATTCCCCTCGGTTTGGTCCACTATTATGTCCCCACCTTGCCTTGTTCCTCTTTTTGGGAACTTGGTGGACCACGTGCTGTTTTAAGTATGGGGGGGGTGTCTCTCGACCTCTTTAGTCTTTTCCCTTTTTAGATTCTAGGAGACATCATTATTAAAATATATATTTTAATATGTGAGGATAATTTTTGTTAATCATATTTTTAAATAATAAGCTGAAAGTGGGAAAATTTTAAAAAATTGTATGTTCATTTTGGTTCTTAAGTGTTTTAAAATGATTGATGATATAATTTAAATTGCAACTTTTAATCCTTGGATAATTACATCAATTAGACTAATCAATTATTTGCAAGTCCTGACCTGATTGTATCTTTATTTGTTTTTCCCACTCCTGAGAGGTATTCTAAACCCTTTTTCATATTCTTTATAATACCCTCTTTCTTGAGAGATTCTTAGAATATACATAACTACCAAAATTTTAAAGTTTTCTTTTCAAAACATGAGGAATTTTTGAGTTACATTAAAATGATTGAGGCATTAGATTGTTTAAACCCATTTATCTTGAGACCTACCCTATATCTTATCTTCATGAAGCCCCTAGAGACCATGAATAGCCTTTATAGGAAGCCATATTACAAGACTATTTTCCTTCCTAACCTAATTCTTTTATGATTTTTCATGATTATTTATTTGAGATAAAAAGAAGGGATTGGCGACTCATGGCATAATTTCATGAATTGTCAAGAAATTAAGTATGGGGGAGATCCTCTTGGTCATCTGGGGAAAAAAAGGGTTCCAAACCTCTATTCATGGACATTATGAGAGTTCCCCTTTGTTTTGAAAAAGAATGGTACAAACAAAGGGACCTTATACTCACTTGTTGTTTTGTGAACCCTACCTACTCAACTAAGGGTATGGTGGTGATGAGATTCTATGATAAAGCTTGTGGAGGATGTTTTTACAATGAGATTAATTTTTGAATATCATGCATTATTATTTAAAGAATTTAGCCTCCCCTTTCAAACCTCAGAGTTTTTTTTTCACATCTTTACCTACCAACCTTTAGCCACAGAAACATATGATCCTTATTGAAAAGCCCTCATTATTTTTGTAAATCAAATTTTCTAAAGTGGAGAACTAGATTTCTTGAAAACCTATGGATAGATTGTATATATCTTTGAATGAGCATAACTTTGATTAAAATTATCTTGAGTGTTGAGTATTTTATTGGTGAGGTAAATCATCAAGTGGATTTCTTATTTTTGAAAGGTTGAAACATGTGTTAAAAGAAGATGAAAATAGTTAATTGAATTATATATGAGGCATGATTAGAATATTTCATGAATTGAAACTGTTTTGTATTCTTTTTGAAATTTTCTCCAGTACTTTATTACTTACATTTATAATTAGATGAATTCATTATTTTAAAAATATAGAATCTTTTAATTAGATGTTGAGATTTTCTTGAGGGAAAGAAAATGACTAAGTATGGGGGAGTTTGTGCACCCGATTTGTGTATACATTTTCATATACTCTATTGAAAAATAAAAACAAGTTTTTCAGCAATTACCTACTAATTAGTGGAAAAATTCTTTGATTTTTGTGATCTTGTTCATTTTCAGAAGATTTATGGCCAAATACACAAAATGGAGGAGAACCGAGCAAAAAATTCCAACTACACGGTGTGTACTTATACACACGCCGTGTACTTTCAAGCTCAGACACGGGTTGACCAGGAAAAGTACATTCCCAAGTAACCAGAAATTGGGACACACCGTGTTCCATTTTTACACGCCGTGTATACCGTTCTAGAAGCAGTTGGTGGCCGAGAAGAGCTACATGCCCATGTGGCCGACTGAAGGATACATGCAGTGTGACATTTCTACACACTGTGTATGCATTTCTAGAAGAAGTTGGTGGCCGAATTTTGTGACTACGCACCGTGTATGGCAACGGTACATGCCGTGTACATTCACCTACCAGGCGGAACCATGTTCCAAGTCAAAGACGGCGTGTTAGGCTGCCTACCAGCGGAGAAAACAGAGGAAAAAATGCGTTGAAAAAAGTACACGGCGTGTACTTTTTCTACATGCCGTATACTTATTTTTTCTATAAAAGGAGGCCTTGGCCTCCGGACGAAGGGGGGTGGTGTGGAGAGAAATTATAGAGGAAAGGTTGAAGGCCCAAAGGATTGATGCTCTGCCATTGTACTACCACCATTCTTCCGTCTACCGAAGAATCATTCCTTTTTCAAAGTTCCAAGCATGATTTCATCAGGTATCAATAGTTTTGTGTTTATCATTTTAAATATGTGTAACTAAACACCCAGTGTGTCGGGGTTGTGGAATCTGATGAGTTGTAATTTGAATTAAGTTGCTCTGAATGTGTTTGTTTTAATAATATCTTCTTATTCTTCTTAAATCACTTCATATTATCACTCGAAATTCTATACCGGACCAAAGACAGAATTTGCAGGGATTCAAAATAACAATAGATATGAATAACTCTATGACCATTGGAAGTATCCATCGGCTCAAAATGGAATAAGTCAAATAAAGATATGTTAAACACTAACTACTGGACCGAGGAGTTAGTTTCTTCAGCTCTAAATATAAAGTTTATCAGACCAAGGAAACTTTATTACAAATTAAACCCATAAAGTTGGGTTATTATGAACAACAAAACCTCATAATAAATTTGATTTAATAATCAACTTATCAAAAATCCATAACCACAACGCATTTCTATCTTTACTTGCATCAAAATTAGTTTTTCCCGTATTCACTTTCATTCCAAAAATTAATTTTTTAAAAGAATCTTAAAAACCAATTGTTCTTTTTGTACCCAAAAAACCAACAGAAATCGACTCTAAATTCATCAAACTTCACTTAAAACAAAAATACAAACTAAGTTAAGCAAGATAAAATAACCTCTTAGTTCTCTGTGGATCGACCCCTTACTGGTGCTATAATTGTTAGGGTAAATATAATTTGGAACACCAAAAACATACCTTCGGTAAAATGACTCGCCAATAACAATCTTAAAGTCTAAGGACCAATACACACATCCGTAGATAGAAACATCCAATGACACTTATAAATGTGTATTTTCTACTTTCAGGACTCGTTCGCATAATATCTTACTGGATATCACCAAGGGCATTCACCATGAGAAGATATCTCAAAGTCCTATGAGTATCCACCCCTGATATCCTGTATCATTTATGTCCCTCAAATGATGTCATCTGGCTATAGAACATATATCTAAGAATAGTGTCATAGCACTTCTGGGTTCTCATCATAGTGGGGAACTGCTATGACCTTTTAGCGCCACAACTACTCTTGGGACATTATCATATACAATGTTACATAGAAGAATAATCATGATGTGTTAAGAATATTATTGATATCCATCCAATGAATATATGTTTACCATAAAGTACAAAATAAGTTAGTTCTAGGGAACCAACTCCTACAAACACCACATGTTTTGAGTGTCATTGGATGTTCCTATCTACGATCATGTGTAATGCTCTCCTAACTTGAGATCATTACCAATGTATGTCATTTGATTGCATACTTTAATGCAAGATGAAAACCATGATATTGAAATCATGGTGAGGTAGTTTGTGTTGGGTGTATCATTGGTGACATGACATTGATCGAATGGTCAAGAAAGGATTTGTCATTTTCGGGTTATGTAAGTAATATATCTCCAGCCATGTTGATAAGGATGGTAGTACTTTTATATGACTATGGCCAAGTTAGTCGAGGGTAAATCCATCCATTTAGATCAAAAAATGATAAAGGAAGAAAAGGGAGATGTCACGTGAGTGTGTCTTACTTATGATATATTTAAAAACAAAGAGATTATATTGCACAATACATGTTCATAGGTTAGTTTTCGCTATTGTGACAATCCTTATCTCTTTAGGGGTCATGATGAGTTGCTAGATCCAACTCTTGGTTTGTGAATGGTATTCGCAACTATCGAGATAAGGATCTAGAGGGTCACACACAATAGCGTATTTGAGAATCTGCACTATTTAGTTGAATAGGAGTTTTGGACATGGTGGTCCCCACCACCGGGGTCAAAGATTTGTCCAGGGAGATATTATTACCAATACAATAAATAAATTCATATCATTCAAGTTAAGAATAATAAGTATTGAATTTATTATTAAATATATTTACAAGTTTTAAGTAAATATATGAAAATATTATTTGAATAGATATTAAAATATTCAAGGTTTAATTAATTTTTATGGGAACAATGAGTCGAGTTAATGACTCATTTATTATCACATAATATATTTAATATATTACAAGAAAGTGATAATAATATTTATGACTCAGTCCAGTAGTCATAACATGTCATTTATAGTACGTTAAGTATTTGGGGGCCGGAGTGACAATTCTAGGTAACTTAATTACACACTATATATAGAAGAGGAGAGCCTCCCACCAGGGACTATTCATGGGATTTATCTCTGACATCCTCTCTCACATGTTCTAGAGAGATAGATACTCTGGATCTAGGAGCTCAGATCAATCTCTCTCTCAGGTATCGCAAGAAAGGTGATGTAGTGATCGTCAGAGCATCGAAGGTGTCGTCGGAACTTCATTCTATTACCTGGATTTTGACGATCGGTGCTCCCAAATATTTTTGAAATGTGTGTGGATTATATATAGAAATTCAGTTTCGGATTCTTCAAACAACAATCACCAAGGACGAGCAAACGTCGTGCATGACTTCAGATCTAAATCAGGTATTTTACAGTTTAATTTTTGTGCTTAATCTCTTTCACACGTGATCCTGAGGAAGTAATCAGTCATCGATTTGTTGACGTCGACAAGATCATGTCATTTTTGGATAATTTTTTTAAATCTCATTTTGGGGATTTTGCTGAATAACTAGTACCTTCAATTGGTATTAGAGGGATGCATGAAAGTTTTTAATACAAGAGGAACTAAATTTGTATTAATCTATATAAAGGGAATCTTTACGGTCTCAATGCCATATACTGTGTCTTAATCTGATATCGGATAACCAATCTACAGTCATCTGAAGTTTAAAATTGGATTTAAATTGGTAGTTTTGTGGGTATTTAAATTATATTGTTTTATACCCTAATGTTTGACAACAATTCAAATTCCATTTAAAAAAAAATGTTTCGACCAAGTTTATGGTCAAAATAGTTTTTTCTGGTGAGGTATAATAATAAAAAATATTATAGTAATTTTATTATAATTATAATATTATTATTTCTAACCTACATTATAGGTTTTAGAAAATTTTAAAAGCCTTTGATTAAAAACAAAAGGGGTGGCATGCTTGACCTGTAAAAGTAGAAGAAATAAAAAAAAGAGGAAGGGAGACCTGAAAGGTAGGTCTCCTTCACATGACACGATGGCCCCCACCTGGGCCGCCTCTTCTCTGTAGTGGCGTGCTGCCTCACCGGAACTTGCAGCGGAAATTCCTCAACTGGCCGGCCTGGGCCTCCTTTGGTGAGCTACACCATGCGACCTTGTTCTCCTCTTCTACGCTAAGCTGACTCCATCAGCCTCCCACCTCGCGAATGAGCCACCCCTGGCCGATCGACCTACTGCAAATCCATGCTATCGACGAGACTCCATCGCACTGCCATGAGATGGCACACCTGACTCCTCACGGCCTCGATCAAATGAACTGGTCACCGTCTGCAAATATGAATGGGTGAAACACTGCGGTGTTCAGGTGCGACCTTGCCCGCGACCCTGCATCCGACAAGTAACCCATGCCTAGGTCGATTCACCCCTAGTCAGGCCTGGGTGGGTATGCCCAGTTAGGAACTGGCTTGGGCGGACACTACTAAAAATTTGGGCTATATCCATGGTTTTAAACCATGGCTATAGGTCCTCAAACCATGGCTATAGGTAATATCCATGGTTTGGGAAACCATGGTTAAGTTTGGCGTGGCTATAGGCCTAGACTTATAGCCATGGTTCTAAACCGTGGATATAGGTCTATATCCATGGTTCAAACCATGGATATAGGTATACAACCACGGTTCAAACCGTGGTAAGATCACTATATCCATGGTTTAGAACTGTGACTATACTAGAGGATGGACACAGTTTATTGCTACAGTTAGAAACCGTGACATTAGATCTATAGCCACAGTTAAAATTCGTGGCAATAGACCTATAGCCACGGTTAGAAACCATGGATATAGGGTCTGAAAAACCATAAAAAAATAGCCCCCACCCACCTGCACAACCCCCCCGGACACCACCCGTCTTTCCTGGACATCCTACATAAACCCCCTCCCCCCTGAAAATCCCCCCTCCTGGACAACCCCCCCTGCAACACCCCTTCCCTTATGCAAAGCCCCCCTCCTAAAAACCCCCCAAGATAGACCCTGGACACCCTCCCCAGACCTTGGACACCCCCTCAGACAGACCCCCCCAGACCCAGGACACCCCCCAGACAGACCCAGGATAGACCCCCCCAAGGACAAACCCAGACCTCCACTCCCCTGGACAACACCCCCTCAGACCTTGGACAACACCCCCTAGACCTTGGACAACCCATACCTCCACTCCCCTGGATAGTCCCCCCACCCCAGGATAGACCCTGAACACCCCTCACCCCCCAGACCCTAGAACCCCCCCCCCCCCGACCTTGGATGCCCCCCCAGACAGACCCCCCCAGGATAGACCCAGACCTCCACTCCTCTAGACAACCCCCCTCCTCATGGACACCCCCCAGACCCTGGACAACCCCACAGACAAACCCCCCCAGACCCTGGACACCCCCCAGACAAACTCCCCTCGGACAGACCCTGGACAGCCCCCCAAGACAGACCCTGGACACCCACTCCCCTTACCCCTCTCCCTACCATCCCCTGCCAGTCCCCCCCCAACCAAGATAGACCCTGAACACCCCCTCACCATGCGACTCCCCCTACCAGTCCCCCTGCCACCCCCTGCCCCTCCCCCTGCCAGTCCCCCTACCATCCCCCCTTGCCATCCCCCCTCCTCCTAGACACCCCCAGACCCTGGACACCCCCCAGACAGACCCCCCAGACCCTAGACACCCCCCAGACAAACCCCCCTATGACAGACCCTGGACAGACCCCCCCCCCCCCAAGACAGACCCTGAACACCCCTCACTCTACCCCTCCCCCTACCAGTCCCACTGCCATCCCCCCTTGCCATCCCCCCCACCTGCCAATGCCACCCACAAGGCATACCCTAGACACCCAATCCCCTACCACCCCCCTTCCAGTCCCCCTGCCATCCCCCCTTACCATCCCCCTCCTCCTGGACACCCCCCAGACCTTGTACAACCTCCCAGACAGACCCCCCATAGACCCTGGATACCCCCCATACAGACCCCCCTAAGACAGACCCTAGACAGAACCTCCCCCCCAAGACATACCTTAGACACCCCCTCACCCTGCCCCTCCCCCTGCCACCCCCACCCCCTTCCATCCCCCCATGGTTAAACCATGGATATTAGTCCCTAATAACACTTTCAAAACCATGGAAAATAGACCCTACATCCACAGTTAATAACCATGTAAATTGATTCCTACCCCATCTATAATTAATCACCAAATGCTTCCATAATAGCTGTAACTTATAGCAGTACTCACATACTCTAGCTACGAGCAAAAAAAAAACACCACCTTCCAAATAAAACCGAAATCAAGCATAATAAAATATATATCATAAGAATTCAAACTCTCTCTAATATAAACAATATAAAATATCAATATCAATATAATTATAATAAAAATAACTATTTGATAAAATTAAATGTATATACCAATAATAAAATTTACATCTAAAATTTACCTCAATATTAACATCACCAGAACCATCATGGCCCTCATCATCTCCTATAGAAACACCAACATCATTATCACCTCCTCTCAGACCACTACCAAAAACACCACCACCACCATCATGATCATTGAAATATTCATTGGTTTATGAACCTAAATTAGTGGAAGGAGCGAATAATCCTGATAAACATAATGCATACAAATGAGAACATATTTAATTAATGAAAATATTCAATGTTTATATGATGATTCATATAATATCATTATGTTACCAATAAAATAATCTGATAAACATAATGCATACAAATGAGAAAACATATAGTTAATGAAAAAATTGAAATATTCTTGCGTATGATGATTCGTGAACATAAAATTGAAGAGAAATAAGAAGGATATTTAGAATATAGAGCAATAGTAAGAGTCTTATGGTCTAAATAGAACAAAATAAGAATGATAGAGTAATCAAGTTTGGAGATGGTTAAAATATTAAATCATATTTATTTAATGATACCCCACCAAACTTTCACCCCCGCCCCACCCCACATGCACTCTTCCCTGCAGACCCCCTTCCCCCCTGCACCCTCCCCCACTACCCCCCTTTCACCCCACCTGCACCCTCCCCACTGCCATGCAGACCCCCCTACCCCCTCCCCCTGCCCTGCAGACCCCCATGCCCCCCTACACCCTCCCCCACTACCCCCTTTCACCCCACCTTCACCATCCCCACTTCCCTGAAGACCCCCTACCCCCCTCCCCCTTCCCTGCAGACCCCCCTACCCCCTCCCCCCTGCCCCTCCCCCTTGCCCCCTTGCACCCCACCTACACCCTCCCCACTGCCCTGCAGACCCCCCTTCCCCCTGCACCCTCCCCCACTACCCCCTTTCACCCCACCTGCACCCTCCCCACTACTCTGCAGACCCCCCTGCACCCTCCCCACTGCCCTGCAGGTCCCCAACACCTCCCCCCTCCCCCACTGCCCCATTGCACCCCACCCACACCCTCCCCAATGCCCAACAGACCCCCTCCCCCCACTGCCCCCTTGCACCCCACCTGCACCCTCCCCCTACCCTGCAGACCCCCACCCCCTGCACCCTCCCCCACTACCCCCTTACACCCCACCTGCACCCTCCCCACTGCCCTGCAGACCCCCCTGCACCCTCCCCCCTACCCCCCTTACACCCCACCTCCACCCTCCCCACTGCCCTGTAGACCCCTTACCCCCTACACCCCCGTTCCGGTTTTCCCTCCCCCCACTTCTAAGTAAGTGTACACCCCTAAAATCTGACCAATCTCAAGCATAAACTATGTTTAACAAAATAGATTTGAAATTCATAGGAATTATGAATGTAAAATTGGATCTAATCAAATATAGTAGATAAATAGAGGCAATTTATGAAGTGATCACGATGCAGAAATACAAAAAATCAATTACTGACAAAAGAAATGGGTTTGATAGAAAAGGAAAACAAGTCTGGATATAATACAACTTTGTGAGTGGTAAGGGTAAAAATACAAAAATAAACGACATACAAACACCTAAGGACCGATATGGGGCTTTGAAAGTAGCAGTCCAATAAAGCAGAATCTAAATATTCAAGATGAAATAATTTAATAAAAGAAGTAAGGAACACATAATTTATGTTATTCAGTCCTTTTGGACCCTAATTTCATAGCAAGAACACCACCCAAACTCAAATATTTTAATAATATCAAAATAAGAAACAATTATAGTATACAATGAGGAAGAAACATCAACATGATTAAAAAACTACAAATTTAAAATAAGATTCAAAGACTTACAGTGCCAGAAACAAAGAGGTTTGGTTGTCCTGATCACACCCCCCTCCCCCTGACCCCCACCTGCACACCCCCTCCCCCTACCCCCATCACACCCCTACCCCCAACACACACCCCAACCAGCACACCCCCTCCCCCTGCTCCCAGAACACCCCCATGCCCCCACCTGGACACCCCCTCCCCCTGCCCCCATCACACCCACCCCCTCCCCCGCCCCCAACACACCCCCCATTCCCCCCCACCTGCACACCCCTCCCTCTACCCCCAGCACACCCACCCCCTCCCCCTTCTCCCAGCACACCCCCTGCCCCCCCCCCCCCACTTGCATACCCCCCTCCCCTACCCCCAGTACACCCCCTGCCCCCTGCCCCCACCTACACACCCCCTTCCCACCCCATTCCGCCCTCCACATTTCATTCCATTTCAACCACTTAATGAAATATATATATAAAGGATCATTCGTGATGTTTTTTCAGAAAAAGCCTATTTTCCTAGATCAGGATGATGGATGATTTCCAAGAATCCAATCTTGAATTTGTAATGAGTAGTTGTTTCCATTATGATTAATAAATCTTGATTTGTTGGATAATCCAGAATACTTTCCAAGGATGTGTATCTATTTCATGGGGAGTTTATAATTACCTATATCGTTATGAGTCAGAGAATTCAAATGAAATTGAATTTTTACTCTCCAAGTAGCAAGAGTTTTAAGAAGTGGTATTTAGAAAAAAAATCTGAGTGTTGGGATGTCTCTTGAGAAGTTTTTATGTCTATTTTGGTGTTTAGGTGGTTCATGGGGTAATCAAGTATCATTTAGAGGGTTTCTAGTCCATTCCACTTAATTTTAAGACCCATCAATTACCATGTCTAGGTATAATGGGTACCAAGTCTAATAAAGGCAAAAATAGTTAATTATGAGTTTTATAGTGGGGTATCCTCTAGTGGGAACTGGGTATGGATTATTCGATATACATGTGCTAGGTTTATGGTTGTGTTATCTATGTATTTCATACTCCCTTACTGTATTCATGTAGGCCATGTCTTTAATGAGATAGTGGTGGTACATGATATGATAAGAGACCTGGTCTAAAGAATAGATTAGTGATATGAGATGAGATATGGGACCTCAACCTATGTGAGTGGGTGATATAATGATATGAGAAGAAATACCTCACCCTGAGTGAGACTTTTGTGGTATAAGATAAGATACAAGACCTCTCCCAAAGTGAGATGGTTTCCATTTGAGAGGGTTTATGTGAAGTCACTCTGAGTGAGTGGGAGGTGTTATTAGATAAGTTATGAGACCTCACTATGAGTGGGAGTGTGGAAGTATGAAATAAAACATGAGATCATAACTTATTATGGGACCCCTCCTTGAGTGAGAGGGTTCTGGACCGAACGATTAGTGGAAACTATGTGACCCAGGCTGCACAATTTGTTTAAACAATGCGGCTGCAGACAGGGGAACCTAAAAGTCCACACAGTCTGTCTACAACTGTACAGAATTAGGTGCACAACCATGTGGCCTGTTTCAGATGGGGGGAATATCCATTTATCACGATTTTCACACAGTTTGTGAACCGTGTGCATAAAACGTGTGTAATGGGGTTTTTGGGAAAAAATAGCATTTTCCCCTCTTTAATTCTAAAAAATATTTATCATTTTACTTTACCTACAATGGATATTCAAGGGGTTCATAATCCTATAGAGCTTCCTCCTTGTACATGCTTGGATCTTCTACTACTCTATCTGGCATCCATTTTCAATTTTGTCAGAAGCATTGGATAACACAAGTTAAGACTAACCTCATGTTTATACTACCAAGTCTAAGTTTAATGATCTTGGTGTTATGGTTGTATCTCAAAGGTACATGTTTCAAAATATTCCAATGGTGTAATTAGACATGTCTCAAGATGTTCTTGATGAGGTTAAGTATTTCAGGACTGAAATGAAGGGAATATTACACACTTTATAAAGTGTTGTATGATAGTTTGAGTTCATTAAAAGGTTTCAACCCTATATAACTTCCACCTCAGAACCTTCAGTTGTTGCAGTTTTTTAGAGCAGAGTTGATCAATTTCTCTCAAAATTGAATTATGTATCCTTGCAAATTCAGTCCCTATAGTGTGATATGTTTAAAATTGGATCAGTGTTTTTTAAAATTCTAAGGCATTGACACATACACACAGACATCTATTAATAATCCCACAAGGTATATTTCAGACCACTCACTAGTTGTAGTGAAACTGAATAAGGATAAGGAATATGCAATTTGTCTACTCAAGGAATTGGATGAGGATGGAGGTATTTCTTCAGCTTGTACAGGTTGGGATCTTCTTGGGTGGGTTTAACACATCACCTACAACATTTAAAGAAAGAAATTCTAAGATATATGGAAGGTATAACGAGTAGGTAAAATAGCCTGGAGGGTATCAACAAAGACATATAAAGTCTGGAGGATATGCTTTATGATAGCTAGGATGATGACATGTTTGCAAATCTGGTGGAAAAACAAACTACTCGAGCTGACTCCCCCCTCCCCCTTCCCTGAAAACCCCCCTACAGACCACCCCCTTCCCTTCAGACCTCTCCCTCCCCCTTCCACCCTTCCACTCCCCTCTACAGACCTCCCCCCCTCCCCCCTGCCCCCTGCCCTGCAGACCCCCCTGCAGACCAACCCCCCTGCCTAGTAGACCTGCCTCCTCCCCACCCCCCTACCCCCATGTAATAAATTAGTCAAATATATATTGGAAATGGTGAAAGATTAATGTGGATGTATAATACATGGGATATATACATTCAAAATAGATGGATTCATGGTGTGACTATGATAAAAAGACACATATGTTTAATGTTGGAAAACAATGTGGGCGATCTAAAAGAGATACCTTTAACAAGATGATACAGATATATTACTGATCATAATTGGTAATAGGCCTTTACAAAAATAATAATTTGTTATAAGGATAAAAAAAATGGTGTAATGTTTTATCTAACTCAATAAGTGGTTTTAAATAACCACATTAAATTTCCAAATCCAAATCTGGAGCTGCTTGCTGGAATAATTTAGAAAAATTGAAGTAGAGCCCGATAAAAAGTTGAAGAGGTTTAAAATCTATATTTGAACGTTTCAATGGTATTAAACCATCATTGAAGTTAAAAAAGTGATATAAGACCACATTTCAAGTGGTATGGGACTACCAAGAATATTAAGATAGTACAACGTGGTTTTGTGATGAGGAAATAAGAACCTAGTGAGAGGTGGAACCAAACAGTATTCAATAACTAGTGGTTTTGGTATAGGTTAGTACCAAAGGACTTCAAAGGTGGTAATGCATCATATTGAGTGATGAAATAGTGGATGTATTAACTAAAGTATAATGTGGGACTCAGAAATATAGTTTCAACAAAGAGAGTAAGACCACCCCATGGAGTATATGGACCATGCTCATAGCAGATAAAAAATGGATGGTATTTGATAAGGATGGAGATATCTAGACTAGGCTTCCTTGGACAACACAACTGGACAGCCTGGAAAATAATATAATAGGTGAGGATCTCAAGCTAGGAATCAGGTTAGCTCATGCCAGGACACAAGCCATAGCTGGAACGGTTAAAAGGAGTATTCTGGAAGGAAGGGAGCCAGGGACCACATCACAGCTGTTTTCTAACCAAGTGGGGAATAAACTGGGGAGGCACCCACAACTGTTACTCAAAGGATCCCAAGGGAATATGCTGGGGAATAAACCTGGGAGGGGCCCACAACTGTTACTCAAAGGATCCCAGGGGAATATGCTGGGGAATAAACCTGGGAGAGGCCCTTGGCTGTTAAAAGGAGGAGTGTCGGTGAGAAGGGGGGGGGGAAGAAAATCTGTTAGGCACGACTGGAAAGCTTGTGCGGGAGAGCTGTGGAGCCTTCTGAGTAGTCTTCTTCTTCTTCTTCTCTGTTTTTATGATGTTTCTTCCTCTGTTACATTTCTTATGTGATTCTATTTCACTTATATTTTTAATACAAAGTATCCCTCCTAGAAAGGGGTTTTTTGGAGTTGGGGTTTCTATCATTTGGTCCCACCTTCCAGAAATTATTTTCGTCTGCCGCACAGGATGGGAGTGCTGCTGTATTGCACATAGAGCAGAGGAGCGCTACCTAAAAATTTCTCATACGCTCACTAGATTAACAAAGCTCCAATCACTGCTAGAACCTCTTATAGTATGAGTGAAATGACGTGGGGGATACATCTTGACAAGTTGGACCGGCAACTCAGAGATATTGATGCCACGCTCGCATCGATCCGGTTGGAGCGGGTGCAAGATGAATTCTGTAAAACACTAACTCTTCTGGAGAGTCATTTGAAAAAAATGTTACAACTGAAGGGGGATCAAATTATGCAGGTGGAATGGATGGTTGAGGTGCACACAGACGCGGCTAGCAACCCAAAAATGATGGGGCAGTACGTGGAAGGCAAACAACCGACACAAGAAATGGTGGAAACCAGTGCGCGTTTAGTCAGAGACGGTGACTTGGAGACACTGCAGCAAAAAAATGACGCAGATCCAACTTCGTACAACACAATGAAAATTGAAGCATTGACAACGAAGTATACCCCACAATAAATAGTGGTCAGGAAGGAAGTGTATTTTTTTACAACTAAAATTGAAGAAAATAAGCAACGCGCTCTACTAGATAATGATCTACCAGCACCGGTTTATGAAGAATCAAGAGCACTATTAGGTGAAACATTGGATTGGAATGTGGATTGGGAAATGAATACAACCAACGTCGTGAGGGATCAGAGTTGACAACTCAATTGGAATTTTCGATAATCAACGAGAAGGGTCCTAAGGGTCAGCTCACAGGCTCAGAACTGTATTTTTGGATCCAGCAAACTTCACAGGAATCTAAGTTTTCCTCTGATCAGGAATTTAAAACTTCATTCATGGAGAGATTCTGTGGTATGGAAACTCCAAACTTCTTGACTATGTCTTTCATTTTATCCTCAATGTCTCCAACTCCAGAAGCAGCAGATTTTTTTTTGCTTATGATGGAGGAGATAGAGTATGCACATAGGATGATAGAAATACAGAAAGGGGCTGAAGGATATTGGGTTCATGAGGTAGGGAGGAGCATTTGGAAGATCTCATGGCACACATGTGTGGCAAGGGCACATTGTAGATTACCACATCAGCTCAGTCTTCACTCAACGACTCTCCTTGGTTCTATCCAGAGTAAAAAAACAGAGCAGAATATCTGGGAGATTGCGTGGAATGTATGTCAAGATAATGGGCATCACAATCAGATTCTACAAGACCATAGGGGCTGGAACCTTTGTGTGGAGATATATTTCCAAATACATGAACATACATTGGTGATGGTGGAATTTTTAGTATGTTAGTTTTGTCTCAAGCGAAAGATGCAGGATGACCATGAAGAGGTAAGTTGGAAAACTCTGAGCTCTTCTTCCTCTTGTAAATCTGCTGTGCAGGCACTGGTCTACCAACTCTATTTTGGGAGAATCATCCAACATTGGTTCCAACCACATAGGCCTTGTAATGAACTACTCAAGGATGTTGCAATTGAGGAGAAATACTATAGTATGGGTATAGAAGCAACTAGGATACTACGACTATATGGATTACCCGCCATATCAGTGTTCAACATGCGTCGCAAATGTGATGATACCACATACATGGTGGAGACTCATTTCAAAACCATTTCACAGTTTGACAGGTAGATGTTAAGATGCAAATAAATGACACTTATAACAAAGGGTATGATAATATGGGAAACAGTCACTCTATCCTGTGGCGTGGAAGAAACTACTTGTGGCACCCTAGTTCATCTCTCAGCAAATTCTAGTGAAATTTTCAGCAGACAAGGGGTGTTGAATCCTTTTAAAGTCCCTCTATACCTAGCAGAGGTGTTACAAATTCAGAATAAATGATCTACTGCTAAGTAATATCTCGCCCTGTCTGTTTGGACACCCACAATATAGACAAGGATGATTGTGATCTTCAGGCAAGATGATGAGCTGGCAGCAACAGTTTTCAAAACCAATAGGAGTACAGGAGAGCGGTGGAACAAGCTTCAAGAAGAGTTGCGAGATGAGGTCCATGGAGGAGGAATAGACAAAATTCACAAGAAATAAGGGGGTTTGTGGAAATAGCCCTCTCAGCCCAGTTCACACCAACAAACATGGGCCCTACTTGGAGAAGAAGAGAATAACTTATGTGAGGAGGAACCCCCACATCAGGATAAATAAGAAGGGATGATCATATGGGAAATTTATTGATATTACTATGTAGAAAGGGTGTATTTTAAGGGACCACATCAGAACTATTTTAAATCATTAGTGTTGTCCTGTTCTAACAAAAAGACAAAATGCAATGAACATGAATCTCTTTATCCAAACTTCAGTTTAATTTTCTTCAGTTTTGAGGACAAAACTGGATTTCAACGAGGGCCGAGTGATATGTATGGAGATAGATGGACTAGGTTGCCTTGGACAACACAACTGGACAGCTTGAAAAATAATATAATAGGTGAGGATTTCAAGCTAGGAATCAGGTTAGCTCATGCCAGGACACAAGCCACAACTAGAATGGTTAAAAGGAGTATTCTGGAAGGAAGGGATCCAGGGCCCACAACATAGCTGTTTGTTAACCAAGTGGGGAATAAAATGGGGAGGATCCCACAACTGTTACTCAAAGGATCCCAAAGGAATATGCCAGAGAATAAACCTATGAGGGTCCCATAGCTGTTACTCAAAGGATCCTAGGGGAATATGCTGGGGAATAAACTTGAGAGAGTCTCTTGGCTATTAAAAGTATGAGGGCTGGTGAGAAGGGGGGGAGAAAATCTGTTAGGCACATCTGGAAAGCTTGGATGAGAGAGCTGTGGAGCCTTCTGAGTAGTCTTCTTCTTATTCTTATTCTCTATTTTTTTGCTATTTCTTCCTCTGTTACATTTCTTCTGTAATTCTGTTGCACTTATCATTTTAATAAAAAGTATCCCTTCTAGAAAGGGGGTTGTTGGAGTTGGGTTTTATATCAGCATTTTTTCACCATGTAATGGTAAAACTTATGGATGTAATGTTTCATTTAAATGATTTATAAAATATTGGAATTGTGATCACTTTGAAGTACATAGTCGAAGGAATAAAAATGAATAGAAGATTTCTAAATCTCTTTGTGGAGAAATATTTAGATAATTTATGTGAATTAAAGGAATGTGTTTTACCATACTAAAACCATACTAAAACCATGTACAATACATTCCATCCAAATCATGCTATTCACTTAGTGGTGACTTGGTCATTATGGGAAATTTTATCTTAAAAGTCTAACGACATAGTGGATAGAAAATGGATAGTATTTTTTTACCATGTTATGGTAAAACTTATGGATGTAATGTTTCATTTAAATGATTTATAAAATAGTAGAATCATGATCATTTTGCAGTCTATAATAGAAGGAATAAAAATGAATAGAAGATTCCTAAATCTCTTTGTGGAGAAATATTTAGAGAATTTATGTGAATTAAAGGAATATTTTTGACCATACTAAAACCATGTACAATACATTCCATCCAAATCATGCTATTCACTTAGTGGTGACTTGGTCATTATGGGCAATTCCATCTTAAAAGTCTAACGACACTTAAAGAGTGTCTTGGTTCAAACAACCATTTTAATAAAAAGAGGGAAACCCCCTACAGGGATATAAAAAGGGTTAAGTACGATGTGTGCTTTATGACTAACAAAAACATCAAGTATAAGGAAAACATCAATGCAATAATGTTAAGAAAGGTATACCACTCTGAGTTTTCACAGACAGTGCACCTCCGTTGGAGGGGTTTTATTACAAAACCATGACTTATTTATCAAACGAAAAAATTATCTTAACAAACACTTATTCAAGAATTGCAATTTAATATAAACATACATAATTAATAAGGAAAATAAATGCAATTTAAAACATTCTTGAATTAAATAGGCTTGGATAGGGACCCTACCTCAACCTCAAGGAATGTTTTCTTTTGATGACGACAACTCGAATCTTCCTTTTTTTCGCTTGCACACATATGCAACTTAACATATATATAAGGACACCTAGCCCCTATGCACATAATTTCATGGACAAATATGCACAAGGGGGACCTTAGATATATGTTTATACTTGCATATATCCCTTTACACTTACACACATATGCATTTTTCATATATATATATAAGCACACCTATCCCCAATATATATATTCATACTTCCATGAGTGAATATATATAAAGGGGGAACTTATATATGCATATGCCTACCTATGAATACACATGTAATCCTTCATCAATGACGACTCAAATCCACCTCAACGAAATCCAAAACACACTACAAAAATATAAAGAACCCAAAAATAAAAAAAGTCCTAATTAGAATTGGGACAACGAATAAAAATAGAATAAACCTTACCAAAATATTGAACTCACTATATTTTATGGTGATGGATAGAACCAGTATTATCATAAGAACCCACCTATAAGAAAATATTGGGAAAAGAAATTAGATATAACAAATTTTTATATATATGTGATCAGTGTGTCAACTGTACATGATAAATGATACATGAATCCATAACCAACAATGAACAAATAATATTCAAATTGATATGTACATACCAATACTAAATAACATGATCATTAATAAAGATATTTATTTTTCAAACCCTTCAATTACCTATTAAAAAATAAAAAATCACTAAAATATGAGAATAAAGTAAACTTCCATCAGCACTTAAAAGAGAGAAATAGGTATTAGACATTGTTCTTAACCTAGAAAATCTATTCCTTGAATGTATAAAATACCTAAAACTCTTCATGCCTATATCCTTCTTAATTTTCTAGATTGAAACCTCATTTTTAGCATGTTCTTCTTCTAGAATTCACCTTTATTCTTAGTTTATATAGGTTTATCAATTTTATAAAGTAGATAATTTTCCTTCTTTTATTCTCACTCAATCCACTTGGATTTTTCAAACCAGTTTGCTAATATGATTAGACAATCTTTTGGTGCATGATCTTCCTTCTTCTTGATTGTATATTCCTTCTTTGTATAAACTATTTCTAAACATGTGATAATTGGTTCTTTCTTTTTATCTTTCAACAATTATTATTGTTATGGAATCTATGTCATAAATTCTTAACAATTTGGACTACTTGGTTTCCCTTCCACACACACTTTCAACAGCCTTTAGAGTACCCTTTTTAGGATCCCTTTCACCCTAAATTTTCAAGAACTATCCCAATACAATATCAAATATTTATAATTAACCCAACACATTGGTCTAAATGACATCTTAGAAATACAGAAGCTCTAAATAGCATATTTACCAATATAAACTCCTCATAATTAACTGAACACACTGACTATACCAACCACTATAGGTAAATAATTAATTTTGGTGTGGTCTTGGAACCAAATATGGTTCATCCAACATCCATCTACAGACACTAAATTCATCCATTTACTGTCTAAGTTCATACATTTCACAACCTTGATAATGATCACCATCCCTTGATATGGATTTCACTAAAAAAAGACGAGTATGAATCTCCCCACTGTAGTATTATCGATACTATCATCAATCCTACATACACATGTCTAGTGCTTCATATCAAATTATGATCACTATAGAAGATCATAGCCCAATAATCTCAACAAAATTTTTTCATTTAAAAAATATCATCTTTAAACACACATTATATCCAACAAAAATAATACATTAAAATTAATTAGATAGAGAAATCCAAATTATATAAAAAATAATAACTTTAGGAATACCTCAAAAAATATGGTACTAAAATTTCCTTCACCTAGGATGGATTATACCAATAAAATAATATAGAAACCCACATCTCGACACACACATGAAACCTATTTTCCCATCCCAATACTAAGGGAATGCACACACATTATTGATACATGATAAATAGACCAGGGTTCATTTATTTTTCTAATATTGAGTTGAGATATTACTCATTCAATTTAATCTTTCACCCTCATACTGAGGCTCACCAACCAACATTCATTCCTACCTAGTTTCCATCCTTCTCCATGCACCTTCCTATGCAATGGATGTATCAACATAGACAAATCAATCTTTCTTGAATATCTCCTAGTAGGTGTCTAGATAAAAGGAAGCTATTCATGCCCATAATGAGTACATAAGACCATTTAAAAAATAGAATTCCTTTATGAATAAATTTTATTTTAAGAATGGAAAGAAATGAATAAACCTTTCAAATTTAGTGGCATACTCCATTACTGATTCCCATAATGATATAGCTCCATGAATCCCCAAAAAATTCTCTTATTCTATAAATCTACCATAGCCTCTCGTAGAAGAGGGAATGAAAATTTATCCATAAAACCTCCTCATTTCTTCTTTCATGATCAAATGTATTTATCCATTCCGATTCATCTCCTTCAAATTTAGAAACTTCTAGTTTCACCCATATATCCTCTAGAGTTCCAATCCTTTCAAATAGGAACTAAACTTTCTTCAACATATTCTAAACATCCTACGATCCCATGTCACTACTGAAAATTAGATACTACTACTCCTGGAACTCATGGATAACTTAGAAAACCATTGCTTTTCCTTTTCGAAGGCCTTGGTCAATGGATCAAAGTAGTTGTAACATAATATGAGGGAAACAACCACTTGAGTGTATTTCCAATGAGAACACAATTACATCCTAATTAGATGCTTTTTTGATGAATTTTGACTCAAAATAATCTCATAATAACAACATTACTAATTAGAAACCCATCGCACCACAATCCTAAGCATGCATTATTACCACAAAATCATGAAACTACCTTTAATCCTTACTTCATAAAAAAATATCATTTCCAAAACACCAAACCCTAAGGTTTTTCATAATAATATAAGGGTTACTCTCCTATACACCAAGCATAACAACCAGACCCCACACATTCACCCCTGATAATAAGAAACCATCCACCCCCTTAACATATCTAACAAGCAACTTCCTAATAAAAATACACAATAAAATCACTCAGAAATCACCAAAATTCCCTATATCGAGAGTTTTACATCAAAACATCAAGAAAAACCCCAACACGATCCACAAAATTGAGGGATTACCACCGACCCAAACCCCCAAAGACAAATCCAAACCATACCCAATACATAGCCATCATACTCCAAATGCCACCCTAACACCCGAACTCACCTGATTTGAATAACACAAATGTATCTGGTTTTTCATCCATCATTTGATATTTTAAACTACCTAAAATCCCATAAACATATAAATTCCAACCATTGGATAAAATACACGAGTGAAATTTGAGGGGTTAAAACCCTAAATACCTGGTTCTTGTTTAGAACATCATAATATGATTTAAGGAGTTCACTTCCAAGATGACCACCACTTTTGGAGTTGATGAACACCAAAACAGGACAGGTTGGTGAGTGGGAAACATTTCTAACCATGGATCCGAGTTTAAAAATATAATTAGTAATGCAAAAAACCTTCACATTGGTATTGTTTTTAGTTCATACCATGATAACTTTTCAACTGCGTGTTCAAATTAGATTGTTATGGCGGTACAGAATCAAAGGTTTTTAATGTAGTTAACAAAGATATAGAAGCAGCTCCCCACAATTTTCATCAGGAAAACACCACATGCTAACTCAATGACAAGAATCAACAGCCACATACAGAAAATTTTGAACTCCTTCAAATTTGAACCACAAGACATGCTAACAAGCTTATCAATGAAAAAATTATTATTTAAGAAAATAAATGGATAACATCATACGAGGATAAATAAAACCCTGCATCCCCAATTACTTGGAACACAAGACAAAGGGGGATTTCATTTAATGCACCATGAAAGCGTAGGTTCTCCGAGCAAAAATATAAGCAAGTGATAAATGAAATAAGCATGGGATGTAAAAGGAAAATAGAATACAAATTAACAAACTGATTTCAGCAAGTAATTTCACCTGATGAGAAACGAATCAATAAGGAAAAGCTGAAGGTGCATGGAAATTAAAAACAAGCCATAAAGTCTACTACCACACAAATCCAAAAAACCCTAGCCCAAGCAGATAAAATTTCATTGAACAAACAAAAACTAAACGCAACTGCCAATGACTAAATAAATTGAAACAATGATCATAAATTCCCAACTGTATAGGAAGTAAAAACCAAATCCGCTATGTCTTTTGTCACGAACTAGGTCAGGTCGCCATTCGACCTGGCACCCGACCCGGTCCACAGCTTGGCCTGAGGGGCATTCCTGATCCCCATGGGATGGAAAAAGTTCCCGAGTATCAAAACATTACATGGGAATTATTTACACAAACAAAAGATAGAAAAATGACTAACAAGATAAACATACTGAAACTGGAAATAGACAACCAAACAAGACTTTAACTTATAAACAATTTTAAGACTACAACTCAACTGGAAAACCCAAAATGAACAACAAAGAAAGAGAACTAAAACTCCAATACCAACCACCAAGTGACACGAGAAGCCACACCCCCAAGCTACCAACACCAACCTGCACGCGAAGACCAACAACATCCATGACCACCAAAACTATGCACGATGCCCCAACCTGGAATACACAAATGATAAGATATAAATGCACCCAAAGGTGTATGTAGGGTGTGAGCCAAAAACCCACTAGGATACCACCCAATAAAAAGGTTCCATGCCACAACATCAAAAGGATAATTTAACGTGCTTATTTAAAACCATAATTTTAAAACACTTTTAAGGAAAACATTTAAAAAATGAAAGTGAAAAGAAGAGAGTAATAAAAGAAAAACCATTTCAAAATACTACATTAAAGTCGAAAGAGAAATTTTATAAAGAACATGCACACTCAAGTGGACCTCTGTATGCTAACAGAAGGCACCGTGTCATGAATAGTAGAGTGCTACGGGTAAATCCCCTAAGGTTTATCTAGATCGAGTGGGACCATCGAACCTCGTGTCTTGGTGAAACGTGGCTTAGAAACCATGACCCTCAGAAAACGTGGCTTAAAGGCCCCAACCCTCAGAAAACCATATGTTTAGTTAGTGTTTCAATCATCAATCCATCTAAGTGAAACAGGGACGATACCACTCCGGATCACTAGCGCACTGGTTCTAGTCCTCCCGCCTAGATACACGGGGTTTTCCCTTGTTCTCAATCAAGTTTCACATTCACATAGCATATTTCTTTCTCATATCACAGACCAAACAAGTCATTACACACATAAGTCACATTCGCATACCCAAAAAACATTTCAAAAACTCACGAACAACAAAATCTCTTTCCAAAATATATTTTTTGTTACCTAATTATTTCACAAATCCCCATTTGGAAACACTCAAATAAGAACATAAACAATTCACACAACTTAGAAAGCATTATTTAAATAACACAATAAGGGACGACATAAATAAACACACCCAAACCCCACTCTAAAAATATACACATACCAAAACATTTGATAAACATGCCTCGTGCCACTTATGCAATTTGATAGTTCATAAAAAAATCCTAATTTTTTTTGCAAAGGCACCACAAAACTTTACTCCTGAAGACATGTTCCAAAATCCCCCCTTTTAGACCAAACGCACACCAAAACTGTTTCACATCATAAATCACATCACATTAATGAATTCATAAATTATTTAAACAACTAATAGAAAATTTCTAATTGGCACATCAAGGGTTTCACATGAAAAATGCCTAATTTTCACACAATAACAACACCTAAAATTTAACACATGTTTAACTCTATCAAACACTACATCCGCACATCACATTAAATTAAAAAATTCAAGTAAACAATTTATAAAACATTTAATATTATCACACGACAGTTTACACCAAAAACACACTTGATCTTATGCCAAAACACCACATTAAAACCGAATGTGCATAACAACCGTTCCAAAATGTGTTTTTCGCTAATCCAACTATTAAAAATTTAAATAAAAAGGTGAGAAATAAGTTCAACATTCCAAATTAAATAATTTTTCCTTTAAAACTTTTTTTTACACTCTCACCTTAAGTACTTTAGAAAATATTTCACACATTTAAGATAGAACCTGAAAACCTTTTTCATGAAACCCTAAAATATGATACACATGACACACAACAAATTTTTTTCAAGAAAAATACATTTCTAACTCAGATAAATATTAAACTATTACCAAATTATATTTTCCACACCTAAAATAATTAATTTCATGTTTCCAATAACTCTCACAATAAGACTCATATGAAGGGTGAACCCAATATCACATGTGCATGCAAAATATTTCTGAGTATATTTTGCGCAACCCAAACAACTCCTAAAACCCATTTTTAAAAACATTGCACCAAAGAACACACCAAAACATAGCCAATATCTATAATAGAAATCTGATTTTAACATTTAAACACAAACCAATTCAAAAATACCAAACACATCACATAATAAAACCAAAGAATACATTAACAAATTTAAACAAACATATTAAATTATTTTAATGATGCTAAGGCACGGAAAAACCTACCTTGGTTGAATAAATAATCAATATCTTGGTGTGAAACCAAAACCGCACGTCAATTGCACCACAACAAACACAAAAAAACCCTAAAACAAAGGACCAGATGAAAATTGTCAAAATCAGACCTCCAACAACTCGAAACCCTAACCGCATGAAACCATACCCAATGAAAGATGGAGAAGGGATTACTCGATGGAGAGGGGACATCAGCGGGGCGGAGTCACGCGAGGGAGGAGGCGAGCTCACGGCTAACGGAGGAAGGAGGCATGGTCAGTTCAGTGCGTCGTGCAAGGAGGGAGTCTGTCGGGGCTCGGCCGAATAGGTCGTGCGAGGGGGGTTCGTGGGGGCGGCACGAGGCGGTGTGAGGGGAGCTGGGACGACGGATCATGGTCACCGGAGGGGTGTGCGGTGCCGAAGGGAAGCAGCGCCGGAGGAGGTGTCAGCCATAGAGGGGGCGGTGCGAGCAAAACCGAGGAAGGGGAGGGATTTGATGGGGAAGGAAAAAAACGGGGGGAGGGGGAGTTAGGTCTCGATGTAAAGAGGAGAAAAAAAGAGATAAAGAAAAAAATAATAAAAAGAAAACTAAAAAAATCAAAAAATGAAACCAAAACCAATAATAATAATAATAATACTAATAATAATAATTAACATATTAATAATAATAATAATAGTAATAATTGGAATAATAATAATAACTTAAATAAACTATTATCCTTAGAACTAACAATAATAATGATAATAATATCCTTAAATATTAAAACAATACATTAAATTTTTATCAAACTTCTTGTTTTATTTTATTTTCATTTTATCCCCCTTTTAAATTTTATTTCTTTATCAATAATTATTTTTATTTAATTAGTTGCACGTCAGGAAGGCGTGCGGAGAACCGATCGAGGCCGCGCAGTGACCCAAGTAAGGTCGTGCGGCTTCGACAACGTCGCGCTGAATGCCGTCAAGGTCAAAAAGTGTGTTTCTGAATAAGAATTCAAAAATTTAAGTTGGTTTTTACCCAGACTCCCCGATACCAAGAAAATTTGAAAAAATAAATAATGTAAAAGAGGTAGGTGTGACAATTCTCTCCACCATAAAGCTTTTTGTCCCCAAAAAGCCACAAATAGGACCGAACCCCAAAGTAGAAGACAACACCCCATTAAGGTTTACAGAGGATTCCCACTAAGAAGCAACTGAAGAGAGGCAAACACATCATGCTTATAGAAAGTGACTTAACTGACAAACTCAAGAAACTCGTAAAAATTCTTTCTGATATGTTCCGCCTGCCCAAAAGAGCTAGAACACCTCCAGTTGATTGATCAAAGAAAGGAAATATTGCACCCAAAAAAACCAACTTCACACGCTGAAACACCTCAAGCACTATTAAAATAAAACCACACTGTTTGATTGGAACGAACAAAAAAGTACAACCGCATCCAAGGAACACTCTTATCACTCACCACTGAGCCATCTTCAGGAATAGAGTCAAATGGTCAACATGGGGAAACCTGATGGGGCTCCCCACCATCATAAACTTTCCAATGCCCGAGACAACTAGAAAACCGACAAGAGGAGGGCCGAGCGGACTCCCCAACATTATGAAAAAAACCAACACTAACTCATTCCAAAGACACTTGTGCGAGACCCATCATGGATCTCCCCACCATTAGAACTGATAGAAGGTACAAACT
This sequence comes from Viscum album, assembly GCA_963277665.1. Classification (NCBI taxonomy): domain Eukaryota; kingdom Viridiplantae; phylum Streptophyta; class Magnoliopsida; order Santalales; family Viscaceae; genus Viscum; species Viscum album. The sequence continues at coordinate 1,331,374,136 of OY728166.1, read as the reverse complement.
TTGAAAATTTTCTGACGGTGACCAAACAACCCACCACAAGGGGCGGGGAGGGTGGGACCCAACTATCGGGGCGTCAAAACCATGACCCAAGACAAGCGAGAATCCTCACATCACTGGACAAGCACTATTCCAATTTGAGACCAATTTACCCAACATACCCCATAAGGACCACTAAAGAGATTACATCTAGTGGGACACAACCCCCAAGATTTTAAGGCAACGAGATGAACACACCTCCACATAGTCACAAAATCCTTACACAGCCAGACGTTCATTCGGAATGGAACAACCACAGAAAACAATTTAAACTGCCTTTACTTTCAACACAGATGACAGAAATAAAGTCGGGGTCCCATACACTCTTGGGGTTCCTGACCACGCGCTAGCTTCAATCCAAGGCCTATGGCTAGTGATTTTTTGTTTGAAGCATATTCTACCTTGTAGTCAGGTATTGAAGAATCCTGAACATAGATTCTCCTTCTAGTGTCACATGAAACTATCCTGGAACCGAGACAACACCATCAAACACTACACACCACGACATTTAACTTCTCACTCACGAAACATCCATCAAAATAGGGGTTTAGATGATGCACATGCATCACCTATTAACCTTAACGAATGAACTTAAGAAGGAAAGGTGCACGAAAAATAATTCCCTTTGAATAGAAAAGTTAGAACTACCTAAGATGAGGACACACTCCTATGAAAGTAGGTATGAAGGATTCTATGAAATACACCCTTTCTCTTCAAAGAGGATTCACACTGCAAGAGGTCACCAAACACGACCCTTACGGCCAACAAAAACACTACAAGTATTTCAAGACATCGGTTAGCACCGATAACTATGAACCGACTTCACCCTTCCCCACTGGAATTCCTTTCACCGTTTCCAGGGGGACCTTTAGACACAACGATGTCAAACTTTATACCCGATGACTCAGACAACTCAAAGAGACCAAAAATTCCATCAAATCCCCTCACATCTATCATTCCACTGTGAGAGGATCTGCTTGAACTAAAAGAAAAAAATAATAGTCTTAGCACTATCACTCAAAAGGGTGAGTGATTGCTTTATCAACTGGAGGGTCAGGTAATGAAAAATTACCCATAGCCACACTTTAATTGCATGTTAATGCTTTAGGGGGGCATGCACTATTCAAGAATGAAAACAATATACCCAATCAAACTGGACCAATGTATAGCATCCCGTATTTTCATAACATAACTTTCATTTCATTACACGGAACTGAGGATCATTAAGGTTTAGTGTCTTGGAAACAAGGAACATAATACATGAAAAAAACAAAAAACACTCTTCTTAAACACTTGAAAGGCTTCTCTTAAGTTCATCCTAGGTTCATTACTGCATCTCATAACCCGGGGACATACATCAAAATAAAGGGTGAGCAGAAGGCCCAATAAGGGAAACAAGAGGAACATTTTACATTTGAACTTGAGATACTTCAATAAGGACATGAAAAGAACTTTAAGGCATGAGAAAGAAATAATGAGATACATCATAATAAAAATAACATTTTTCATAACTTGAAGATGTGGCTGCAACATTTAATATTGACAATCGTTTCGTTTCACCAAGGTCCATCCCCAAGGTGTTGTTAAAAATTACCAAGGTTATTAACCATGACGTCGTTAAAAATGGTCATCTCTAGAGATTAAGTCTTTACCCAATGCATTGGAGCGCTATCAGGGCGCACCCTTAATTTGTCTTTATTATCATGTGAGTCACATATATCATCATCAAAAATTTCATAAACAACCCATATAGCATAAAGAAATGGGTTTCATTTCATAATCAAAACGTTTTAAAAACTGCTTTAAAGACATGATCTTTATGTCACCTTAAACCCACGAAAAGGGAATGTGGGTTTCATGTATGTAAATCCCAGAATTTAAAATAGAACATTTTGGTATATATGTGAATACCCATATATAAGAGAGATCTTTGAGTATTAACTTAATAAAATAAAAGATCTTTAGAAAAAGAGAGAGACATTTTGAGATGAAAATTCTGCAGCATAACGGCTATGTTACAATGTTTTTAGAAAACATTGAAAAGAGAGGGGACATGGGACAAACATTCATAAATGACCCATAAAACAATAGAGGGACAAAATATAATGGATTTAATAACATGGTAATGAAATTTTAAAATATACCATATGAAATGAAGAACATGAAAGGAAGACAAAAATAAGATTTCTCTTATGAGAATTCGGCAGCCTAACGGCGTCACTTAAACTTGAAAAAAATGAATTGACGATATCAACTAGGGTCTCTCATCAAATGAAAATAAGAGTCCAGTATGATATATATAGAGATAATACCCCAAAATAATAGAAATAAACATAAAAATACTTGACATGAAAGTAGAACTTTGAAAAAGAGAAGGGTGAAAGAATCCCTCAAAAATTCGGCAGCCTAACGGCGCCACTTAAAACTTCAAAATGCTGAATTGAAGAGATAAAATGGGGTCTCTCATCATATGATCATAAAAGATCAGTATGATAAATTTAGAGATCATAACCCAACATGATAAAAAGGAACTTGAAATACTTTACATGAAAATAGATCTTGAAAAATGAGAAGGGAGAAAGAATCCGTTACAAAAATTTCGGCAGCCTAACGGCGCCACTTAAAACTTCATAAAACGAAATAATGAGAGTAAGAGGGGATCTCTCATTATATGAACATAAAAAGGGAATTAAGAGGAGTATAAAAGAACATCCTCCAACATAAGAACATGGAGCATAAAAGGAATGACATAAAAGAGATCACTTGAAAAGAAAGAGAGGGGTCGGATCCCTTACCTTAAAATGTAACTCTTAAACCTCAAAGGTTGGGACCTTGAGGGCTTGGGGGCACCTTGGGAGGACTCCTTGGGAGGTAATGAGACCAGAAATTTGTTGGGGGAGAGTGGGGAGTCGAATGGATGAGAGGAGGGCTTGGTATTTATAGGGAAAGTGAGGGGACAAGGCATTAATGGCCAAGGGACACCTCATTAGTGGTTTTGGCAAAACCATGGGCTTGCCCATGGTATTTGCCCATGGTATTGGACACTTGGGACACCTCAAACAATAATTCATCCCCTTTAGTTGAAAATCCCTTAAAATATCTCATGACATCATCATGACACAGTTATGATGTCATTAAACATACCGAAACCCTAAAACTGTATTTTTACTATTCACTGAAAATTCAACTTTCTCAGAAAGATCCCAAAATCTCACCTTAACCAAATATCAATGCTCTGATTTCAAAAATGGACTCCATTTTATAAAAATAATTTTCTAAATATTTTTAATTTAATTTTTAAATAAATTCACTATTCACCAAAAATTCATTTTTTTCAAAAAAATCCCCAAAAATTACCTTAACATAATATCAATGCTCTGAGTTCAAAAATGAAATCCATTTTATAAAAATATTTTTCTAAATATTTTTAATTTAATTTTTAATTAAAAAATACTATTCACCTGAATAAACTAATACTTGAATAATAATTTATGAAACCGTTATTTAACCATTTTATTGAATCACATTACTTAATCAAGGTGCCTAGATTATTTTAAAACGTTCTTTAAGTGAGATTACTAATCCATTTGGTCATATTACTAATCCTAATCATAAAATCACTATTCATAATTTACTATTCACCAAAAATCAAGTTGATCTTATTAGACTCCAAATTTCATACTGAACATAATTGTAGAAGACCATTTTTTGAAAATCATTACACATTTTAAATTATTTAAGGTTTACATAAACATTTTTTCAAAATATTCTTTTGAAAATTCATCAAAAATATGCATACTATTTTTATCCGGTCATTTGAAAATTCACAAACTTCATCATAAGAAGAAATCCCAATTTTTATTTAAAACAAGGATTACACAAGGTAGTTACGGTCTCGTTACATAGCCCCTTATAATACCAGCATAGGACCTAAGGGTAAGGTGTGCTAGGGTGATAGAATCTTGGGGCGGCTCGGTCAACATTGCCCGAGTAGTAATTTCTATCAGTTTGAACTTCTCGCGAAGGCGATTCCGTTCTAGCTTCACATGATGAAGTTCGGCTTGGGTTTGGTCTAGAGCAAAGCCCAATGGTGCTACCTCCTTCCCAAGCTCTGTTAGATGGGCTTCGATCGGTCCAAGACTACTAGGTGAGGCCATCAAATCTTCTTTCTATAATAATCAACCAAGATTACTTATATTTAGAGACAATAATCAAAACATTTTGTTCACAGTGGTCATATTGACCGATGGTCATATAACAGTCAAAACCCAATGGTCTCATTTTAATTATAATCATGTTTATCAAATAAAACATTTTTGTTGAGTATAAAAATAAAATAAAATAACACATGAAATTAGGAAACCAGATTTATTCAAAATTTCAGGCCGTTACAATCTTCCCCCCTTAAGAAATTGCGTCCTCGCAATTTTTAAAATTGGGTTTTGAAATTTCATTGAAAGTCCCACATCGGAAAAAGAGTCAGTAACACTATTACTTTAAAATAAAGAAAAGGAAGTACAAAGGCCACCCGAGTTTACTCATACTAGGATTCCATGTAGGAAACATGGACATGGAGGAGAAAAAAAAGGGTCACGTTCTAAAGGAGAGTGATAGAAAACATGATTAGGAGGAAGTTAACCACCAGAAAATCCCAAAATTATGATGTGTGTAAACGGTCTTTGATTACCTAGTAGGAAACGTAAACCAACAATGTTTTTGTTTTACGTTCCTTTTCATAATTTTGAGGAATTTATTTACTACATAGAACAAAAACATAAGAAAATATACCTATCTTCATGTAGAGTTTTATCCTTTAATAAGTTTCTACCCAAAACTAATCTTTTCTCCAAATGATGAGCATTCAAAACTAATTGGTCTCATCAAAACACAAGAATCATCTTTTAGAGAATCACATAATCCACAAAATATTAACTATCTATTTCTTCTATCTTTAAACATTATCCCAAAAACAGAAAGGGTAAGGTAAAACAAATCTTCAAAAAGAAAGAATCCCATAGGAATGGAAATTACTTTTAAATCTTCAAAGTTCCATGGTACTACCCAAAGTTCACCATATAACATTCCATAAATAATGGTCCTTAAGATCCCTCAAAATAAACCAAACTAATATTGAAACCCAAATACAAGAAAGATTTGATAACATAGTCTTCCAAAATAAACTTCATTGTTCATCTCCAAACAACATCAACCACTCCTAACATCTTATAACAAAAGTATCTAACCTAAACATATTTTACCCAAGATAGGTTAATCATTCCCGTAAGTAACCTAAATTACTATAAGTCCACCTTAAATTCATCGATTCTTCAAAATATAAGTCAACCTTACTCCTCAATGAAAATACCGTAGTAATCTATTTACCTCGATCAAATATGGTTCCCTAAAATAATGAACGTCTTCCAAAATAATAATCAGCTTTTAATCCCCTAATCATCTCTTTCATATTAATATGGCAATCGTTGTATTTCCTATCACATTGGTTATTGGGGCATGTTCTTCCATCTCCCACCATTAACTAAGAAGAGAAATTATAATTAGAGGCTTAAATACTTAACCAAAAATCATGAAAAGGAGATTAAAGCATATAAGGATAACTTGTAGAAGAAAAGTATACCCTAACTTGTGATCCCCTAGGTTCCAATCTAGGTTATCCATGATCATATATTCTTATGTGAATCTTTGTTCCTTTAACAATGGTTCATACTAAGCTTATGAATTTACCAAAGCATATCCCCTGGGAGTGTCGTAACCAAGAGTGCAGCAAGTCCCGTTGTTGTGTACCAGTTCCCGTTCGAGTCTAGCTCAAAGCGGTGTTTTCAGGTTTTACCCCTATGTACATCTATGCCAGAGCCACCTCTACCTACTCGTACCCAGACAGGGATGTATTTGCTTGGAAACCCCTTACTCAATACTCACCAAAATACCAGGAAGATTTCCTATATTTAAACATTTCTATAGGGTTCTTCCTAAAGTTTTCATATCCTAATTTCCACAAATAACTAAACCATCATTTGATACCAACTATAGCATCCCGTCTTTTCATAACATAACTTTCATTTCATTACACGGAACTGAGGATCTTTAAGGTTTAGTGTCTTGGAAACAAGGAACATAATACATGAAAAGAACAAAAAACACTCTTCTTAAACACTTGAAAGGATTCTCCTTAAGTTCATCCTAGGTTCATTACTGCATCTCATAACCTGGGGACATACATCAAAAGAAAGGGTGAGCAGAAGGCCCAATAAGGGAAACAAGAGGAACATTTTACATTTGAACTTGAGATACTTCAATAAGGACATGAAAAGAACTTTAAGGCATGAGAAAGAAATAATGAGATACATCATAATAAAAATAAAATTTTTCATAACTTGAAGATGTGGCTGCAACATTTAATATTGACAATCGTTTCGTTTCACCAAGGTCCATCCCCAAGGTGTCGTTAAAAATTACCAAGGTTATTAACCATGGCGTCGTTAAAAATGGTCATCTCTAGAGATTAAGTCTTTACCCAATTCATTGGAGCGCTATCAGGGCGCACCCTTAATTTGACTTTATTATCATGTGATCCACATATATCATAATCAAACATTTCATAAACAACCCATATAGCATAAAGAAATGGGTTTCATTTCATAATCATAACATTTTAAAAACTGCTTTAAAGACATGATCGTTATGTCACCTTAAACCCACGAAAAGGGAATGCGGGTTTCATGTATGTAAATCCCAGAATTTAAAATAGAACATTTTGGTATATATGTGAATACCCATATATAAGAGAGATCTTTGAGTATTCACTTAATAAAATAAAAGATCTTTAGAAAAAGAGAGAGACATTTTGAGACGAAAATTTTGCAGCATAACGGCTATGTTACAATGTTTTTAGAAAACATTGAAAAGAGAGGGGACATGGGCCAAACATTCATAAATGACCCATAAAACAATAGAGGGACAAAATATAATGGATTTAAGAACATGGTAATGAAATTTGAAAATATACCATATGAAATGAAGAACATGAAAGGAAGACAAAAATAAGATTTCTCTTATGAGAATTCGGCATCCTAACGGCGTCACTTAAACTTAAAAAAAATGAATTGACGAGATCAAATAGGGTATCTCATCATATGAACATAAGAGTCCAGTATGATAGATATAGAGATCATACCCCAACATAATAGAAAGAAACATAAAAATACTTGACATGAAAGTAGAACTTTGAAAAAGAGAAGGGTGAAAGAATCCCTAAAAAATTCGGCAGCCTAACGGCGCCACTTAAAACTTCAAAATGCTAAATTGAAGAGATAAAATGGGGTCTCTCATCATATGATAATAAAAGATCAGTATGATAAATTTAGAGATCATACCCCAACATGATAAAAAGGAACTTGAAATACTTTACATGAAAATAGATCTTGAAAAATGAGAAGGGAGAAAGAATCTGTTACAAAAATTTCGGCAGCCTAACGGCGCCACTTAAAACTTCCTAAAACGAAATAATGAGAGTAAGAGGGGATCTCTCATTATATGAACATAAAAAGGGCAGTAATAGGAGTATAAAATAACATCCTCCAACATAAGAACATGGAGCATAAAAGGAATGACATAAAAGAGATCACTTGAAAAGAAAGAGAGGGGTCAGATCCCTTACCTTAAAATGTAACTCTTAAACCTCAAAGGTTGGGACCTTGAGGGATTGGGGGAACCTTGGGAGGACTCCTTGGGAGGTAATGAGACCAGAACTTCATTGGGGGAGAGTGTTGAGTCTAATGGATGAGAGGAGGGCTTGGTATTTATAGGGAAAGTGAGGGGACAAGGCATTAATGGCCAAGGGACACCTCATTAGTGGTTTTGGTAAAACCATGGGCTTGCCCATGGTATTTGCCCATGGTATTGGCCACTTGGGACACCTCACACAATAATTCATCCCCTTTAGTCGAACATCCCTTAAAATATCTCATGAAATCATCATGACACAGTTATGATGTCATTAAACATACTGAAACCCTAAAACTGTATTTTTACTATTCACTGAAAATTCAACTTTCTCAGAAAGATCCCAAAATCTCACCTTAACCAAATATCAATGCTCTGATTTCAAAAATGGACTCCATTTTATAAAAATAATTTTCTAAATATTTTTAATTTAATTTTTAAATAAATTCACTATTCACCAAAAATTCATTTTTTTCAAAAAAATCCCCAAAAATTACCTTAACATAATATCAATGCTCTGAGTTCAAAAATGAAATCCATTTTATAAAAATAATTTTCTAAATAATTTTAATTTAATTTTTAATTAAAAAACACTATTCACCTGAATAAACTAATACTTGAATAATAATTTATGAAACCATTATTTAACCATTTTATTGAATCACATTACTTAATCAAGGTGCCTAGATTATTTTAAAACTTTCTTTAAGTGAGATTACTAATCCATTTGGTAATATTACTAATCCTAATCATAAAATCACTATTCATAATTTACTATTCACCAAAAATCAAGTTGATCTTATTAGACTCCAAATTTCGTACTGAACATAATTGTAGAAGACCATTTTTTGAAAATCATTACACATTTTAAATTATTTAAGGTTTACATAAACATTTTTTCAAAATATTCTTTTGAAAATTCATCAAAAATATGCATACTGTTTTTATCCGGTCATTTGAAAATTCATAAACTTCATCATAAGAAGAAATCCCAATTTTTATTTAAAACAAAGATTACACAAGGCAGTTACGGTCTCGTTACATAGCCCCTTATAATACCAACATAGGACCTAAGGGTAAGGTGTGCTAGGGTGATAGAATCTTGGGGCGGCTCGGTCAACATTGCCCGAGTAGTAATTTCTATCAGTTTGAACTTCTCGCGAAGGTGATTCCGTTCTAGCTTCACATGATGAAGTTCGGCTTGGGTTTGGTCTAGAGCAAAGCCCAATGGTGCTACCTCCTTCCCAAGCTCTGTTAGATGAGCTTCGATCGGTCCAAGACTACAAGGTGAGGCCATAGAATCTTCTTTCTATAATAATCAACCAAGATTACTTATATTTAGAGACAATAATCAAAACATTTTGTTCACAGTGGTCATATTGACCGATGGTCATATAACAGTCAAAACCCAATGGTCTCATTTTAATTATAATCATGTTTATCAAATAAAACATTTTTGTTGAGTATAAAAATAAAATAAAATAACACATGAAATTAGGAAACAAGATTTATTCAAAATTTCAGGCCGTTACACAATGGAAAAGACATACCACAAGAGAACACCAAACGTGCAGGGGGAACCACTGCAAGGGATTCCCGAAGCACTTTTCAAAAGAAACCACTAACCACGTGATTTCACACCAACTTACAAGTATGAAATCAAAATCAAGACCCAAATCATTCAAAAAGGTTTTTTGGCTAAAAAAACCTCACATACAATATTTTAGAAACACAAGGACACACCACATAATCACCAGTTACTAACACACCAAATTATCATTTAACAAAACTTTTTGAAAGTAAGTAGAGCTAGTGGGTTTCACAAACACCAATGGTGTCTCATGGGACTCGCACATGCATGTTCCTGTGCCACACTGGCACCCAACTCATGTCCATCCAAGAATTCATCCACTCGTGTCATTGACCATTTCTCTTTCCATATACACTCATGCATGTGGTTGCCTATGAGAACACCAAGAATCAAAATCAGACCCTTTTCATTTTTTTTCAAAACCAAACATTCAACCCACACTTTCTAAACCTTACACATAATTTTTTTAAAAGTGCTTCATTTCAAAACATTTTTCAAGACCAAATCATTTTAATTAAAACCTAGATTTCCATAAATCCAAAACAAATAGATGAGGAACGATTCAAGAGGAGACTAGTGTTAGCAGGTGACTGGAATATATGGTTGGAGGCCATACGCCAATCACGCCACCGCCATTGAGAGTATTCTAGGACAACGTAATTTGTTCCACATGGATTTCTAGACCTTGAGAGCTCACTGGGACCACTGACCCTACTCCCTTTTCATTTTCCCTAAACAAGATTAACCACACAGACCAAAGGTTTAGACAAACCTCAACTTGCTTTGGTAACTCGAGTCCCGCTACGAGGTGTGTTGGCTAGGAACCTTGCTCGTAGCCAGGACGTCGAGTCCCCACAACCTTAAATCCAGTCTAATGTGACTCTATCAAAAAAGAACACGACCCAAGAGAGAAAACCTGCTCCTCTAATACCATTTTTTCACGAACCATGCCGGGTCGCTATCCGACCCGGCACCCGACCCGGTCCACGGCATGGACTGAGGGGCGTTCCCAATCCCCACGGGCTGGCACAAGTGCCCAGGTATCAAAACATTACATGGGAATGATTTACCCAAAAAAAATTTAGAAAAAAGACTAACAAGATAAACATACTGAAACTGAAAATAGACAACCAAACAAGCCTTTAAACTATAAACAGGTTTAATACTACAACTCAACTGGAAAACCCAAAATGAACAACAAAGAAAGAGAACTAAAACTCCAATACCAACCTCCAAGCGACACGAGAAGCCGCACCTCCAAGCTACCAACACCAACCTGCACGCGAAGACCAACAACATCCAGGACCACCAAAACTACACATGATGCCCCAACCTGGAATACACAAATGATAAGATTTACATACACCCAAAGGTGTATGTAGGGTGTGAGCCAACAACCTAGTATTATACCACCCGATAAAAAGGTTCCATGCCACAACATCAAAAGGATAATTTAACGTGCTTATTTAATACCATACTTTTAAAACACTTTTAAGGAAAAACTTTAAAAACTGAAAGTGAAAAGAATAGATTACTAAAAGAAAAACCATTTCACAATACTACATTAAAGTCGGAAGAGAAATTTTATAAATAACATGCACACTCAAGTGGTCCTCTGTATGCTGATGGAAGGCACTACGTCATGAATAGTAGAGCACTACGGGTAAATCCCCTAAGGTTTATCTAGCTCGAGTGGGACCCTAGAATCTCGTGTCTCGGTGAAACGTGTCTTAAAAACCACGACCCTCAGAAAATGTGTCTTAGAAGGCCACAACCCTCAGAAAACCATATGTTTAGTTAGTGTTGAAATCATCAATACAGCTAAGTGAAACAAGGACGATACCACTCCAGATCATTAGCGCACTAGTTCTAGTCCTCCCACCTAGATACCCGAGGTTTTCCCTTGTGCTCAATCAAGTTTCACATTCACATAGCCTATTGATTTCTCATATCACAGACCAAATAGGTCATTACACACAAAAGTCACATTCGCATACCCAAAAACATTTCAAAAACTCATGAACAACAAAATCTCTTTCCAAAATATATTTTTCGCTACCTAATAATTTCGCAAATCCCCATTTGGAAACACTCAAAGAAGAACATAAACAATTCACACAACTTAGAAAGCATTATTTAAATAACACAACAAGGGACGACACAAATAAACACAACCAAACCCCACTCTAAAAATATACACATACCAAACCATTTGATAAACATGCCTCGCGCCACTTATGCAATTTGATAGTTCATAAAAAAAATTCCCAAAACAATTTGAAAAGGCACCACAAAACTTTACACCCGAAGACATGTTCCAAAATCCCCCTTTTTAGACCAAACGCACACCAAAACTATTTCTCATCATAAATCACATCACATGCATGAATTCATAAATTATTTAAACAACTAATATAAAACTTATAATTGGCACATCAAGGGTTTCACATGAAAAATGCCTAATTTTCACACAATAACGACACCTAAAATTTAACACATGTTTAACTCTATCAAACACCACGTCCACACATCACATTAAATTAAATAAATTCAAGTAAAAAATTTATAAAACATTTAAGATTATCACACGATAGTTTACACCAAAAACACACTTGATCTTATGCCAGAACACCACTTTAAAACCAAATGTGCAAAATAACCATTCCAAAACATGTTTTCCGCTAATCCAACTATTTAAAATTTAAGTAAAAAGGTGTGCAATAAGTTCAAAATTACAAAATAATTTTTTTTCCTTTAAACCTTTTTTTACACTCTCACCTTAAGTACTTTATAAAATATTTTACACATTTAAGATAGGACCCGGAAACCTTTTTCAAGAAACCCTAAAATACGATACGCACGACACACAATAAATTTTTTTCAAGAAAAATAAATTTCTAACGCAGATACATATCAAACTATAACCAAATTATATTTTCCACACCTAAAATAATTAATTGCATGTTTCTAATAACACTCACAATAAGACTCATATGAAGGGTGGACCCAATATCACATGTGCATGTCAAAATATTTCCGAGGACATTTTGCGCAACCCAAAAATTTCCTAAAACCCATATTTAAAAACATTTCACCAAAGAACACACCAAAACATAGCCAATATCTATAATAGAAATCCGATTTCAACATTTAAACACAAACCAATTCAAAAATACCAAAAATATCACATAATAAAACCAATGAATACATTAACAAATTTAAACAAACATATTAAATTAATATAATGATGCTAAGGCACAGAAACACCTACCTTGGTTGAATAAATCATCAATATCTCAGTGTGAATCCAACACCGCACGTCAATTGCACCGCAAGCAAACACGATAAAACCCTAAAACAAAGGACCAGATAAAAATTGTCAAAATAGGACCTCTAACAACTCGAAACCCTAACCGCATGAAACCATACACTATGAAAGAGGGAGAAGGGATTACCAAATGGAGAGGGGACATCAGCAGGGTGGAGTCACACGAGGAAGGCGGTGAGCTCACGACTACCAGAGGAAGGAGGCATGGCCGGTTCGGTGCACTGTGCAAGGAGGGAGTCCGTCGGGGCTCATCTAAATAGGTCACACGAGGGGGGTTCATGAGGGCAGCACGAGGTGGTGCGAGGGGAGCTAGGATGACAGATCAAGTTTGCTGGAGGGGTGTGTGGTGCCGGAGGGGAGCAGCGTCAGAGGAGGTGTTGGACATGGATGGGGCGGCGCGAGCAGAACTGAGGAAGGGGAGGGCTTCGATGGGGAAGAAAAAAAAAATGGGGGAGGGGGAGTTGGGTCTCAATGCAAAGAGGAGAAAAAAAAAGATACAGAAAAAATAATAATAAAAAGAAAACTAAAAAAACTAAAAACAAAACAAAAACCAATAATAATAATAATAATAATAATAATAATAATAATTAACATAATAATAATAATAATAATAGTAATAATTGGAATAATAATAATAACTTAAATAAATTATTATCCTTATAAATAACAATAATAGTGATAATAATATCCTTAAATATTAAAACAATACATTAATTTTTTATCAAACTTATTGTTTTATTTTATTTTCATTTTATCCCCCTTTTAAATTTTATTTCTTTATCAATAATTCTTTTTATTTAATTATTTACACATCAGGTAGGCGTGCGGAGAACCGAGTGAGGTTGTACGGTGACCCAAGTGAGGTTGTGTGGCTTCGACAGTGGCGCGCTGAACGCCATCAAGGTCAAAAAGTGCATTTCTAAATAAGAATTCAAAAATTTAAGTCGGGTTTCACGCAGACTCCCTGATACCAAGAAAAATTGATAAAATAAATAATGTAAAAGAGACGGGTGTGACATCTTACTCCCCCCAACTCTCCATAGTCATCCGGACCATGTGATTATCATTCCATAATGGAAATAAAAAAAATAAAAATAGAACACCGTCCACGGGAGGAGGATGCTTCGATTAAAAAAAACTTAAGAGGTTTATGGTGGAAGAGAAATAGAAGGAGAGAGATTCAGAAAGTACACAGAAATTTCAAGATAAAGGGCCAATGAATTCCTGCTTCTGAAGGGCCACTGTGAATAGCATGAGAGAGTTCGTGAGAGAGGTCGACGGTTTGGAGAGGAGGGTCATGGTGAGAGAGGTCTACGGCAGCGTAAAAGAGCGCGTTGATTGGGAGTGTCAAGAGGATGGCACCGTGGTGAGAGCTGTAGACAGTTTGGAGAGGAGGGTCATGAATTGGGGGAGGAGGCGAGGAGAGGCCGACACATACCGAAAAAAAAATAAACACCGATGTTTAGCCAAGTTTAGCCACAAATGTTTAATTAAAGCGTGGCTATAAAAAATCTGTAGCCACAGACCTATAAAACCATGGATATAGGTCTGTGGCTATAGCTTAAATTTCTATTTGTGGGACCTTCCTGGCCCAGATCACCCCTGAACGGGGTTAGCATAGCCCGGACTAGGCCTATGCTGGTTCGCCCGGACCCGCACATGTCATATTCAGGGTTTTCAGGGCCCAGTTAATTTAAATGATCAAAAATTAATTAATTTAATTTCGGTCATAAATTGAATTTATTAAATATTATTTTTTGATTTAAAAACTAATTTTTGGTTTAAAGAAATTAATACGGCATAAATTAATTTAATTTAGTGTTTATTTAATTAATTAATTAATTTAATTTTTAGTTTTAAAATTAAATGAATTAATCAGGACCGAACAATGTAAATATTGAATTAAAAATGCTAGTGAAGTTTTAATTCAATTATAATGACCTCGAGTATAAATTTAATGAAAATTTAATTTTAATTCTATATTTATTTTAAAATATGCTAGTTAATGCGTATTGATTGGTCATGAGTCGTGGACTGACCAATGCATGTTTGGTGCATGTTTATTTATTTATTTAATTATTGCATGCTAGTTTGAAATTATTAATTAATAAATGGTGATATGTGTATCGTCTTTGATTCATTATATGTATAAGGTCATACACGCCCACTTCATAGTTATATTATTACTCCTTAGATCCTCTCACCTGCGTGCGAGTATTTTTGAATAATGACGAGATGACTAGTGACGCACTTCATGCCAAGTTATGGCGACGCACCAGACAAGACCTTGATGCATTGGATGAGAGGTGCTACAATTCGATTCGCAAGTGACATGACTCAAGGTAAATCCCCTAGGGTCTAGGTTGTCCCATTATTCACTCAATGTATCAACCATTAGTACCATCTCATGATCAGGTCATTATTTTGTTTTGCATGGTTTATTATTTTATGTATGTATAGTTAATGCACGAACACATAGAATAATAATAAACAAGCATGCAATGATAAAATGAACATGTGGCACGATAAATTTTTATACTACTTGCATAGTTAGTTGTGAGTGAGATCACATAGTACGTACTAAGAAGATAGAAAAATATTTCTTTCATCACATTAAAAATAATAGAACGCTAAAAAAATATGAAGTCTAAACTGCCTTCCATCATTCACATTTGTACAAAACTAGGTGTTTGGGGTGCCAGTGATGCCAAAGTTGAGGATGCCTCTTACTACTGGGGAGTTCTTGTGATATTGGTGGTTTGACTTAACTAAAGTGGTAGTAAGGATTGTCCATAGTTAACTTGTTATCATTTTAGAGGCAAGCATTGAGTAAATCAAGTAACAATTTAAGAATCTAAGACTTCACTCAACAGATCAAGGAACCACAAGTTAATGAATTTGACCAACCAAACACCCACCTTTAACCCTCCAAGTAGCGGCGTAGACAAAACTTTTAGAATATGAGGGGAGGTTCAGGGATCCTTGCCACTTGAATACTCAAGAGGCAGAGTATTTCGATTCTAGCACAGAGCAATCATAAAATTCGATAAAATAGTGGGAGATATTTAATGATTGAATCAAAATATATAAATGGGTAAACTTTTTAGAATTAATAATCTACTATAACATTACTTTTGTAGAAAAATGGAAAGTTATACCACATGTAATACTGTGATAATCTTAAAAATTGGACAAAGTAAAAGTCCAAACCGGTATGAGTATCCAAGAATAGTACGGGTACTTGCGCACAGTACTATGATATAGGAAACTCAAGGTGTTAGTGTCCCCAACACATATTAAGTCACCTTAATAAAGTGAGGATGATAAATTTCTTACAGGAGACTCATGTATAAATCATGTGATTGTTATGTCATTATATTATCATCAACTTCCAATGTTAGTTGGGATCGCTGCATCTGTACATGAATGATTTAACATGTAGTCTCATCTCCAAGAAGTCTATGAGGAGAAATTGAAGCAAGATATGAATAAGGAAATGGTTACACTAGATCTGTGTAAATTTAAAGGGGGGGGGGTATGATCTTTCAATACATCCTATTCTAATGTCATTTTAACCCCTTTACTCAAGTTTTGTTTTAAGTTACAAAAAGAAAAAGTATTGAGTAAACACTTCATTTCCTTTTAGGTAAGGTTATCCAAGTGAATAATAATAATAAAGATAGTTTAATCTTTAATTATTATGGTGAATAAATTGAAATACAAGGAAAAAATGACAAAGGCAAGTAACGCCATAAGCACATTCACAACATCCTTCAATGAAATAGGTGTTAACAGTAGGTTATTTGCAATACACATTATGAAATAAAACTATGGAAGTTAAAATCAATAAACTGTGCCCCCCACAGTAGGCTAGGGTGGTGAGGGAGGGTAGGGGTTTGGGGCATGGTCATGGGGTCGAGTCCCCAGGCCAACGATTTCTTTCCATTTTCAGTTATTGCGTTGTGTGCCACTTTTGCGGATGCAACCCACCTTTTAAAAGAAATAAACTAAATCAAGGAAGCAATTTACCACTTCTTCTTCAGGAATATTCATCAATATAATGTTTAGGTTTTACTTCTTAGATATTCAATACAATATGATTACCACATATGTGTATTGAGATACAGTAACCAAGTAATTATTGAAATATTACTAGAAGTCAAGTGTATTCTCCAAGTAGCTGTGAAAGGGTGATACCTAGGCTAGTGGTGAGAAGTACACAACTTCTTTATTGCCAAGTGAAATATTCATGTAGAACTATTATTGAGTATAACCAAAACATTAATCTCATGTGTCCTTAGACACAATGAGACATTATTCAAGATTTAAGAATTAATGTTGTATTTGGTGTTTAATACTCAACCTATAGTTCAGTGATACTTGAATTATAGGAAACAATTGATGAATATAAAATGTAAGACTTATACCCAGTTGTGTAAAGATAATTATTTTTCAATTAAAACTAAAAGTGGATGACCAGTTTATACCCTATATGTTATTTTGGCTTGATACAGATAAACACCAACGGTATTATCAACATCTTTAGTTTGTATAAAGAAACCTTTAGAAATAAAGGTATTCCACAAATATTTTGAAATTAGTTTAGTAAGAGAGCATTAACTATTCTAAAATAATCTAGAGGTATATATAATTCATAATACTCTTTTAAGTAATTAAGGAATTTTAAAGTGAAGTAAGTTCATGGTCAGAAGATATGATTTTCTTTGAGCTGACATGCTGAAGAATATATCAACCAAGAATTCATCGATCATGATAATGTAGCATGGAGTAATTCCTAAATGCACATTAACTTATCTATATCACAGTATTGATGTTCATAAGGAGGACCGATGATGAAGTCTTACATTTCAACATTGATAAAAAAAATTTAGCATGGATTAATTCCCAAATGCACATTTTCTACACTATAGTTATGATGTATGTAATATCAATGGTGAAATTATCACAAACTTCCATTATATTTCATGAAATGATTCATAAATAACGGTGTTATCCCATAACTATATGCCAACTATAATATGTATCATAGTATGATGTAAAACCATTATTTCATAAGGATATGTGTTTAAATGCAAAGAGTTTATTAATATATAAACAAACTTGTATCAGGAACAAACACATTGTGTATCTATTGTAATCGTCCTAACAATTTCTTAGGATGTCACATAAATATCTTAGATATAAAATTTGTAGTCAAGTGATAGAATGAAATTCTATATAAGGGTGCACATCTCTATTTGAGATAGTGGGATCCAGTTTGACTGGGGTTTAGTTAATGCTTAAGATGCACAAGTAGTTGGCATTAGAACTAGATCCAAAAGTACATGCAGAACAAAGTATGTTCTAGAGACACATACTATGTAGGAACATTAAAACCACGGTGATGGTTTTTATATTCACTGCGATCAGTGATCTATTATTCATTGTAAATAATATTTCCTATAAGTAAGCAGTGTATGACAATTAGCTGAGATTGAAAAGACCAATTAAAATTAAATAAGTGGATTCCATGTATCAAATTGAAAAAGGGGCTCATTATTTTGAATACTACTATGGGTATTCAAGTGATTTGATACATGGATGGTACAAGAGTAGTACCAATAAGGATCGATTAGTAATATTGAGTCATTATGACTAAATCCATTAGAATTTTACTTATCATAGCTACTTTCTATGATCATATTAATAGGCATTGGATATCATGACCATTAATCCTAAAAGGTGTCTATATGATGAAACCATAAAGGTATGGTTATGTCACAGAATTCTAATAATGGTTACAAGTTACTAAAATCCAGTTTAAGATTGAAGTAAGCAACTGGATCATAGAATATTCATTTGGAATGAATGATTACCATGTGTCTAATAGAGGTTATTGGGATCACTAAGGTTTTCCAAGTAAAATATATTCGACAACATATGGAAAACATAGATTGGTCTTATAGTTAGTTAAGACTAGAATAAAAAAACTTATTCTCCAGTGATTTATTTAAAGTAGCAACCCGAGTTCTAGGGAACAAGATCTAATGGGGTGGATCTAAAGGTTTCTTGGACCTAGTCAGTCATACCTATAGTGACATGGTATTGAAAAATACAATATGGAATAATTCAAGAGAGGAATTGTTACTAATGATGCATGAAATTATCTCTCTAGGTTGACATGTTATAAACTTGGGAGTAGATTGGCGTGATGAGTTAAAATCTATACGCTTATGTGATGAATTAATAACGTATGCCATGATATTTAAAAAAAATGATATTTTCAACATTTTATTTATAGTAGGAAAATACCAGTTATATCTAGGATCACTATAAGGAAAGAATTTGGAACTATATGATTGTACTTCGGCAAGTACAAAAGATAAATACCTATAAAGTGGAGAAGAAAGGATACTAGTTTTAAGGGGACACAAAATAGTCTTCATTAGATAAATGAGATCTAATATTTCAGTTAGGATAAGGTGATGAGTGAGTCTAGATCATAAAATTAAGTGGTATCCATACCTACAAATACCAAGTACATTTCAACTTCTAAGACACCTAAGAAGTAGTTATATGCAATGATTTTTTCCAGTTCTTGGAATCACACCTAGTAAGTAAAGCATTATCATAATGTAAATTATGACATTCTTACTAGCTAAGATGTCAAGTTATGATATTAAAAAAATAGATATACTCATGGATACCATCTCTTGATAAGTTTTAATCAATTAGATGAGGTTTCAAATAAAATAATTATCACATGACGGAATCTTGTCAGGCCCAATAACTAAAGCTGTTTCTCAATAGAAACATGATTTTTATCATGTGAGTATCTAGCAAGTTTGGTTAGAAAGTTATCTCTAGTGTAAGTGATAGTGTTGAAATAATGGGTTCCCTAGACCTAACTATTTAGTAATTTAGACTACTATATCATATATACAATTATCTATACATGATGTTATATTACCATTATAGTGTAAATATTTCTGCATCCACTATTTAATGGTAATGTCCATAGATTAATTATCATATCAAAAAGGTTGTATCAGATCCCAAGCTATAATGAGAACCTCAAGATACTACGACTTTAATCGTAAATATGTCCTATGCTCTAGATACATCTTACTGACTGGACATAGTAGATGTATAACTATTAGGTGCTGGGGGATCATAAGCATTGAGACTTCTTCTCATGAAGTTCACACTTGGTGATCTCTATTAGTGAGATCATGAGGAAAAAACTACCAATAGGAACACCACATGTTTTGGGTGTCATTGGATGTTCCTATATACTATCATGTATAATGGTCTCCTGACTTGATATTATTACCAATGTATTCCATTTGATTGTATACTTTTATGCAAGAAAAAAACCATGATATTGAAATTTTGGTGAGGTAGTTTGTGTTTGGTGTTTCATTGGTGGAATGAAATTGGTTAAATGGTCAAGAAAGGATTTATCACTTCTGGGTTATAGAAGTAATATATCTTAGTCCATGTTGATAAGGATGGTAGTACCTTCATAAGACCATGTCCATGGAAGTCGAGGGTAAATCCATCCAGTTAGATCAACAAATTATAAAGTAAGAAAAGGGCGATGACACATGTGTGTGTCCTTCTTTATGAGATATTTAAAGACAAAGAGATTATATAGAATAATACATGTTTGTAGGTTGGTTGTCACTACTGTGACAATACTTATCTCTTTAGGGGACATGATGGGTTGATAGATCCCGCTCTTGGTTTGTGAATGGTATTCACTGCTATCAAGATAAGGGCCTAGAGGTTCACACACAATAACATATTCGAGAATCTGCCCTATTCAGTTGAATAAGAGTTTTGGACATGGTGGGACCCACCACTGGGGTCTGGGATTTTTACAAGGAGAAACGATCCCCAATTAAATAAATAAATTCACATTATTCAAGTTAAGAATAACGAGTATTGAATTTATTTATTAAATAAATTTACAAGTTTTAACTAAATACATGAAAATATTATTTGAACGAATATTAAAATATTAAAGGTTCAATTAATTTTTATGGGAATGACAAGTTGAGTTAATGAATCATTTATTATCACATAATATATTTAATATATTACAAGAAAATTATAATAATATTTATGACTTAGTGCAGTAGTCATAACATGTCATTTATAGTGAGTTAAGTATTCAAGGGGCGGAGAGGAAATTTCAAGTAACTTAATTACACACTATATATATAAGAGGATATCCTTCCACTAGGGAATATTCATGGGATTTATCTCTCTTATACTATCTACTATGTTCTATATAGAGAGGATCTGGATCTAGAAGCTCAGATCGAGCTATCTCCCAGGTATCATAAGTAAGGCGGTGTAGTGATCATTGGAGTGTCGAAGGCGTTGTCAGAACTCCGTTCTAGCACTCAGATTTTGATGATCGATGCTCTAGAAGATTTTTTTAGTGTGTGTGGATGATTTATAGGAATTAAGATTTGGATTATTCAAGTATAAATCGCCAACAACAAGCAGACATCATGCATGAATTCAGATCTAAACCAGGTATTTTACAGTTTAATTTTTGTGCTTAATCTCTTTCATGCATGATACTGAGGAAGTAACTAGGAAACAATTCATCGATGTCAACAAGATCATGTTGTTAGTCGATGAAAAAATTTAAAATCCCATTTTTGGGGCTTCTGCTATGTTCCCGCTACCTTCAGGTGCTAGCACAGAAGATCCTTGCACTTGCATCATCTGCATTGATCACCTTGAGAATTGATTCCAAAGTATTCTCCTTGACCCGACAGAG
Organism: Viscum album; assembly: GCA_963277665.1. Lineage (NCBI taxonomy): Eukaryota > Viridiplantae > Streptophyta > Magnoliopsida > Santalales > Viscaceae > Viscum > Viscum album. Next base: position 1,331,352,644 of record OY728166.1, on the reverse strand, counting down.
GAGAGTTGCTCACCATTCTTGGGAGTGTTCTTAGAGAATAGAGATCTCCATGCTTGAGAGCATTTCTCCAAATTCATTGTTCACAACTGAATTGGCTTATGAGAAAATTGACATAATTGGGTATTTATATTGCTAAGGGTAAAATAAAATAATTGTACAAGTGCTCTTATTATTTATTTAATCCTCAAAAAACCCCATGTAAAATAATAATAGTAATATTATTATTTCTCTACATGCACCTAACTTTCAAATTATAATTAAATATTATTTAATTAAATAATATTCAATATTATCATTTCTCACGAGACCATTAAACTCGATCCACCATTACTCCATAATATTTATTGGGCCTTGAATAATTTCTATTTATTTATTAAATAAATATCACTTCATTATTCATCAATAAATAAATTAATATTATATTCACTAAATAGAAAATAAATATTTATTAAATATTCTGCTCACAATATATTCTCTCGAATAACTAGTAACGGAATAAATGTGATCAGTCATACATGAATAATTATTAAACCACGTACAAGAATAATATTCATTCAACCTATTAAATAATAAATAATAATATATTATTTAACTGAGATTCTTGGATACACTTAGTGTGTGACCCTATGAGCCTCTTTCTCAGTGGCATTAGACGAAGTATCCAAAAGTCTAAGGTTAGTGTCTAGCAATACGCCAAGGCACCCATAGAGAAAGAAGTTAATGCCACAATGACATGTCACCTCATATGGACACTTACCGTGTAATATGTCCCTTTATCACAATATATCTAATCGATCAGGTTGCATGCTAGTGCCATCAACCTATGTGCTTAATATCTCTTTCTTTGACTTTCTAGAATTAGAACTTGCCTACTGAACACCATGACCATAGATTTATTTAGGCTATATCATTTCCCTTAAAGGACCTGAGATATTAACTTCTATTAAAGAATAGAAGGGATAAATCCTTTTTCACATTATTCATTAATGTAATATTACTCATTATGCACCCAACATATCCTACTTTTCCGTGAACATCTATCATCACAGTTCCTGTCAATACATCTAAGTGCATGAATCATAATACTCATTAATAATAATATTAAAGTATAAGTACCAATACACACACTCATAGATAGGAACATCTAATGACACATAGAAATTTGGATTTCCTATTGGTGGGTCTCATTCTTATAATATCCTACTGGATATTACCAAGGGAGTAAACCATGAGAAGGTGCCTCAAAGTCCTATGAGTCTCCACCCTTGATAGCCTATATAATTTGTGACCCTTGAATGATATCATTTGACTATAAAACATATATTCAAGAATAGAATAATATCACTTCTAGGTTCTCATCATATCATGGAACTGCTATGACCTTTTAGTACAACAGCTACTCTTAGGACATTATTGTTGTAATGACCTGCTAATTCTCATTAGCTTGAGAATACGATGAATCATTACTATTCCTTAAGAGACATCCTCAAGACGCTAAAGGAGAGAAATAAATGTTGAATATTTTCAAATACAAGTGGGGGAAAATTTACCCTTTAATAAATAAACCACAAAACCAACAAACCATAACCAAATCATTCACTAAATTATGCATGAACACAAGCAAGACAACACAACTAGTTTATTCATATCAAAGCCACTCCAAAGTGCGCAACAATGAAAGAACAAAAAAGTATCAAAGTAAATAGTGGATAAACAACTAAAGACTCTAAAAATACAAATACTCCATGATTCAAAAGCTCCAAACTCTACAATCACCAAAAAACCCAAGTATCACAAGGTGGTGCTAAAAACATGTGATACTTTACATTTTCCCATGTCCCGGAAGATAGCATCTGCAAAAGAACAAAAGTGCCAAAGCAGGGGTGAGTATAACACTCAATAGTTTTTTCCAAATGACTTCCCTACTCATGCCACTAGGATATAAGAGTTAGAAACATTTACATAAAACTATTTATAATAAACAATTTCTCAAAATAGTTTATAACTACATATAAACAAGTTTCCAAAACCATTTATAACCAAAATCATAAAAGTGAAATTGAAATTTTTTTTACAACAAGTTATTTTCCAGAAAAATAACTAAAAAAAGCATTAAAACCATTTCTCAAAATTCCTTTGACATACCCAATCCATTCCACAAATCCACACAACCAACCATACATGCTATGCGATGACAATTCCATACCCATGAGCATTTTCTCATCAATCTACCAAGTCATCACAAGGGAATTATTCCCCATGTTCCATTTTACCTTTGGCATTGGGCATAAGGTCATATTTCAACCAAACCCCAGAAATGAAATACGAACTCACACACCAATATGCCCAAGGATCATGCCACAACACTTTTTCAATAAAATCACCTTTTTATTGAAAACCATTTTCCATCAAAACCATTTCAATGCCAAACCATTTCAATAAAACATAATTTTTATTGAAAACCCATTTTCAATAAAACCATTTAGAAATTCCATAAAATACTTAATTTAAAATCACTATTTTAAATTCATAAAACTAAATCACTTTGCACAATAATTCACCAAGATCACACAATTTCACCCAAAACCATAAATCATCATTAAAGAAAATTTATTAAATGATTTTAACAATAAATTTCATTCAAATAAACCAAATTTAAACTAATCCAATCAATTATAGCAATAGTAGTTGAGAGAGAATCCACCTACCTCAAATATTTTGGTGAAAACTGACAACGGATGAAAAACTCTCTAGTAACCGGGTTGAAACTCCCCAAAAACAGCCTTAGATCTCTTATCCTACCATCAAAGAAACCAAATATCATCATATTTGGGATCCCCCAACATAGATCTACCCATAAAATGCATAGATATGAAAAAGAAAGAGTAGATGAGAAGTAAATCCAAGTATATCTAAGAAAAGAGACAAGAACGGTGAAGAACGTCACTTACTGCTGAAATCAGGCTTGAAAACACCAAGGGAGGGATTCAGATTGACTCCAAAACAATTAGGAGAGGTTATCCTACCTTAAATGGAGATAAATATCGAGTTAGAGATGCATAGAATCAAAAACGAGTGAGATATCTCATGAACAAGTGAGATCCTATTTTTAAGGATCTTACTTTGACTCTACGCAGGGTTAGACCGCATAGTTAGACAAAATGTGCACTAACCATGAATTAGCTACTTCTTTAAAGAAAACCTTGCAAAAACTCCTCACACAGTCTCTCTAACCATTCTCAAATAGTTACAAAAGCTACTACCTCAAAACTGCAACTGCGTACGGTTTCTCCTAGGATATCGGCACAATTTAGACAAACCGTGCGTAGCTTGTTCACACCTACTTTGGCCCCAAAAACTTATTTAGAGTTCACCCAAATATCCCATACTTAACTCTTACACTTTATAACCACAAAAATCATCAAGTAAGGGTTACATACTAGAAAATGAGGGTACTACATTCTCCCCACCATTGGTCTTTCCATCCCCAGAAAGTAGAAAATCCTCACTGCCCTGAAAGAGTTTAAACCATTGCTTTTTCATTTCATTCTCACGTTCCTAAGTCTCTTCCCAAATATGACCATGTTTCCATAAAACCCTCACTAGATCAATTCTTTTTCCACACAATACTTTCTATTTCCTATCCAAAATCCACATCAAGATATATACCAACGAAGCATCTGGTTCTAGGTCAATGTGATCCCATCTGATCACATGGTCAGGATCAGGCTGATACTTTTTCAACTGAGATACATGGAACACATTATGCACCACACTGAACCATGGTGGAAATGCCGATCGATATGCCACCTCTTTAATGCTTTCCAGTATCTTGAAATGGAAAATGTATCAAGGAGATAACTTTCCTTGCTTCCCGAAATGACGATGTATAAGTCTTAGAGAGATCCTCAAGAACACATGATCACTTAATACAAAGGAAAACAGTCGTCGACGATGATACACATAAGATTTATAATGACTATGAGCTATCTCTATCCTCTTTGTGATCAACTGAATCTTCTCCGTCATTTCTTGGACAGGACTAGGCCCAACTAGTAAAGTCTCACCTGTTTCCACCCAACACAGTGGAGAATAATAAGGACTCACATACAATGATTAAAATGGATCTATATGTATTGAGGCCTGATAACTGTTATTATAAGAGAACTCCACTAAGGGTATGTTCTCTTCCCATGAGCCACCAAAATCCATTAAACAAGCCCGCAACATGTCTTCCAACGTCTGTATTGTCCTTTTATATTGGTTGTTCGTCTGAGGATGATACGCCGTACTCATAGTCAACTAATTTCCCAGTGTTTTATGTAAGGATTTCAGAAACAAGTTATGAACCTCAGATCTTTGCCTAACATGATCGAAACTGGTATTCCATGTATCATTACCACCTCTTGGATATAGGTTTTGGTCAGATCCTCCACCGTATGGGTTTCACGAATTGGAATGAAATGAGTCGACTTGGTAAACTGATCCACCATCACCCATATGGAATCGTGTTTCCAAACCATTCTTATGAGACTTGTAACAAAATCCATCACTATATGATGCAATTTACACACTAGGATAGGTAAAGATTGCAACATACCCACTGTTTTTTGATGCTTTACTTTAACTTGCTGACAAGTTAAGCACCACGAGATGAACTCAGCCACCATCTTTTTCATGACTCTCCACCAAAACTGCACATTTAACACCTTGTATATCTTTTGTGTACCCAGATGTACAACCCATATTGAGTGGTGGTAAGCATGAATAAGTTGTTCCTGACAATCCATAAGTATAACCATCCAATCTCTGAACCAAAAAATCTCACTCCCATCAAGTTTCCAGGCCTCAATGGTCTTATCACTATTGAGTTTTGAACTTATAGATAGACATTATGCATTATATGTTTGTGCCTCTTTGACCATATTTACCAATTCAAGAACAAGAATAGATAAAAATAAAACAATAAAATCACCTTGGTCTTCACATTCCTCATGCATGTCGGCTAGGACCGACATCAACTACCATTAATCTGAAGCTTATTTTTCTAACTGAGCATATGAATTTATGCTCAATGCATTTTCCACTGAATTACCATTTTCCAGTGTATACATCAAGTCAAATTAAAATATCTAGAGATACTCCATCCATATACTTTGCCTCAGATTTAAATTTTTCTATGAGAAAATATGTTTCAAGCTTTTATGATCCATGAACACAACAAATTTCTCACCAAAGAGATAGTGACGCCAAGTCTTCAAATCATGGACAAGGGCATCTGGCTCAAAATCATGTGTTGGGTAATTATTCTCATGCAATCTCAATTTCCTTGAACCATAACCCACAACATGGTCTCCTTGCATAATAACATAGCCCAACCCCAATCCCAGAGCATCACAATACACCACATATCCCCATCCCGATTCTAGAAAAATCAAGATAGGTTCCAAAGTAAGACAGACTTTCATCTCCTAGAAAGACTTATGGAATTCCTCTTTCCATTATAATGGAGCATTATTATTTTTCAAATCTATAATTAGAGAGGATAGAAGTGATAAGTAATTCAAAAATCATCAGTAATAACCAGCTAGACCAAGAAAAATTCTTATGTCAAAGACATTCTTTGGAGGTTTCCATGAGATCACAACTTTTATATTTTTAAGGACCACTAAAATACCTTTTTCATAAATTACATGGCCAAAAAAGCATACCTATTGTATCCAAAAATCACACTTTGACAATTGGTATACAAACAATAGTCTCTCAAGATTCCCAACACTGTCGCCAAGTGTTGCTCATGCTCATCCCTTGTCCTTGAATACACAATATATCATCAACAAACACCATAATAAAAGAATATAGATATTTCTGAAATATCTAATTCATCAGATCCATAAATACCACTAGTGCATTCATAAGACCAAAAGGAATGACTACATATTCATAGTGTCCATATCTGATTCTAAAATCTGTCTTCGGAATATCTTATTTCCAAACTCGCAATTGATGATATCTTGATAGCAGTAAATTTTAGAGAACCACTGAACTCCCATCAATTGATCAAATAGATCATCAATGCATTGAAGTGGATACTGATTATTTATCCTAACTTGGTTAAGCTTACAATAATCAATTCACAATCGAATATCTCCATCTACTTTATTCACGAACAAGACTGATGCTTCCCATAGTGACGTACTTGGCCAAATGAAAGCCTTGATTTCTAGATCCTCCTCCATCACTTTCAATTCCCTTAACACTATTGGTTCCATCCAATAATACTGAAGGGAAATAGGACTGGTCCCGGGAAGGAGATCAATTATAAACTCCACTTCCCTTATAGGTGGTAAACCAAAGAAGTTCTTGGGAAAGAAATCTAAAAATTGATCCACAAATACTAGAAAACCAGTATCCTCAATCTCTTCCATCGATTACAAATTCAGTGCTGCCAAATGATAAGAGATCATTCCCACCACTGGTTCCAAAAAACATATTGCACCTTTCTTTAAAACCTTCTCTCCTTTGAAGAGATTCTCAATGTCGTCCTTAGTCGCAAAACTAACCATTCTTCTATAACAGTCAACGCGAGCCTTGAACATTGTCAACCAATCCATACCCAGGATTAGATCATAGATATCCATATCCAACACCGAGAAGTACCATTTCATCTCATCTCCATCAACAGTTATAGAACATGCTTTACACTTGAAGGCTCAACATTCTCTTTCACAAATAGGAGTTTGGAGTTTTAACAAAGAATGTATCATCTCTAATTTTAGACTTATAAAATAAACAACATGAGAAGTAATGAAGGAATGTGATGTACCCGTATTAAACATTACTTGCATAAGGGTATAATTCAAAATAATCGTACCTATCACTATAGATGGTCCATCCTGATCATCAAAAATAATCTACTCATCTCTATACAGTTGCTTCGTTGCTACACTCTACTCATTTTTTACTTACTGAGATTTACCTTATTGAGGAGTCATAGTATTCTGAGAATCACCATTGATAGCTTTGATCTACTGATGAGACTGATTTTGCTGACTTCATCCTGTCGAAGCAAATGATATTTGTGACAGCTGAGAAGTGTCTGGAGCACCTGACCTCAGAGCACTCTGACAATAACATTGAAGATGCCCCATCTTCTTGTAGTTATGGCATGATCTTGGTGGAGTTGTACATTCTCACTTCATATGGTCAATGGAACCACATTGGTAGGATCCTACTTGGCTCTTTGGTCATGGAGGAATATTTACTGATCTGCCTTTCTGATTCTGATTTCCACTCCCACCCTAGAAATAGGTGTCTCTATTTATATTTCTCTGAGCATTGGAGTTTCCACCATTTCTAGTAGGTATCATAATAATTTCTCCTACCATAGCTCATTAGATGTATTTCTTAGCCACCACCACTCTTTTCACCATCTCTGTATAGTTATTAATATAGAGCACCACAATCTTTGATCGAATTTCCTGCCTTAGCCTCGATTCGAAGATGCGTGCCTTATGGGATGCACTCGCTGCAACTTCGAGTGAAAAATGTACTAAATTCATGAATTTAGCTACATATTATGTGATTTAGATATTCTCTTACTTTAGGCTAAATAATTTCATCATCCTCTGGATCTTGAATGTTTGAGGATAGAATTGTTTATTAAAAAATCCCTCAAAATCCTCCTAAGTAAGGCCTTGATCCTCTTTAGAATGTAGAACTAGTTCCCACCACTAGCATGCAAGATCCTTGAGCATATACATGGCCAAATTGAATTCGAGATTCGTCAGTTGGATGATGAATCCAAAGATACAATTCATCATGTTCAGCCACACCTCCAATTTTTCAGGTTTAGATCACCCCAGAAGATGGGTGGATTTTTCTTCATGAACTGGATGGAATAATACATATGCCTTGGCTCATCCCTCAAGTTCCTCGTATCCACAACTTGAAATGATTGAATGATACTTTTAACCAATTCTTGGTTCACCTGTGGATCAGGTGCAACCACGTTCTCCGTAGTTTTTTCTGGTTATTTTCCATGATGGCTACCAGGTACCATTTTCTAAACAAACAACAACTCGGTAAGTCTCACTCCCTAGAAACTACTAGATTTACATTTCAAATTCTATAACATCAACTATCACATATTTGTTTTAAAAACACAAACTTTTCCACATTCAACTATTTTTGAAAAATCCTTTCTTTCTTTTAAAAATCAAACCATTTTCAAAATATACCAAGTATCCTCTTTTCAAAATCTTTCATTTAAAAAAAATCTGTATTTTTTAAAAATTTATAGCTTTGCACAAGATCAAAAATCATTACTCCAAATGAAATATGAAATCCTAGTGGGAATTCATTCCTATAAAATGCACGACATTCTTGTCTCATTGGATAAACCCATGAAAATGAGATTTTGGTATCCTATAAGTGTCTCCAAAACACTCATGTACCCAAAACCCTAGTAACTTAAATTTCAGCCTAAACAGGTTAGCTACGTCCTTTTATGCTATACATTTAAAGTTACCTAAATCCTAATCCTCTCTAAGATCACAACCCAAGGAATATATAAGGATGAATCAACTCCAAGACCAAGAAACTGAAAACTACTTGTTAGGAAAGGACCGAACAAGCTGATACCATTTGTAATGACCTGATAATTCTCATTGGCTTGAGAATACGATGAATCATTACTAGGACTTAAGAGATATCCCCAAGATGAAAAAGGATGTAAATGAATGTCGAAGGGTTTCAAATACAAGTGGGGGGTGATTTACCCTTTAATAAATAACCTACGAAACCAACAAACCATAACCAAACCATTCACTAAATGATGCATGAACAAAAGCAAGAAAACACAACTACTTTATTCATATCAAAGACACTTCAAAGTGTGAAACAGTGGAAGAAAAAACAAGTATCAAAGTAAACAATGGATAAATAACTAAAGACTCTCAAAATACCAAAAGACTCCATGCTCCACAAGCTCCAAGCTCCGCAATCACCAAATAACCCAAGTATCACGAGGTGGTGCTAAAAACATGCGATAATTTACCTTTTCCCATGTCCCAGAAGATAGCATCTGTAAAAGCACCAAAGTACCAAAGAATGGGTGAGTATAAAACTCAGTATATTTTACCCAATGACTTCCTTACTCATGCAACTAGGATAAAAGAGTTATCAATATTTACATAAAATAGTTTATAATAAAAAATTTCTCAAAATAGTTTATAACTACCTATAAAAAAGTTTCCAAAACCATTTATAACAAAAAACATACAAGTTTAATTGAAACCAATTTTCCAGAAGTTATTTTCCATAAAAATAACTAACAAAGATTTAAAAACATTTCTAAATATTCCTTTTTCATACCCAATCCATTCCACAAATCCACACAACCAACCATGCATGCTACGCGATGACAATTTCATACTCATGATCGATTTCTCATCGATCTATCAAGTTTTCATAGGGTAATTATTCCCCATGTGAAATTTGAACTTTGGAACTAAGCACAAGGTCATATCTCAACCAAGACCTAGAAATTAAATATTAAATCACACACCAATATGCCCAAGGATCATGCCACAACACCTTTTCAATAAAACCACCTTTTTATTGAAAACCATTTTCCCATCAAAACCATTTCAATACCAAATCATTTCAATAAAACACCCTTTTTATTAAAAATAACTTTTCCGTCAAACCATTTAGAAATTCCAGAAAATCCATAATTTAAAATCACTATTTTAAATTCACAAAACTAAATCACTTTGCACAACAATTCACCAAGATCACACAATTTCACCCAAAACCATAAATCATCACTAGAGAAGATTTATTACATGATTTTCACAATCAATTTCATTAAAATAAACCAACTTGAAACTAATACAATAAATTAAAGCAGGAGGAGTCAAGATATAATCCACCTACCTCAAAGGTTTTGGTGAAAACCGGCAACAGATGAAGAATGCTCTATCAACTAGGTTGAAACTCCCCCAAAACGGCCTTATATCTCTTATCCTACCATAAAAGAACCCAAATCTCATCATATTTTGGATCCCCCAACATAGATATACCCATAACAAGAATATATTTTAAAAATAAATAGGATAGGATAAGTATATCTAAGTAGATCTAAGAAAAGAGACAAGAACTGTGAAGAACGTAACTTACCGCTAGAATCGGGCTTAAAACGACAAGGGAGGGATCCGAATTGACTCAAAAATGATTGGGAGAGGTTATCCTACCTTCAATGGAGAGGAATATCGAGTTAGGGTTTCATAGAAGCAAAAACAAGGGAGATATCTCAAAAAACGAGTGAGATATTATTTTTACGGTTCTAACTTTGACTTTGTGCATGGTTAGACCGCACGATTAGACAAACTGTGCACTAACCGTGCATTAGCTACTGCTTTAAGGAAACCCCTACATGAACTCCTTGCACAGCCTCCCTAACTGCGCTCAAACCATGATGAATGTACTACCTCAAAACTGCAACTACACATGGTTTTTCCTAGGATATCCGCACGGTTTAGACAAACCGTGAACATCCTGTGCGCAACTAATTTAACCCCAAAACTTTTTTAGAGTTCACCCAAATCTCGCATCCTTCACCCTTACACTTTTTAAAAATGAAAATCATCAAGTAAGGGTTACATACCAGAAATTGGGGGTACTGAATTCTCCCCACCGTTGGTCTTTCTATCCCTAAAAAGTAGAAAACCCTCACTGTTCCGAAAGATTTCCATCCATTACTCTTTTACTTCCTTCTTTAATTATCATGTCTTTTCCTAAATCTGACCATGTTTCCATAAAAACTACACTAGATCGATGTTTTTTCCATGCAAGACTTTCTCTTGCCTATCCAAAATCTGTAACGAGATATGTACCAATGAAACATTTGGATATAGGTCAACGTGATTCCATCTGATCACGTGGTTAGGATCAGGATGATACTTTTTAAACTGAGATAAGTGGAACACATTATGCACCACACTGAATTGTGGTGGAAATACCAACCGATATTCCACCTCTCCAATGCATTCTAGTATCTTAAAAGGGCCAATGTATCGATGATATAACTTTCCCTACTTCCTAAAATGATGATGTCCAAGTCTTGGAGAGATCCTTACGAACACATGATCACTTACTGAAAAGGACAACGGTCATCGATGATGACCCGCATAAGATTTTTGATGACTCTAAGCTGTCTACATAATTTTTCTGATTAAATGGATATTCTCCATCATTTATTGGACAAGACTAGGCCCAACTAGTGAAGTATCACCTGTTTCCACCCAACATAGTGGAGAACACCAAGGACACCGATACAATGATTCAAACAGAGCCATATGCATCGAGGCTTGATAACTTTTATTATATGATAACTCCACTAATGTTATGTTATATTCCCATGAGCCACTAAAATCCATTACACAAGACCACAACATGTTTTATAACTTATGTATCATCCTTTTAGACTGGTCATCTGTTTGAGGATGATAAGATGTACTCATAGTCAACTGAGTTCCCAGGTATTTCTGTAAGGATTTCTAGAAATGAGATATGGAACTTGGATATTTGTTTGACTGGATCGAAATTGGTATTCCATATCTCTTTACCACCTCTTGGATATAGGTCTTGGACAGATCCTCCACTGTATGGGTTTCACTAATTAGAATGAAATGAGCTGACTTGGTAAGTCAATCCACTATCACCCATATGGAATCGTGTTTCCAAACCGTTCTTGGGAGACCTATAACAAAATCCACCGCTATATTCTTCTATTTCCACATTGGGATAAGTGAATATTGCAACATACCCACTGGTCGTTGATGCTCTGCCTTAACTTGCTGATAAGTTAAGCACCATGAGACGAACTCATCCACCTTCCTTTTCATGCCGCTCCACCAAAATTATGCCTTTAACACCTTGTACATATTCTGTGTACCCGGATGTACAAACCATCTTGAATGCTGGTAATAATGAAGAAGTTGTTTCTAATAATCCATAGGTACAACCATCCAATCTATAAACCAAAAAACCACACTTCCATCAAGTTTCTAGGCCTCAATGGTCTCCCCACCATTGAGTTTTTAACTCATAGATAGGCATTCTACATCATATGTTTGTGCCTCTTTGACCATATTTACCAAATCAAGAACAAGCGTAGATGAAAAGAAAACCACAACATCACCTTGGTATTCAAATTCCACATACATGTCAGCTAGGACCAACATCAACTTCCATTCATCTGAAAATTCTTTTCCTAACTGAGCATATGAATTTCTGCTCAATGCATCTGCCACTGAATTCACTTTTTCCAATGTATACATCAAGTCAAATTCAAAAATATGAAGATACTCCATCCATATCCATTGCCTTAGATTTAAATCTCACTGTGAGAAAATTGGTTTCAAGATTTTATGATCCATGAACACAATAAATCTCTCACCAAAGAGATAGTGACTCTAAGTCTTCAAAGCATAGACAATGATAGGTAGCTCCAAATCATGTGTTGAGTAATTCTTCTCATGAAATCTCAAATGAATTGAACCATAATCCACAACATGATATCCTTGCATAAGAACACATCCCAACCCCGATCTCGGAGCATCACAGTACACCACATATCCTTGTCCCGATTCTAGAAAAATCAAGATAGGTGCTGAAGTAAGACAAAATTTCAACTCCTAGAAAGACTTCTATCATTCCTATGTCTATTGGAATGGAGCATTCTTCTTTTTCAAATCTATCATTGTTTAGGCTAGCCATGAGAATTTATGCACAAAGAATTAGTAATAACCAACTAGACCAATAAAACTTCGTATCTCAAAGACATTATTCATAGGTTTTTATGACATCACAACTTTTATCTTTTCAGGGTCCACAGGAACACTTTTTTCAAAAATTACATGGCCAAGAAAGTGTACCTCTTGTATCCAAAAATCAAACTTTAAAAATTTGGAATACAAAAAATGGTCTCTCAAGATTCCCAACACTGTCACCAAGTGTTTCTCATGATTATCCCTTGTCCTTGAATACACCAATATATCATCAAAAAACACCACAAAAAAGAATCCAAATATCTATGAAATATCTGATTCATCAAATCCATAAAGACCGATAGTGCGTTAGTAAGACTAAAAGGCATGACTACATATTTTTAGTTGACATATATACTTCTAAAAGATGTCTTTGGAACATCTTATTTTTGAACTTGAAATTGATGATATCTTGATTTCAAGTCAATTTTAGAGAACCACTTAGCTCCCCTAAATTGATCAAACAGATCATCAATGCATGGAAGTTGATACTGATTATTTATCATAACTTGGTTAAGCTTACGATAATTTACACACAACTGAAGAGTTCCATCTACTTTCTTCATGAACAAGACTGGTGTTTCCCACAAAGATGTACTAGGTTGAATGAAACCCTTGATTTCTAGATCCTCCCACTAAAATTTCAATTCCCTTAACTTTGTTTGTGCCATCCTATAAGAGGTGAGGGAAATAGTTTTGGTCCTAAGAAGAAGATAAATCATAAACTCTACTTCCATTATAGGTGGTAACCCTAATAAGTTATTAGGAAAGATATCTGAAAATTGATCCACAACTACTGGAAAACTGGTATCCTAGATCTCTTCCATCAATACCAAAGTTAGAACTACCAACTACTAAGAGATCATTCCCACTGTTGGTGCCAAAAAACCTATTTCACCTTTTTTTATAAACTTCTATCCTCTGAAGAGATGCTCAACGCCGTCCTCAGCCGCAAATCTAACCATTCTTCTATAACAGTCGATGTGAGTCTTGAACATTTTCAACCAATCCATACCCAGGATTACATCATAGATATCCATCTCCAACACTGAGAAGTCCCATTTCATCTCGGCTCTATCAACAATTATAGAACATTATTTACACATGAAGGCTCGACATTCTCTTTCACCAAGAGAAGTTTATAGTTTTAACAAATAAGGAATCATATCTAATTTTAGACTTAGCAAATCAATATCATGAGAAGCAATGAAGGAATGTGATGCACCAGTATCAAATAGTATTCTCATAAGGTTAGAATTCAAAAGAATCATACCTCTCACTATATATGGTCTAGCCTGATCATCAAAAATCACCTGCTCATCTCTATACAATTGCTTCGTCACTACAATCTACTCCTTATTGTCATGATAAGATTGACCTTTCTAAGGATTCATGGTATTCCGAGAATCAAAATGGATATCTTTTCTCTGTTGAAGAGACTAGTTCTACTAACCTCATTCTTTCGAAGAATATAATGCTTGTGACAACTGAGAAGTGTCTTGAGCACCTGACCTCGAATCACTCTTACAATAGTGCTAAAGATTCTCTATCTTCTTGTAGTTATGGCATTATCTTGGTGGTGTTGTACATTATCACTTCTTGTGGTCAATAGAATCACTTTGGTAGCATCCCACTTGGCTCTTTGGTTGTGGAGGAAGATTTACTGATTCGTCTGTCTGATTCTGATTCCCGCTCCCACCCTGGAAATAGGTGTCTCTCTTTCTCTTTCTCCCAGCATTGGAGTTTCCACCATTTTCATTAGGGATCATCATACTTCCTCCTCCCATAGATCCTGATATGACTCACTCATCCATCATCGCTTTGTTCACCATCTATGTATATTCATTAATACGGAGCACAATGATATTTGATCTTTTTTCCTTCCTTAGCCCTGATTTGATGATGCGTGCCTTCAGGGACGCACTCGCTGCAACTTAGAGTGAAAAGCGTACTAAATGCATGAATTTATCCACATATTATGTGATAGAGATATTATCCTTCTTCAGAATAAATAAGTTTCTAATCCTTTGGATCTTGAATATGTGAGGATAGAATTGTTTATTAAACAATTCCTCAAAATCCTCCCAAGTAAGGCTTTGATATGCTTTAGCATGAAGCACTAGTTCCCACCACTGGCGTGTAATATCCTCAAGAATATACATGGCCATCTGGACTTTGAGACCCATCAGTGTGATGATGAATTCAAAGATATAATTCATCCTATTTAGCCACACCTTTGCTTTTTCAGGTTCAGAATCACCCCAGAAGATGGGTGAATTCTACTTCATGAACTGGATGGAACGATTCACATACCTTGTCTTATCCCTCTGGTTCCTCATATCAAAAACTTGAAACACTTGAATGATACTCTTAACTAATTCTTGGTTCACCTGTGGCTCAAGTGAAACCATGTTCTCTGCAGCTTTTTTTAGTTGGTTTCTATGATTCCTACCAGGTGTTATTTTCTAAACAAACAACAACTCGGTAAGTCTCACTCACTAGAAACTGATGGCTTAGAATTTCAAATTATATCACATCAACTATCACATCATTTTTTATAACACAAACTTTTCCACATTTAACCATATTTGAAAAATTCTTTCTTTCTTTTGAAAATCAAACCATTTTCAAAATACAGCAAGTTTCCTCTTTTCAAAATCTTTCATTTTAAAACAAATTATACATTTTTCAAAAAATTATAGCTTTTCACAAGATCATAAATCATTACCCCAAATAAAATATTCAATACTAGTGGGAATTAATTCATCTAAAATGCATGGTATGCTCATCTCATTGGTTAAACCCATGAAAATGATATTCTGATATTCTATAAGTATCTCCAAAACACTTATGTACCCAACACCCTGGTAAATTGAAGTTCAGAATAAATGGATTAGCTAAATCCTTTTATGCTATACATTTCAAGTTCCGACAATAATAGTCCTTTCTAAGATCACAAACCAAAGAAAGGATAAGTATGAATCAACTACAAGATCAAGAAACTAAAAACTGCTTGTTAGGAAAGGAATGAACAAGATGATACCATTTGTAATGACCCACTAATTCTAATTGGATTGAGAATACAACAAATCATTACTGGGCCTTAAGAAACATCCCCAAGATGCTAAAGGATAGAAATAAATTTTGAATGGTTTAAAATACAAGTGGGGGATGATTTACCCTTTATGAAATAAACCAACAAACCATAACCAAACCGTTCACTAAATGATGCATGAACAAAAGCAAGACAACACAGATAATTTATTCATATCAAATCCACTCCAAAGTGTGCAACAACAGAAGACCAAACAAGTATCAAAGTAAATAGAGGATAAATAACTGAAGACTCTCAAAAGGCCACAAGACTCTTTTCTTCACAAGCTCTAAGCTCCACAATCACTGAACAACCCAAGTATCACAAGGTAGTGCTAAAAATATGTGATAATTTACGTTTTACCATGTCCTAAAAGATAGAATATGAAAAAGCACCAAAGTTACAAAGAAGAGGTGAGAATAACACTCATTAGGTTTTCCCCCAATTACTTCCCTCGTCATTCCACTAGGATAGAAGAGTTAGAAACATTTACATAAAACAGTTTATAATAAACAATTTCTCAAAACAGTTTATAACTATATATAAAAAAGTTTCCAAAACCATTTATAACCAAAATAATTAAAGTGAAATTGAAACCAATTTTCCAAAATGTTATTTTTCAATAAAAATAACTAAACAAATATTTAAAAAAAAATCTCAATATTACTTTGGCATACCCAATCCATTCCTCAAATCAACACAATCGACCATGCATACTACACGATGACAGTTCTATATTCATGTGCGGTTTCTCATCAATCTACCAAGTCATCACAAGGTAATTATTCCCCATGTGCCATTTTACCTTTGGAACTAAGAAAAATGTCATATTTCAACCAAGACCCAAGAATTCAATATGAACTCACATACCAATATGCCCAAGGATCATGCCACAACACCTTTTCAATAAAACCACCTTTTTATTGAAAACCATTTTTCCATCAAAACCATTTCAATGACAAACCATTTCAATAAAACACCCTTTTTTTTGAAAACCCATTTTTCATCAAACCATTTAGAAATCCCATAAAATCCATAATTTAAATTCAATATTTTAAATTCAAAAAACAAAATCACTTTGCACAAAAATTCACCAAGATCACACAATTTCACCCAAAACCATAAATAATCACTAGAGAAGATTTATTCATTGATTTTCACAATCAATTTCATTCAAATAAACCAATTTTAAAATAATAAAATTAATTCTATCAAGAGGATTCGAGAGATAATCCACCTACCTCGAAACTTTTGGTGAAAACTGACAATAGATGAAGAACGCTCTTGCAACCAGGTTGAAAATCCCCAAAAATTGCCTTAGATATCTTCTACTACCATCAAAGAACCCAAATATCATCATATTTGGGACCCCAAAACATATATCTACCCATAACCTATGTAGATCTGAAAAATAAAGAGGAGAGAAGAAGTAGATCTAAGTAGATCTAAGAAATGAGACAAGAACAATGAAGAACATCACTTACCACTAAAATCGGGCTTGAAAATGCCAAGGGAGGGCTTTGGATTGACTCCAAAATGATTGTGAGAGGTTATCCTACCTTCAATGGAGAGGAATCTCGAGTTAGGGGTTCATAGGAGATAAAATTAGGGATATTTATTAAAAAAGAGTGAGATCTTATTTTTAAGGATCTAACTTTGACTCTGTGCATGGTTAGAACGCACAATTAGAAAAACTATGAGATAACCATGTGTTATCTACTACTTTAAGAAAACCTATTCATAGACCCCTCACATAGTCTCCCTAACCATGCTCAAATTGTTCCAATGCTACTACCTCAAAACTGCAACTGTGCACGACTTCTCTTAGGATATCAACACGGTTTAGACAAATTGTGCACAACTTTTGTGCGCCTACTTTATCCCTAAAAACTTATTTAGAGTTCACCCAACTCTCCCATTCTTCACCCTTACAATTTATAACCATGAAAATAATCAAGTAAGGGTTACATACCAGAAACTGGGGGTACTACAATCACATACTATGTCATGCAGAAAAATAATCATGATGTGATAAGTAGTTTATCAATATTCAAAAAATGAATACATGTTTATCATAAAGTAAAAAGAAGTTGGTTTTAGGGCACTAACTCCAACAAACTCCCACTTTAACTAGATCCAAATTCTAACAACCTTCACTCTGTTAGCTCTCACATGATATTCATGCTTCTATTGAGATAATACTTTAGTCAAGGGGTTTGCCACATTTTCTTCCATGGGTACTCAACTTAATTCAAATTCAACCCTCTAATATAAATCCCTCAAGAGGTGATAATTTTAGAGTATATTATTTATCCATTGGTGTGACCTTGGATATTTTTAAAGAGCCACCACTACAGTATTATCACAATACAATGTGATAGGGTCTTTATTGTTAGGTAGCACATCAAGCTTCTATACAAAATTGTGAATCCAAAAAGATTCCTTGGCTGCATCATAAGCCACTATATACTTGGACTCCACTATAGAATCAGTGAAAACTAGCTTCTTCAAACTCTTAAATCTCACAAATCCTCTATTGAGACAGAAAACATGTCCTAATTATGACTTCAGATCATTCTAATCTATCTGAAAACTAGAATCAATATAACCCCTGATGACCAACTCCTCATCTCCTCCATACAACAGAAACATATCCTTAGTTCTTATCAGATACTTAAGGATATACTTAAAATTAGTCCAATGTTGTTCTCCTGGATCTACTTGATATCTTCCTACCGTGCTCAATGCATAGGCAACATCAAGTCAAGTGCATAACATGGAATACATGATTGATCCTATCACTGAAGCGTATGGGATCTTACTCATTCTCTCTTTCTCTTGTTATGTCTGGGGGAAAATTTTCTTAGAAAGATGTAAAACATGTGACACTAGAACCAATCCCCTCTTTGATTTTTCCATAATAAATCTATTTATTATATGGTAAATATATATACTTTGAATTAGTCCGAGAAACCTCTTGGAACTATCACAAATGATCTTGATCCCTAGAATATAAGATGTTTCACCTAAGTCCTTCAGGGAGAAACACTTGTTTAACCAATCCTTAAAAGATTATAAGACTGGTATTTCATTTCTAATAATTAATATGTCATCAATATATACTACTAGGATAACGACCACATTCCCATTAAACCTCTTGTAAACACATGACTCACATTGATTCTTAATGAAACCAAATTCTTTTATGAATAGATTGAATAGAATGTTCCATGTCCTAGATGATTTCTTCAATCCATAGATGGATCTTTGCAACTTTTAAATCTTTTTGGCATCACTTGGAGTCACAAACCCCTCTATTTGTGTCATATAGACATCTTCCTGAAGGTCCCCTTTAAGGAATGTAGTTTTGACATCCATCTTCTAAATCTCATATTCATAGTAATATGCTATAATAAGTATGATTATGATGGATTTAAACATGGAAATTGGTTAAAAGGTTTCATCATAGTCAATTCCTTAATGTTTTTTAAACCTTTTATCCACTAACCTTGCTTTATAGGTACTTACTTTACCTTCCATGTCTAGTTTTCTCTTGAATACCAATTTAAACCCAACAAGATTTACATTAATTGGCGCATCAACCAGAACCCAAAATTGGTTCTAATACATGGAATCCATCTTAGAATTCATAGATTCTATCCATCTTGTAGCTTCTGAGCTCTCTACTACCTCCTTGTAGGAGATAGGTTCATCATTTTCAACTAATAATGAGTCACCATACTCGGTGACCAGAAAACTATATCTCTCTAGTTCTCTTACCTCTTTTACACTCCTATAAAACACTTGTGTTTCAATAACTAATTCTTCCACAAGGACGTATGGAATCTATTCATATACCAACTCTTGTGTATCTTGAGCATTAACTTTGTCAAAATCAATCTTGATCCCACTATCCTTTTTTAGGATATTCTCCCTATCAAGAAAAATGGATTGTCTAGTGATAATCACATTCTTGTCTGAGGGGTTGTATAGTTAATATCCCTTTGTTTCCTTAGGATACCCTATAAAGATACACTTCGTGCCCTAGGGTGCTAGTTTTTTGCCTCATAAAGCCTTAACAAATGCCTCACATCCCCATACACATGTATGCGATAAAATGGATTTCTTTCCACTCCACAACTCAAAGGGAATTACATTTTCCACTTTAGTTAGTACTCTGTTTAATGTGTATGATGTATTTTGTAATGAATATCCCCAAAAGGATAATAGAAGATCTTCATGACTCATTATTTACCTTACCATGTATAACAAGGTATAGTTACTCCTTTCACTAACACTATTCTACTGTGGTGTGTAAGGTGGAGTGAGTTAAGATATAATCCTAAACTCTAGAAGAAATTTTATGAACTCTTGGTTAAGATATTCACCCCCTTGATTCAATCGAAGATTCTTTATATTCTTACAAATATGATTCTCTACTTCATTATTTAATTCCTTGAATTTTTCAAAGGACTTAGACTTATACCTCATCAAGTAGATATATCCATATCTACTAAAGTCATCAGTAAAATTTATGAAGTAAGAATATACACCTCTAGATTCTACTAGAATGGTTCACATGTATTAGTGTGTACTAATCCTAGAATCTTTGTGGACCTTTCACCATGTCCACCAAATGGTGGTTTGGTCATTTTTCCTTTTAAAAAGCATGATATATTTCAAGTGGTTTTAGCTTGAAAGTGTACAAATAACCATCTTAATAGATATTTGAAAAATTATTCTCATTTACATTTCTAAGTCGGTGATGCCATAGCTGGGTGTTATATGAGTCGAGTGAACATGATTCGTTATTTATTTCCAACACTTTATTTTTGTAATTTAATACATAGAGACCATTATTTAAACGCATCACACCATAACATATGTTTTCCTTATAAAATAAATAAATTTTATTTCTAAATTTGAAAATAAATCCATCTGTATCTAAACATGACATAGAAATTATGTTCTTGGAAATTTTAGGTACATAATAACAATCTATTAAAACCAAAATCATTCTCGTTGGTAATGAAACGTGGTAGTCACCAATGGATAGGTAAACCAACCTCACTCTATTGGAAGCTCTTAGATCCACCTCTCCTCTAGAAATATTTTTAAATCTACTTGGTTCCTACATTTGGATATAGATGTGAGCACCACAAGATGTATCTAATACCCAATGTGTATAAATGGAAAGATTGAAATCAATAATGAATGAACCTTTAGCTTTCCCATGATTCTGGGTGTAGTTTCTCTTCCAGTGGACTTACTTGACACATGAAAAACACACTGCCTCATTTTCCTTTCCTTGCCTCTGGATCTTCCCCTTCTTGAAAGTATGGTGCTAGAGAGATTTAGAATATTTATAGGTCTTGGGCCCCTTTTCCTTGTTCTTCATTTTCTTGTTCACTATAAGGACCGTATGTTTATCATCCCCTATGTCCTTATACACTTGGATAATCAAGGTCATAAGTTCTGAAAGACTCTTTTAATTATTTCTCAGATTATAATTAATAATAAAGATGGATAATATCTTGGGTAGTGATGAAATTATGAGATCTATATAAAAATCATCCGGGAATTTAGTCCCTAAGATATCCAGGCATTCAATGTAGCCAATAAGCTTGATTACATGAGGCCCACCTAGAACATACTCTCCAATATTAGTTGTGAACAAAGCATTGGAGATCTCATACATATATTGTCTCTACTTCACTTGATATAGATCTTGAAGGTGAGACATCATACTATAGGAATCCATATCATCACGTTGCTTTAAAATATCATTATACATGGATGATAACATGAAGCACTAAACATCTGTAGCATCATTCAGATGTTTCTCATAGAGAGATAGTTATTCTCACTTGCCTCATTTCTAAGCGCAATTGGTAAAGGTTCTTCTAGTACATACAATTTTTTTCATGGAAAAGGATGACCCACAATCACCTTTTCAACTCATAGAAATTGGTGCTGGTGAGAAGGTTTTCCTTCTCATGTATGGATCACAATGATATGTTCGATTTCATTTTATTGTTGTTCCTAAAAAATAAGATAAGTAGAATTTTAGTACTTTATATGTTAAATTTAAACAAATAAATAAATATTATATTTATTAGTCTCCCTCTATTTTATCAAAACCCAATAACCCTCTTATCATTATCCCAAATTTGGTTTTTCAAAAAACTTGAATGGTTTTAGGTAGGCATTCCAAATGTCAACTGCATTAACTCATAGTTCATTGATCTACTGAGTGGAATCCCCAATCTTGAAACCATTAATTTAGATTTTCTCAACCTCTACCTCTCAGTTACACTAATTCCTGATTTGGCATTAAACCCTTGATGTGAACCAAGTTAAGTCAACCCAAAACCTCATGTTATAATTCTTTGATAATAGAAATCACCCCTACTTTGGCTGGTGAAGCACTTTAAACTATGGTTTGATTCTAACCGAAGTAATGTAAGGATATACCGACTTAATATTTTATTGATAGATTTTATCCTTTATGCATAAATTAGAAATTATTATATTTATTAAATGATTGTTAATATTAAGTGGGATTAATTAAGTGATTAACCATATCTTATATAATATTTATGCATAATATAGTTTATTTTAGTTCTATCTTGCATGCTTGTTAATTCATTAATTATGTGATCATGATAAGACATCCATAATGAAATAACCATGAAACTGAAAGAAATAAAATAAAGGGTATGGTCATGAGATTATACTAATGGTTAGTTTATCAAGTAGTTGATAAACTAACCATTGAGCTAGGGGAGAAACACCTTGAACCAATTTAGGTTCGTGTTTATAGATTTCCACCTATTCATCTTTGTATCTACTTGGATTGGTTTCACCTCAACTCCTAACTTGAACTGCCTCCACTAGCTTGGGAGATCCATCCATTACATATGCCTTTTACTCACACACAGGTGAGGGGAAAAGGGGGTTTACAAAAAAGAAACCATGGGCACGCATGCCCTACATAATAATGAGGAGATAAGGCACGCAGTCCAACAATTTAATTTAATAATAAATTAAATGAAATAAATCACATAAAAAAGACCCAATCTATCTCATGATCATCCATATGCATGCAATGAATTACACATTTAATAAAACTAGTATTCAATTCTTAATCATTATTATTTAAGATAAATCATACTCGAATCGATTAATTATTATCTTTAATTAATCAATCCTTTTATCTTAATCATTATCTTAATTTCATTGATATTATCATCCATTATAATTTTAAACAAATTAAATAAATTCATTTAAAATTAAACTTTTATATAAATGTACCTTGGATGCAACATGGTGAATAGCTATCCAATTCTTCCCAACATGTATTATACTCGTATATTGTTTTACTCTTGTGACATATGACATACAAGACTTATCACATACTTTCATGATGTGTACATCACATATGATTACACAAATTACATGATTGTTTGGTCACATGTTATGCTTCAATGCATGTAGAGTAAAAACTTATAATACAACTTGTACATGATATGTAGATCTGAACATTATGTAGATATTAATTAAACATTTATATATATATGTTAAAACCTATCACATAGTGTGTACCATATTTATGACCACACACACGTATATGTCTCAAGGTTTATACTGTATAATAAATAAATTTTAAATCTGTGTAACAGGTAAAAGTACATGGCCTTTAGATCTGATCTACACGGCATGTACATATCTCACTGTCTATCCGAGACACATTCTTAGAGACTCGGTGAGTATTCTGTGCCATGTAAAATTTGGAGTACATGGAATGTCCAATTGTCCATATGTTGTGTTGACTCTGTGTAACATGGTCACCGGTTGGGTAGGTCGTGTATGGAATACACAACCCATCTCTGACTCAAAGGGACTCCATGCCATGTCCAATGGGCCACACGACATGTGGTCCGACTGATCATGCACCATTTAATCATGGTCAACACATGGTGCATTAATTGTGTAATTAATTTGGTAATTAATGTATAATATCGAATTGATTTTTGAATCAATATTGATGCGTTGAATGTGACTACACGACGTGTAACTCTTGTTACATGGTGTGTAGTCTGGTGTTTCTTAACCAGAAACCTTAGAACCTATAGATGAGTTCCTAGATTTTATTTTAATTATAAAATTAATCATTTCCATTAGATATATGATAAATGATGGAGGAAGAAGTATATCTCACAATTCAGATTAAAATAATGAATAAAATTGAATTGATAAATTAAATTATAAATGTGTAAATCACCAAAGATATTAAATAATTATAAACAATCATGTGTCTACTCTAATATAACTTGTAGGTTTCGGGCGTAGAGGAAGTGTGAAATGGGCGGTGCCCAACTTTAATTTTTTCTATAATCAATGATAAATCCGAGATCTATACAACTATGAACATCGTGATCCATATAATTGAGTCAAAGAAATAGATAAAGAAGAATTGCGTCAGAACCAAGAGAGAGGATATCAACACATATTTTTTATAATTAATTTAATTAGACAAAGAATTACCTCTAAGGAATTATGTAACATCCTGTTACCATTTTATTAGGCATGCCCTTAACCTCATACTGGTTTCCCCATCCTTTGAGATTGGAAGGATACCTATAATGGTGAAGTTAGATATTTTTTAGAATTTCACTAAGAACCGGTAATTTTTGTAGGCTGTAGAATGATTTCACATTGTGTAACTGTGTTACACACCGTGCAATTATTTCTGGAAAAAACCGTGAAAGGTATCGCACTATGAAAGATTACACATCATGAATGGCAGTTTCATGTTGTGACTTCTTTAAATGACGAAATTTTAATCCGAGGTGATGTATTTTTTATGTACTTATCTAGCATAGAATTCATGATGTGAATGGAGGTTTCATGCCATTTAACGACCCACATACAGTTTTTAAAGACAACGTGTGACTGTTTTGTTTCAATTCCTTCACTGGTTCTTCATGGATATTGACCTAAGGCAGTTCTAGGGTGTTTTGAGAGACTCAACCCCTTCTAGATCGATCTGTTTGAAACTCAATCTCCATTGAGGTTGCAGTGTGTCTCTCCGAGTGAGTAACCTTCTCATTCCTTCATTGCCTTTGATCATAGTATCACCATTTGGTGACATCTTTGGATCTGTTGGTCTATGGTTGGTGATTCTTCTTGGTTTCTTCCTAGATCTATTGTGTGATCTCATTCTGAAGACCTTTTCTTCCATTTTTCATGGTGTGGTAGGCATTCGTCTTTGAGTTATGTGAGTTTCCTCTCTTCCACTAACACCTTGTCTTATAAATTGAATAAATCTTGATGTGGATTGGATTCTAGGGCCTTCGTTGACATTGTTGGGTTTCATTGATTTTGGATTTCCATTACGGGCATGTGCAGCCCGAGTTTTGAGATAGGTGGTTCCATCTCTAGCCTACATTGATAGACCTGATTGTTTTGCTTTATAAACTATTTTGTATATTGAAATTGGCATGATTGTTTTATGTGTGTTGAAAAGGGTTTTTAGTGAAAAATGATTTTCCCCTGGTTATTGATAAATTAAGAGAGAATGGGTATTTTCAAAGCATTGAAATGGAAATTTTGAAATGGTTTTCAAAGAAATGAAATGAATTATGAAAAAGAGCACATGGTTTACCTTGGGTTCTTAGGTGGAAGGTTTAGCTTGGGGCCATCTTCCATTATTTTTTGACTATCAAGGAGGTTTGTCTTGGGTCTTTCCTCTGTTTCTTAGGATTGTTGTTATAGGGGACTGATATTGACATTGTGTGTGGGGGGGGTACTCATGGGGTATTCCTATGCTTCCTAGGCCTATTTTTCTAGGATCAGAATTTATGTACTTGATTAATTATGGTATGAGTAGTCTATGGATTGGATTTGTAGTTTTCCTTGGTGTTGTGATACCTGTGCTTCTGTTTTGTATTACTTGGATTTCTGATTTATCCTTAATATGGATGTTTATGCTTGTGGAAAATTATATGGAAAGTGTAGTTTGAAATTGATATACCTGCTTTTTTTAGAACTGTGGAAAAAAGTGAAATGTTTACCATGTTTTATATAAAACTGCTTTATTTCTTATCATGATATGTTTTATTTTAAATGAGCATACATAGATTTTTTTATACAGATAATGGGTATGGAACACCTGGGTGAGATCCTACTGATCCTATTAGCTCACACCCTGCACACCTCTTCTGTGGTGCGTAGACCTTTGTTTGTATTTTAGTGTAGGGAAAGGAAAGGCGTCGTAGTGAGGTGGTGAGGTTTGTGTCAGCTGGTTGGGTAGATGGTTGTGAGATGGTGGGAGTCCATCCCTACCATCATTTAGAGTAGCTATTTGGTTTTTTAGTCCATTATAGTTGGAATTGTCTTGGAGTTTTAGCTACTTTTGTAGTTGTATGTTTCTGTTGTTCTCTTACAGTTATGGAATATATGTCTTCTTCATCTTTCTATGTTGCTTATTGTTTTGTATACATGCCATGTGGTTGTTCAGGATGGAAAAAATCATTCTCTTTGTTGTGTTGTTTGATTCCCGGGTACTTATCGCCAGCTCGTGGGTATCGGGAATGCTCTTCAGGTATATAATGGAATGGTTCAAGTTCCAGGTTTAAGGGAAACTTGGGTCAGTTCATTACAATTTGTTATTAGAGGAGGTCTTTCCTCAAGATTCCTGATCTTAGGAAATCTGTTAGACTAGAGATAGGATTGTCAGGACTTGATAGGTATGTTGCAATAAGTTCCTAGCCAGCTCTTATCATAATGAAACTCAAGTTTCCATGGGATGTTGGGATGTGTGTCTCTAGTATTGTTTTTTGTTTTAAAAATATCAGTTTTTTCTTATGGGTTTTCTAGTTTGAACTGAGATTTGTTATGTTGTCTGATCATTCTTATGTTTCGGTGTACAATAGTTTTCATCTAAGGCGTCTTCCAAAAGTTCCTCTGGAAGGTGCAGCTAATTCTCCTTAAGGGAACCCACCTATAGATTATATCTCATCGAGACTATCGTAAGGGTATTATGTACTTTTGATCATTGTATACCACAAGTTTAGAACACAGTGGTTGAGGTACAACCAAGAGCTGGAGGAGAGAGGGATCGATCATGTGAGTTCTTTCACGAGAATCCACTTCCCTTTAAAGGAATGATAGAACCTCAAGAGGCAGAGGATTGGATGGATAGGATCAATCAAATATTCGAATTTCTAGAGACACTTGAGAAAATCAGGGTAAAGTGGGAAGCATTCAAACTTGAGGGTTCCGTCAAGTGGTGGTGGGATTCTGTGGTCCAAGAAGAAATACACATGGTCTTGGATTGGAAGGGTTTCAAAACCCAATTATTTAAGTAGTTTTTCATAGAGTCCTTGATGCTATCAAAGTCTCTAGAGTTCCTTTCTTTATAATAGGAAGTGCATTCGATGTTGGCATACACCAATAATTTTTCTAAGCTTGTCCATTTTTTCCTGGACATGGTGAAGAATAACCAGCTACAGGCTCAGAAGTACCTGTAGGGTTTGAGATCAGATATAAGATCGTAGGTGTTCATATTGAAACTTTATAACTATGTGGAGATAACAGATAGAGTTATGATGATAGAAATGAATATGGCATGAAAGGTTAGATTTTCCACCACTTCTCTTCCATCGGGTGGCAGCTTCAGTGGCGCACATGGGAAGAAGATGAAGTGGCAAGATCATCGCAGGAGTAGTGGAGGTGGGTCTCAGCAGTGTGCCTCCTCTATATCGTCTGTTACAACGAGTAATGTGCCTCTGACTTTCTATCAGTGTTTTAAGAAGGAAACAATAGAAGTTATTGTACTATTCCTATAAAGAGGTGAAATAGTTATGGATGCATTGGTCATTTACAATGCTTCTATCAAGCTATGACTATGCCTCATTATGGACAGGGTTTTTCAGCTCCAAAGGCTACTATAGTGTAGCTAGAAGCTTCAAAGACTATAGTGATCTAGCCACATTACTCTGAAGTGAAGAATTTTCATATAGTATATGAGTGTCCAGTGGAATTTGATGTAGGTTCGGTAATAGTGAGAGGTACTATCCTTATTGAATCTTCAGTAGCAATTGCTTTATTTGATACTGGTGCCTCACACTTGTTTATATATTTATGTTTTGTTGATGTTCTTAAACTTCCAATGGAATTTATGTCCTTTAAAATGGAGTTAGAAACACCTCTTGGTATAAGGAAAGAGTAGGGGTTCAGGTGTCCTTCCTATTCGTTAATGATAATTGATACATAGTTGGTTTGGGATTTTCTCATTCTTGATCTGGATTTGTTTGACATCATCATTGGTATGAATTGGCTTGTCACTCATCAATCTGAGGTTGATTTTTATCATCGGCATGTCTCATTTCTTTCTTCTGATGGGATATCTCATGCATTTTAGGGAGAGTGGGACCCGATGTCAGGTCACGCAGGACCTTCCCGCCCAAAGATCAAGAGTTTTTTTGGTTGTTATTGCATTTTACCCTGATGAAATTTCTTATATTTGTGTTTTTCCCATTGTTGTTTGATAATTTCCTAAATTTTTCCTAGATATCATCTCTTTTCTTCCTCCAGAGAGAGAGGTAGAGTTTATGATTTATCTGGTGATGGGTACGCAGCCGATATTGATACCTTCTTATCGTATGGCACCAGCAGAGCTGAAAGATCTCAAAAGATGGTTCATTTCATTTATGTGTGGACTATTAGAAGTTGAACCGAGCAACGGTTAAGAACAAATATCCTTTGCCTCGTGTGGATGATCTGTTTGATCAGTTAATGAGGGAGAAGTGGTTTTCAAATATTGATCTTCAGTCAGTTTATCATCAACTCAGATTTTGGGAGTATGATATACCAAAGATAGCCTTTAGGAGTAGGTATGGACATTATTAATATCTCATGATGCCTTTTGGTCTGACTAATGCTTCTACAGTTTTTATGGCTTTGATGAATCAGATATTCTATCAATATCTTGACACTTTTGTGGTAGTGTTCATGGACGATATTCTGGTTTATTTGAAATCCGAGAGTGAGCACAAGTACCAAATGAGTTTGTTTCTGAAAATTTTGATAATTCATTATTTGTATGGAAATAATTCAAAATGCAGTTTCTGGATTTGAGAAGTGATGTTCTTGGGGAACATAATTTCTAATCATAGATTATCAGTTGATCCAGAGAAGGTAAAGGTTGTTTTTTTCATGGAAGGAACCACAAAATGTCTTTGAGATATGAAGGTTCCTTAGTATTTCCAGATACTATCGATGTTTTGTTAAGGACTTCTCTAAGATGGAGTCATCTTTGACTGCTCTTACCAGGAAATAGATGAAATTCACCTGGGATGCGAAGTGTTAGAATTCTTTCGATGAATTGAAAAGGCTTATAACATAGGCTCCTATTCTGATCTTACCTTAGCTCAATAAGGGATACGTGGTGTTTTTCAATGCTTCTGGTGTTGGTTTGGGATGCATGCTTATGCAAGATGACCATGTGGTATCTTAAGGATCTCATCATCTTCGACCACATGAAAATAATTACCCAACTCATGATTTAGATCTTATTACAGTAATGCATGCATATATCCTCTTTCTATTTTTTTAATTTTTTTAATTATTTACTTTTGGTTGTGTATATGTTAACTTTCATTGTCATACTATATAAAATTTATGAATTTTATTTTTAATGTATGAGTTTTATACTAATTATATTTATAAGGAATTTTCCTTGAACTTATAAAACCTTCAGTTCACCCAACACTAAAATATATCCACTGGGATAAAACTTGGTTTTATAGTGGTTATCCAACTATAATAAATATTATTTATTTTAAAAATCATAGCATCTTTGAGTGAAAAAGATCAGATTGAAGCTGATGTTCCAACCATATTTATGGATGGACACAACTATACCAAGACTTCATTCTTCAATGTACCTATCAATGAATATAGGAAATATCATACAAATACATTCATAGTGAACACTAAAATGATTTATTTTCTAATAATAAAAAATAATACAAAATTCAAGTGAATGTATTTGATGTATTTTAGTAAGTTTAATGAGTAATTTATGAGATTAATTTCGGAAAAAGAGACACAAACTTTTTTATATCTATAAATGTTTATATCAAGTATTAAATTGAAAAATAAGATATAATATATGAAAAAGTATCTATAAATGTCAATTTAGTGTATAAATAGTTCTTAAAATAAATAGATTGTATCTCTAAATTGAATATAAAAAATTAAATTCCAAACCTAGAGCATCTATTTCCAAAATATGTTAGCGACTTTCAAGAATTTTCAATAGAATAGAGATTTTAAAAGATAAAGATTTCACATGACTTGTTCATTCTTAAAATCTCTTTTAGATTCTACAAAATGAATGGTAATAAAAGTGAAATTAACTTGAGGATGAAAAATTCATTACAAATATCCTTATTAATGAACATATTGAGACTATTTTGAAACTTTAATTTTAGATTAAGAAATATTGGTAAAATAACATGTTAAAAAGGAATGAATTTGAATTATACCATCAACATCCCTCATTAATATAGAGATATAACACTTAGTGAAGATACATTTCCTTGTATTAAGATAAAAAAGAATCAAATGTTCAGATAAATAATTATAAAAAATTAAAATATGAAATTATAGGATTAGTATAATTGGTAGAAAAATTTAAAAGAAAAGGTTATTAATGATATTATTTTGATGTGTTAATCTTCTACGAATGAATAAATCACACATATATAAAAGTATTGTGTATATAGATTAAAACAAAGGTAAATAATTAATTTAGGAAAGGAAAATAAAATATGGTATTAGAATCATCAAACATTTATAATGTATGTAATGGTTCCTTTAATAAAAGTGAATGAAAAAGTGATCACTTTAAATGAATATATATTTTTTTTCACACATTATTTAGTGAAAATTTATTACAATCCCTTAAAAATAAATTTATAATTTATTAGTGATTTTTTAACATAAATTTCCTATAGAATATTTGATTCATAATGAATTATCATTTGATGAAATAAATGAACATGGTGATGTGTTTGAATTTGAACTTATAATTATAAAAGGAGAGAATTGGAAAGTAAAATTTTATCTAAATTCCAAATAACAAAGATTTTGTTAAAATATTTTCTAAATTTTTCTTTCTATTGTATCCTCCACACCTTCTATAAACCACGATGAGGTTCTCCAGTTAATATCTGAAAACTAAAGTCTAATGATATACTTATATAAATTTATAAGATGAGTGACCATTATTCATAAATTTTTACTATTAAATATACTATAAAGACCTAAAAATAGAATTTATACTCAATATATTATATTTATAACTAATATATAAATTCTTTTTTATGGGAATGAAAACTAAAAAAAATATGGATATGCCTATATTTTTACTTTATAACCATTTATGGCCCAAAAATATAATGGTAAAATTATCTTATTTCTTAAATTTAGTATAAATTTATATATACCAAAGGAAAAAATTCGTATTTCATAGATAATGTATTTCGATGGAGTATAATGGAAAAAATATCAAACTTATGTCACACATAAAGATGAGTTTGGAAACATTTCATTACGAGAAAACTCACAAGGTCTAATAGTCTAGGAAATGTAGTTATCCAATGTAAGTAATTAATTTAATTTGTTTTATATATTAAAATATTATAACACAAAATTGTTAGGGTCAATTAGTTTTAAAATGAAGGATAGTTTATAAAAAAATTTAATAACAAATGTTCCAAAAAAGTTTCAATTGGGGTTATGATATTCTCTATCAATAAATATATTTTTTATAAAATAGTCATAGAAGAGATATTATACTAGAAAATTAAATTCATTAGTGTAATTGAAAATTATTGTCTCCATTAACATATAAGGAGAGGAAATTAAAGTCTTCATAGAATAACTAAAATCTTTAAAAAACAACCACTGAATGACTTACTAGATATTATGATTGATTAATCTTAATTGTTTGATCTC
The DNA here is from genome assembly GCA_963277665.1 of Viscum album. Classification (NCBI taxonomy): domain Eukaryota; kingdom Viridiplantae; phylum Streptophyta; class Magnoliopsida; order Santalales; family Viscaceae; genus Viscum; species Viscum album. The sequence continues at coordinate 1,331,320,688 of OY728166.1, read as the reverse complement.
AAATAATAAAAAAATAAATATAAAACTAACTTTAAACCCATTGGGAGCAGGTACTGTAATAGTACTGTAGTAGCGGTGACACTGTAGCAACGGCAGGCACTGTAGCAGTGGTAGGTCACTGTAGCGGCAGCAAAGTACTGTAGTAGCAGCGGATACTGTGCATTACTGTAGCAGCGCGGGTACTGTAGCAGTACTATTCACAGAATGGGCTTTGGGCCAAAAAAATGGTTCTACGGGCCATGTAATGGGATGAATTCCCACTGGGCCTTCAGGATATGTAATGAGTCTCCCTATACCCAGTTAAAGAGGTCTTTTCTTTGCTTTAATAATAAAATGAGGCTTCAGCCCCAACCTTTAAAAAAACAAGTGAAGTAAAAAAATATAAATATCTATAATTTATACATATGGATCATTTTGGATCAACTAATATAACATGAATTAGAGGGATAAACTACATGTATATCCTATATGATAACTATTCCCAATGATGCTAATTTTATTTATTTATAAAATATATATAGATATTGTTAGTGGATATTTTAATTTATATTAATTTTTTCTAATTGAAATTTTATATTTTAAAATATTACTATAATTATGTTATTTTTCATGTTCTGTGCCTTAGTTTTGAGAGGAGCACACCACATGTCACACCTCATGCTATATCCTCAAGTGGCCTCTATGACTTACTGTGTCACACGCCTTTGACAACTATGAAGTAATATATGAAAAATATAATCACCAAAATATTATAATGAAAAATAAAATATCCCCAATAGGGATCCCATAATTCAATAACCATAACTATTTCATTATATAAACATATAAATTATGTAATGCGTGTGAAAAATAAACTAAACTCAACAACATATGATATCTCCTAGGAGTGTGTACATATATTATTTTACTTTTCATTTAAGATATTTTTTATGATTATTTTTAAACATGTTATTGATGATTAGTTTTTATCTTACTACTACTAAATTTAAATTTTTATCACCAGATCACTTTTAAGGAAAAAGTGGGAAATCAGACATGAAGAGACTAAAGTACATTAAACATAGAAGGATTTCACAAAATCATTACAAATAAAACTATGGTTATTGGAATTACTCACCCTATATAAGCCCCATTTCAATGAAGTTACCTACATATCTATATTTTCCTTAATAAGATCTTAAAAATGATTAGCCATCTTGTCCCAAGTCTGGATATATTAATCTAAATTAATTTTCCTCTTGTTGATTCCACATGCCAATATCTGATCTTGTTTGTTGATCCACTTAGATTGGTCTTAATTAAGAGAAAATCTAATAAATATTTCATATATTATATCATCATCCACCCTTGAAATGTTGATATTTAAATCTTCATCTAAAATCTCCTCCTTAGAATGAAGAAGAAGCACCAGTCCAACATTCTTTTCATGAAGAGGTGTTGTTGGCCCCCCTATAATACCACATATATAAACCTCTGTTGGGTCAGCTCTAGCCTCTCTCTATATTATCTTTTAATTTTATAACTAATCTAGTGACCATAGGCTTCAGAATGTTGGATTAGTCTTTGAGCTTCTTAGCCTTTTTTTATTAGCCTAAAATTTTCTAGGAACATTGCCTTGTTTTCCACTCCTTGAGCTGCACCCATCAGTCATCAATGTATGGTGATCTTGTTCCTACTCCAAAGCAGATTTGTATTCTGTTTCTTTATCACTCAAAGGGTTCTAAAATTCATGGACCAAGTACTTGGAGACCACCTTTTCTCCCTTTAATAGGGAATCCTTATTATTCCTTTTATACTTAACTAATTTCCACCCTTCTGCATCTATCTTCCTTGAGCCTTGATCTCATAATATCTGGAACATTTTATAAACATTATCTCTATTTTCCACCTAATTCTTGGAACCAACACCTTCTTCTTGTGCCATTCTTCCCACAAAAACATCATTTTCTATTTTCACAGATCCATAAATATTTGAATGAAGGGATTCTTTGATCCCTTGCTACAGATCTCCAACAACTAAGAAAATTGCAGTGACTAGTATTGTATAATGTCATGGGGTCTATATCACACCTGCTGCCTTGGAGGATGCTATAGGAACCCCCTCCCCTCATCTTTTGATCAGACATCTCTATATCATTCCTTCCATTTCCTTTCACCATTTGTGCATAGGAGGTGACCATTTTAGAAATAACTGAATCCTAAAAAACCATCCTTTCCCCCTTCTAAAAGTTATTATCCTTGATTGTTCCATCTAGATCCAATTGATCTGCTGCATTCCTAGTAGTTTAACTCAAGATCAAGTGATTTACCATATCACTAAACATGGTTTCCAAAAAATATCACGTGTGGTATCACAATGGAGAAAAAGGTCAAGTGGATAATAAAATTTATTCAACTGAAAGTATTGGTATGAAAAAAATCAATTTTTGATCAATTTCTATTTGTTTTTGAAGATAGCTCCTCATATAGACCAGTGTAAGAGAAAATAAATACTAGAATACAGTTTTTGTTTATTGATCAGAATGATGATGTTGAGCATGTTAGATTGTTGATGGAAGATGCGAATAACCTTGTATATCAAGCATGAAAAAAATGACCAAACAAGAGTTTTTAATGCAATTATATCATTGGAAAGTAATGTATAGATTTATTAATAATGCAGTTGAATATCTCCTTACATTTATTAAGGATTTACTACCTGATGATGAACTTATTCTAGAAAATGATTAAATGGAATCAAAGTTGGTTGAAATATTTGGATTTTCATCTACTAAGATTCATTTTTGTCCCAAATATTATTGTCTATTTTAGAAATAAAATACAGATTTGAGCTAGTGAAAATAGTGTGGTACATCAAGGTGTAAGATGAATAAAGACGGAACTCAATGTCGCATACCATATAAAGTGATGTGGAACTTCCCTTTAATTACCAGGCTTCAAAAACCTTTTATGTCAGAAAAATAGAAAGAAATGTGAGATGGAATGAAGATGAAAGAAATAGGGATAATTATGAAATAATGCATCCTAGGTTAGCTTGGAATAAATTTTATAGGATACATCCTGATTTTACAGCTGAACCATGAAATGTTATATTGGGATTATCCTATGATGGTTTCAACCCATTTCACCAAATGAATAATACACACAGTACTTGTGCTATTTTCGTTCACATTTAAAACTTTCCTATATGGATGTGTAAGAAGAAGTTATTTACTATCATGAGTATATTGACATCTGGACCCAGTGATCCTGGAAATGATATTGAAATGTACTTTAAGGCATTAATATATGAGTTAAAGGAGCTTTGGATTGTTGGTGTGAAATCATATGATGCATTTATAAAGGAGTACTTTATGTTTCGTGCATCTTTATTATGAACAATAAATGATTTCCCTTCTTATGGAATGATGTCTGGTTGGATTACAAAAGGTAAATTATCCTTTACTATTTTTTGAAAAATACACATTCCCAAATATTAAAGTTTCAATAAACTTTTAGTTTAATTGGGCATCAATGATTTCTACTAATGGATCATCCATACAGGAAAAATTAGAGACAGTTTAATAATGCCACTAAGATAGATGAAACTACTCAAAAAATGCCAGGGAATGATACTGTTAAATAACTTTATGGTTTGAATTATGCACTTGAAAAAATTAAATCAAATATTACAAATCAAAATCATGTTAATTCAAATACCTATATCAATTTTAGAAAGAAAATTATATTCTTTTATTTTCCATATTGGTCATTGAATTTATTGTGTCATTTTTTGGATGTAATTCATATCGAGAAAAGCATTTGTGAGAGGTACTTGCTAATATTTTAAATATAAATAGAAAAAAAAATACTATTTGAGGTTATTTCATGATTTGATGGATTGGGGTATAATATAAAGACTTTATCCTGAGTTAATTAGTCAAAATAAGTGGAAAGTCCCTTTTTCCTATTATTCAATGAAAAATGTAGAGAAAAAACAATTTCTTCAGGTCTTGTAAAGTTGAAAGGTTCAATATGGTTATAAAAGTAATATTTCAAAAAGGGTCAATACACAAGATGTGAAACTAAAATCTCTTAAAAACCATGATTACCATGTCTTGTTACATGATTTGATTCCCATTGTCGTTCAACATTTACTTTCACATAATGTTAGTGTTAATTTGATTAATTTATGTGATTTTTATCAAGACCTTTGTTCCAAAAGATTGAGGATAATTTCTTTTCAGAAATTATAGAGAGATACACCGATTATTATTTTTGACTTGGAGAAAAATTTCCCACCATCATTTTTTACATGTATGTTACATATGACCGTGCATCTTTCCACAAGAGTTCTTTTTGGTGGTCTTATTTCAAATCGTTGGATATATCCAAAAATAATAATGATGTTTACATTGAAATCTTACGTGATAAATAAATATCATCCCAAAATATCCATTGTGAAAGACTTTTTAGCACAAATATTCATGGATTTTTATTCATCATACTTGGATAACATCACTATGAGGTCTAATCAATTAATGAGAATCGTAGATGAGAAATATGATCCCATTAAGCCTATATTTCCTTCACTTACCCAAATAGGGGGATATTTGGATCATATAATTTGATAAAATAAAATCATATATACATTTTTGTATCATTTTATTAAGTATATTCAATGATTTACTTGATAATACACCTAGTATGTGTTGTTTATTGCAGGAATTAGGATTTAAAGGTTCAAAGGGCAAAAATGCAGAAAAGAAACATAATTAGCTATTACACATTGTGAAACCTAATTACACGACGTGTAATATTGTTTCCCCACATGCTACAATCTGCGAAGCCAATTCATGAATAATTTAAAATCCATGTAAAGTTTCACGACATGAATCATCATTACATGATGTGAAGCATCATTACACGATGTGAATCACCAGTCCATGATGTGTGGCATTCAAATCATATTCCCCTCTCAAATTGATCCAACCGAAGGAAGTTTCACAACATGACATCAAGTTACACATCATAAAAGGAGTAAAAGTTCAAAATATTACACGATATTTGAATGAGATATTCCTATATTCAAAAATCATAGAGAAAACCTTGGATTAGGATTACACAACATGAATTCCAATTACACATTGTGTAATTTTCCATCTATATATGCAGTAGCTGCACACAAGATTTGGGGGTTGAACAGAAGTTGTTTCATTCATTTTTATCTCATTACTTTCTACTCCTACTACCTAAAACTCAAGTTTATTCCTTTATTTTCATTTTTTTACTTTCATAAAAGTACCATGGATTGATTTCGGTGACGTTCTTCATCCCTTTCCGCATCTTCGACACCATTTTTCGCATATTCGTTGTTTCAAGCACCACTCATCAATGAACCCTTGCTGCACTCATTCTCATTATTATTCATAGTAAGTAGTTGATTTAATTGTGTTTTATTTGAGATTTAAATTTCTCATTCTTGATTTAATACTTTTTAGTTAGTTAATCTGAACCATTGTATGTTTTTCAATTGTTTAATCTCAATTTCTGTCACCATGTTAAGCATGATTTTAATTCTTTATCTATCTGTAATAAATTTTATCATGAGTGGATAGACCACCTAGTTTAAGGGTCTAGAGTAAGGGTATTTTAATTTAATTAATCTATAATTATCAACTTGCTAATCCTAAGAATAGTAATCAGGTTAAACAATAACTATTTATACAATTCATTCGAGCAACCCTAACCACGAGAATTTCTGAAAAAAGACTCTGACCTGATTGAAGTAGACTGGGATATAACCAATAGCCTATGAAACTTTATGTATTAGAAGCTAAGATTAATTCTCTTAGGTTGTGATTACTTCCAAACTAAGGAATAGTCACCTCCTAGGTAGAACTAGTTGGTTTGACCATAGTCAACTAGAAAATTCTGCTTGCTTCACAACCTAGATCTTAGGACCATACCAAGTTAGGATAGAGATTATATTTTACCTAAAACCCCAAAATTGACAATGATACCTTCCTTATATCCATTAATCCAACCCTAAGTCTTTAGTTTTAGTTTTCCCACACTTGACCAAACTCATGAGGACTCCTACATATAGGGTTATAAGCCATAAGTTCATGTTCGTCATCTCTCATTCCCCATGGGATTGACACCACGCTATCACTGTACTACACATTTGTAGAAGGTGTAGTTTGGGAAAAAATATTCTAATTTGACCGCAACTCACACAAATTAAATGAAACATGTGGGTGTTTCAAATTTTGGCACTGTTGCTGCGGAACGTTTGTTGTGCTTCCCACAGTAACCTATGACCGATGACTTGAGATTACCTCTCCCTTTCCCCATTTCCCTCTTCTTTTTATTTTCTTTTTCATTTGGATGCCACTATATCCCTACTTCTTGTGGCATAGTGCATGCATCATGTCCCTTTGAATCATTTAAGGAGCCTTGACACACAAGAACAATTAGCCTTTGAACCTAAAATCAAAAGGTATATCTCTATATGCCATTGATCACAAATGGAAGACCACATTAATCATACAGGTTAAAATCATCCTAACCTACCAATCCTTCCAAACATGAAACTGTTGGTTCCTGGAGAGCATCCAACACATTAAGAATTCACCATCATGAATTATGTCTTGCCATCAATCCATGGTGTGACACCAAGTATTATGCACCCTCTTATTCAGGAACACACCTTGGAAATAAAACCTAGAATCATTCATATGATCCAGAACATGGTCTAGTTTAGTGGGATTCAAAGTGAAGATCCCCATAAACACTTTTAAAATTTCTTGGAAGTATGTGATACCTTTCGAAACCAGAGAGTGTCTTCTGATGTGATAAGACTTCAAGTATTTCCTTTATCCTTGAGAGACAGAGCTAAAGATTGGATCAAAAGTCAAGCTCCTGAGTCAATCACAACTTGGGATAACCTAGACAAGAAGTTTTTAGACAAATAATTCCCACCAATTTGAAATTGGAAGCTCCAAAATTATATACAAAACTTCACTCAGATTGATGGAGAATATTTATGGGATGCTTGGGATAAATTCAAGGAACTGATGAGAAAATGACCACACCATAGACTAGATATGTGGATCCAGCTCTAGAATTTCTACCAAGGCCTCCAGCCAGCCACACAAATAGTTTTCAATGCTATAACTGATGGAGGGTTTATGTTCAAGACACTTGAATCTAAAAGATATATTTTGGATGAAGTTTCTCACAATTCTATCCTGTGGTAGAGTGATCGCGTATCACCTCAGCATGGAATCCACCAATTCAAAGAGACTACTCGACTAGCTACACAAGTAGAATCCTTGATCAAGAAGATTGAATCCTTTCATTTACCTACTACACACCCCTCCTACTCATGTAATGGAAGTTCAGTCATGAAAAATGTGTGGTGGCACGCATCTCTATCAATACTGCACAAAAAATGTTGATAAACAACCAAACCAAGATTATAATTATGTTAATTACAATTAGAAAAATCAACAGTTCAAAAAACCACAACAATATCTTCATTAGAGGCCCACGAAACACTAATAGTAGAATAATTAGGGGTATTACCAACAAAGAAGTAGTCAGGAGCCTTTTAGAAATCAAGGACCACTAAGATATCCACCAATGAATCATATTCCTTGACCACCACAACAAGTGGCACAACAAACCTTTCCTCCAAGAGCACAAAAAAAATTCTAGAAATCTCTACCAAGACCTCTACAACTAGTTGTGCCTTTTCAAAATAATCTATAAAATATAATCTCAACCTTTGTTAAAAAGGAAGATCAAAGGATGACCACCCAAGAAACTAAAATGAATAATCAAAGGGTGGCCCTTAAAAACCTTGAGCATCAAATGGGTTAGATACAAGGTCTTTTTTAGAGAGATTTCCATGTACTATACCTGGTAATATAGAGACATACCCAACAAAATAGGTCAATGCAGTGGTTATGTGAAGTTAAAAAGTGATGGATTTTCAGCAATCATGTGGAGGAGATGAAAGAAAAGATGAGGAACTCAAGAAGAATACAAAAATAATTAAAGAAGAAGCTGATGGAAGCTCAAAGAATACCATAAGAGGAACCCCAAAAAACACAAACACCTGATCAACCTAAGGACGATTTTTATGTTTCTACACCACCCTAAAAACCACCCATTCCTTTTCCATAAAGAGAAAAACAAGGGAAAGTTGAAGGTAAATACAATATTTTTTTTAAAATGTTCAAACAATTGCACATCAACATTCCATTTACTAAGGCAATCGCTAAAATGCCCACATATGCAAAATTTATCAAAGAGATACTTTCAAACAAAAGGAAAATGGAATATCTAGGATTCGTCTCACTAAATGAAGAGTGTTTTACTATTTTTCAGTAGAAAATACCAAAAAAAAGAGACCCTGAAAGATTTTCAATTCCATGCACAATAGGGGAATGTAACTTTGGAAGAGCATTGTGTGATTTATAAGCCAACATTAACCTCGTGATGATGATTTTATTACAAAATATGTGGATTGAAGAAGTCAAACCAAATATAGTAGCACTCCAATTAGCTGACCACTCCATAAAATATCCCTGAGGACTTCTCAAGGACATCTTAGTCAAAGTCGACAAGTTCATATTTCCAGCAGACTTCTTCATTTTGGAAATTGAAGAAGAAGGATGTGTTTCAATCATCTTAGTAAAATTATTCCTAGCCATTGGAAAGGAACTGATAAATGAAAATCAAGGAAGAATGGTATTTTGAGTGGGTGAATAACAAGTTGTCATTGACCTAGAAAAGAGGGCACAACAAATAGATGATTCTTTTGATTCCCAAGCGATCTCTCTCACTGACCAAAGAGAAGTCTACTTAAACATTGAAAAAGAAAGTGATGAAATACTCCCTGATGAGTATGATGAATATGAAATTGAGGAAGTAAACTAAATAGAACCTCTTATAAGGGACAACATCCCACCTTCCATTCCCTCAGTTATTATGCCATAAAAACTAGAAATGAAACCCCTCCCCGGTACAATCAAGTATTCCTTTCTAGATATTTCTGATGAAATACCAGTGATAATTAACTCTGAATAGTCACAGTCACAAGAGGAACAATTGATTGAATTCTTGAAAATTCATAAGCAATCAATTTCCTGGTGAGTGGCTGATATCAAAGTAATCAGTCCTACTTTATGCACCCAAAAATCTTACTTGAATAAGGTGAAAACCCCAAACACTAACCTCATAGGTGACTCACAACACCAATGAATAAGGTTGTTAAAAAATAATTGTTGAAACTTATAGATGTTGGAATAATATTTTCCATCTCTGAAAGTGAGTGGGTGATTCCACTGCAAGTAGTTCCTAAGAAAGGTGGTCTCACAGTTGAAAAGAATGATTATGATGTGTTAATCTCAACTCACACCATCACTGGATAGTGATTATGTGTGGAGTATATAAATATAAATGTGGTAACCTATAAAGATCATTTTACCTTTCCCTTTATGGATCAAATTTTGGAAAGACTAAAAGGACATGAATTATATTATTTCCTAGATGGATATTCAGGATACAATCAGATTGCAGTCAACCCATATGATTACTCTAAGACATCATTCAAATGTCCATTTGGAACCTTTGCCTATAAGAGCATGTCATTTAGTATGTGAAATGCACCACAAACCTTTAAAAGGTGTATGAAACATATATTTCATGATATGGTGGAGGAATTATTATAAATTTTCATGGATGAATTTTTAGTTTATGGAATATATTTTGAGGTCTTCATAAGAAATCTTGAGCAAGTCCAATGATGTTGTAAAGAGAAGTGTCTAGTTTTAAAATAGAAAAAATTACAATTTATGGTATAGGGAGGCATAGTACTTGGACATAAAATTTCCAAGAATGGCATGTAAGTTTATGAATTCATGATAAAAGTGATCAAATATTTACCTGAGCCTTCAACGGTCAAAGATATAAAGAGATTTTTGGGCTATGGAGGATTCCATCGAAGATTTGTGAAGGAATTCACAAAATTTTCCCTCTATTTGATGTACTTGTTATTAAAGGAAACTCCATTTTAATTCACTGAATAATTTTGGTGGGCATTCAATGATTTAAAGAAAATCATGGTAGCTTCTCCTATAACCATTTCACCTAATTAGGATAAGGAATTTGAATTGACGTGTGACGCTATCAACTTCATTGTTGGTGAAATTTTAGGGAAACAATTTGTTCACATTTTATGTCCTATCTATTATTCCAGTCAAATGATGAATGAAGCTCAAGTTAACTACACAACTACAGATAGTGAGCTCTTAACAGTTGTGAATGCTTTTAAGAAGTTCTACTCCTATTTGGTTTTGTCTAAGGTGATTGTGCACACCAATCATGCTACCAATAGATATTTGATGAAAAAAAGGAAGCTAAGGAAAGAATTATAAGGTGGATCCTTTTGCTCTAAGAATTTGACATCATCATCAAGGATACCAAAGGCACGAAAAATGTGATTTTCGATCATCTATCTCGACTTCCACTATCTCTCAAAAAGGATGATGTGAAAATCGATATTGAAGTTGAATTTCCTAATGAAACCCTTTTCACAATAAAGGTACAACTGTGTTTTTTATATATCGAAAATTATCTCTCCATGGAATTTTTTTACCAAGACCTCTCATACCAGTAAAGATGAAGATTTTTTCCTAAAGCCTCACACTACTACTAAGATGAACCACTCCTATTTAAGTGTTGTGTTGATGGCTTGTTGTGACATTGCATTATATATAATGAAATACTAGATGTGTTAAACATGTGTCATATGTCACCAATTGGAGTACATCATGGACCAAAATTCAAGGTAGAAAAAAATCGTACAGAGTGGGATTTTCTAGCCCATGCTGCACCAAGAAGTAAGTTATTAATTTCAAAGATGTGATAGGTGACAACGAACTAGCACCATTGGAAAAAGAAAAAAAATTCCTCAAAACCCAATCATGGAAGTCGAAATCTTAAACGAATGGGGAATATATTTCATGGGACAATTTCCCAATTCACATGGAAATACCTATATTCTTTTTGGAGTTGAATATGTCTCCAAATGTGTAGAAGCTTAAGCTACATCACATGACACAAAAAAAGTGGTCATGAATTCCCTAAAAAGGAATGTTTTCTCAAGATTTGGTTTTTTAATATTACTCATTAGTGATCAGGGAACACATTTTACCAATCAATTTTTCAAAGGACTGCTAGAGAAATATAGAATCTGGTATAACATAGGAACTTTCTATCACCCACAAACAAGCGGGAAAGTTGAATTGTCAAATAGGGAAATCAAAAAAATCCTACAAAAGACTGTGAACACAATTCAAATTGATTGGAGTATGAAATTAGATGTTGCACTATGGGCGTACCACACTATGTACAAATCACCCATTAATGCCACACCTTTCTGATTGGTTTATGGAAAACCTTGTCATCTGCCAGTTGAATTAGAGCATCACTCCTACTGGGTAATTAAGAAGCTCAATTTGGATTCTCAAAAAGCTGGAGAAGCTCCAATACTAAAATTGGATGAATTGGAAGAAATCAGAAAATATTATTATGAAAATTACAAGATCTATAAATAAAAAACAAAGAAATAGCATGATCAATGAATTGCAAGACATATCTTTGTCCCAAGAAATAAGGTCTTTTTATTCAACTTGAGATTAAAATAATTCCATAGGAAGATAAAATCTGGATTGTTTGGACCCTTCAAATTCATTCAAGTTTTCCCCTGTGGGAAAATTGAAATTCAGAAGGAAGGTGGATTGTCATTCAAAGTCAATGGTTAAAGATTAACAATCTATCAAGAACCCTTCCATGAAGGTTGTGTCATTAGCCTAAAATTCATATGAACCCCAAAGCATCAAGATATTGACATTAAAAGAAGCACCGACTAGGAGGAAACCCAAGATAGGTAACCTTAGGCTAGATTAGGTGAGAATAATCCTTAGGAAATCTTAGGACAAGATGGGAGCAAAGGACCAAAGGACCAGGGTTTGAACCAAAACTAAGAAAAAATGTCAATTACAAGTAGTGTAACCCTGTTCCATGATGTATACCTTTTCTGCAAAAATTTCTTAAAACCTAGAATTAAAATACGTGAAAATTCATTACACAGCGTGTAATCCCTTGAACCTAGGGTCTACGGCCCGACCCTCCTCCTCCCTCCTGTGACCCCCTCCCTCTCAGCTACGCAAGCCGACCCCCTCCTCCCTTTTTATCCCCCAAAACCCCCCTATATCCAACCTCTATCCTAACACCCTTACCCTTATCCCTTCATGACCCAACCCCTCCCTTCACGACTGTGAAACTAAACCCCCCTCCCCCTTCCCACCCACTCGCACGCACACCCCCATCCCTTCTTCCTTATCGACCTAAACTGCACACCCCCACTATCCTTCTAATCCTCCCCACCCCTCCGACCTACTCTTGGAATGGTGCGAACAAAAACCATGCGACCTGCACCTATAGAATCCACATCTAACCACAATGACCCACATTGGGAAAATTATTCATGAGGTGATACACCTCCCACACCATCACCACCTCAGGTAGCATCTCCTCCACCTCCTATTGTAGCTCGTGTCGAGCCCGCTGCTCGGGATGACTCCCAGTCCAACTCCAGTGAATCATCTGGGGACAATAACCCACATTTTCACCCCATCCTTCATTTCTATGACCCCAAGAATCTTTTCACCCTTAACTAACTGCAGGAAAATCCCATAAGGACAAACAAAACCTTGACCTGTCTGTTCTCTCCCACCAGCATATCAGCAATGAGATCCTCTAGCTCCTCAACCATCTACATATTTCCTACATTATTGAGGTACGTGAGGAGACATACTAGGAGTTGTTCCTAGAGTTTCTATCTTTATTTGAGGTTTTAGTGGACAACCTCCACTTCAGACTCGACGACCAACCTCACGAGATTTCATTTGTGAAATTCAGGATTGACCTCAGCATTTATACAGAGGAATTCACTACATCTGAGGTATTCCCTACCTGACAACATGAGCCTATGAGGAACAACTCAAGGTAACTTTGGAGGATGACCGTGCGAGATTCTCACACTAAGCATGATCCTAGGATTACCAAATCCACCCAGCTCTGAGACCCAGCACTCCGCATCCTATATAGAGCCCTGAAACATGCCTGGTTCCCCTGAGCCGAATCTCATGGTAGTGTGAGCCATATGGATGTCATCATTCTAGTTGTAGCCATGGGAAGACCATCCATCAACATGACTGCTCAGTTTTCATTTTACTATCGATCTCACACTCAGAGGACCATAGGTACATTTATGGGATGTTCCTTCATCACTCACCCGCCCCGCCATCTTGGAGTGTTTGACACCACTCTTCCACTCACATTTCTTGGACCAATGGAGTCCATCTATTTTTTGATGCTGCACAAGATGCAGATCTTGGTTAGGGATGATGACACCTACCGATGGGCGGTAGGAGTCCATGGGGTAGCTGACGAGGACCCAGGTGGTCATCTAGAATAACCTACACCCGCTCCACCCACCACTTAACCTCTATCCTCTACCACCTATATCCCTACCTCTACCACCACCACATACACTACTGCTCCACCCACCCATTCCTTCCCAATAGATTTCTAGGCCACACAGCTTGGCATCCTAGAAAATCCGAGACGAATCTTCGAGCATTTACACACCTGTTTTTAGATCTTTCCCATTTCACCACCCCTACACCACCATCATATCCCACAACATCTCAACCACCACAAGCTCCTGTCGAACCCTTCTCTTCTACCACTCTCGCCCCACCCACATCCCAGGCTGAACTTCCATCCGATCTCTCCAACCCTATGACACAGTAGGAGTTCCTGGCAGAGCAGGCCTGGTAGAGAAAGGGGCCAGCCATTGCTCCATCCACTAAGGTGCCATTTTTAATCCAGATTCTGAAAACATAACCCCACTGAGGATCAAAACCTCCCCACCACCTACCCAAAACATATTTCTAGCACCACGACAACACCCTTAGTAGCTAACCCACCAACCCCTTATGCCATCATTGCCACTGACTAGGCATGACAGATAAAACCACCCTCTAATCGAGAATAGATTCTTGATGAGCTTTCTGATTCTGCTAGATTATCTTAGTTGAGCACTATACCCATATCTATTTTGGTCATATGTATCAAGGCTTTTTTATTTCCTTTTTATTCTATGTTTCCCTTCATTTTGTACCGTTACACTTTATCTTTATATGAAAAACTGATTTAGCTCTGTTTTACTTGGATTATTTTTCAAATATTTGTACTTTTATAGTATCTATGCCTAGATCCTATATTTAATATATGGTTGTTGATGCACTTGTGCCACCATATATCCTTATTCGATGAGTAACTCAACACGTGGCCGAGATCGAGCATCATCTTTAGGATCTCTCACTTGAGATTCATGACTAGCAGCCACTACCATGAGCATAAATACCCTTACTTCCACACCATATCCATGCTCTCTATGCTCTTGAAGTGATTAATCCTACCAAAAAACCCTGAGAACTAGATGACACTGCCATGAGTATCTATATATGACAGAGGAGACACCGAGTTGATGGATGAAACTTCCTGATACTTCATTCCATCCATCTGGCTAACTACATAATTTTTTATCTCTTTATGAGAGGCAATCCATATTTCATCTATTTTATAATTTGAGTCTTTATGCTGATTGTACTTTTAGAGTATTTTCATTTTTTTCATGAGTCACCTTAATATTTACTATAGAAACATGCTTTCATTTAAATAAAACATGTTTTCATTGGTCATCATACTGTGCATCTGCCTATTTTTCTACTAACATGTGTTTAAAACCTGTGGACTAATGCTTTATCTAGTGAATAATTTGTATTTATACCCCATTTTTATGGTATCCCAATTCCAAAAAAAATCAAGATAGTCCAAGTTCCCCCATGGCATGCCACTTCTTATTGGGAGCACTCGATTCCCTAAGTCTTTAAGTGTTCAATATCCATTTCATTTTTATGATCTTTATCTGCCATAAACCTCCCACAATACTTCCATGGATAGTGCATCCATTGTCTCATTCTAAGTGTGGGAGAGTTTTTTGTGAGTTTCACTTTCAATACACTTGAATTTTTTCCTGATATCATTTTTCAAGGAGTCTTTTTTCATTTGGAAGAATGATTTAAACCTAAAACTCATTATACCCATTTAAATAAAATAAAAAATTAAGTTGTAAATTGTTAGAATCCATATTTTTATTTTTTTTAGATTTTTAGAATGATTGTTGAGACTAGTAATTTAATTCAAATTCAACATTTTTGAAATTTATATTAATTGACTTATTACTTGGTTTCATACCCTTAGTGATTGCTATTTCTTTATTTATTACCATTCCTAAGAGGATTTTGAGCCTACAATTTCATTTTATTTTCTGATCATATTTCTTGAGTGACACCTGGGACATGTAAAATTGTCAGAACATTCATTGAGATATTATTGAGGCTATGATTGAACAAATACAATTTTATCATGATTGAGGAAATCTTTGTTGAGATACATTTTCTTGAGACCCACCTTACATGTTTTTATCATTAAGACCATAATTTCCATGAATGACCTTATAGTATGTAGCTTTTACAAGATGATTGTTCCTTCCTACCTTTCTCTTTGTGTAATTCATGACTTTACTTTAAACAAGTGTGGGGGAAGTTTTCAGCCAGCATGAGATGATTCTACTATAGAGATGTATTGTGTTTCTTATCATACTGTTTGATTGTGATCCATGTATGCTTTTTAGTATTTCACATCTATCCTATTCCTTTGAAAAAAAAGAAAAAAAGAAAAATAAAATTGGGTTGCATATTAGGAAGGTCAAAAATCACAATTTCAAGACTGATGAATCCCCAGAATGATCATACGTGGTTATGGGGTGGATGTGAGGTCTTTCCTAAACATGAATTTAAAAAAATAAAAATGAAAAAGAAATAGAAATTAACATAATACCTTTTTCACTCACTTTATTTATATACATGGATCTAAATTGAGCTATAGAAAGCGTAGACTTTATTAGTTATGGAGGAGTCATTTCTGTATACTTTTCATGAAATTCATGCATTATACTCTAGATTCTACCCTCCTTTTTGAGCTTGTTTTCACTATTTATACACCTTCTCATAGCCTCAGAGTCATTAGAACCTAATTTCTAAATCCCTCATGATTGATTTTGTATTTGTCTTTATGAAGTGGACATGATATAACCAATGCAAGGTTGTGGTTAGGAGTATATACTCAGGATATGATCATAACTACAATTTCATTTCCCCTTGAAAGATGAGAGAATATTAATTATGAGGTAAATTGAAAATGGGTATAGAATTCAAGGAACAATTAAGAAATTGTGGGTAAAGGATTAAGAATTTGATTAAATAACTGAGCTATGAGGCATGACTAATTTTCCATGTAGGGATGATTATGGAGATTGACTTTTTCTACTTTCACTTAGTTTTATTTGCTTGGATATAAGGAAAGTTTCATGTTTTAAAATTTTATTACCTTTTGAAATACCTATTGATAACTTTTTGGTTGAGGACAAACAATTTTTCAAATGTGGGGGAATTTAATAATCTAAAATCATATATACATTTTTCTATAATTTTATTAAGGATTTTCAATGATTTCTTTATAACGCACATGCTATGTGTTGTTTATTATAGGAATTATTCTTTCAAGGTTCAAAGAAAAAAAATATAGAAAATGAACAAAATTGGATATTACATGTTGTACAACCTCATTACATGACGTGTAATATCATTTCCCCACATGCTATAATCTGCAAATCCAAGTCATGAATAATTTCAAATCCATAGAAAGTTTCATGATGTGAATCATCATTACACAATGTGAACCATACTTACACAACATGAATTGCTATTCCACGATGTGTGGCATTCAAATCATATTTCCCTCTTAAAATTATCCAACCAAAGGATGTTTCATGACATGACATCAAGTTACATGTTGTGAAAGGTGTCAAAGTTCCAAATCTCAAATGATATTCACACGAGATATGCACATATTCAAAAATCATGGAGAAAACCTTGGATCATCATTACATGATGTTAATTCCAATTAAACATCATGTAATTTCCCATCTATATATACAATAGCCACGCACATGATTTGGTTGTTGAAAAATATTTGTTTCGTTCATTTTTATCTTGTTCATTTATACTCCCCCATCCCTAAAATTGAGTTTCTTACATTATTTTTATTTTTTTAATTGAATAAAAGTACCATGTATTTATTTTGGTTATGTTATTCATCCATTTTCACATCTCTAACACCATTCTTCATACGTTATTTTTTTCAAGCATCACTCATCAATAAACCTTTACTGCACTCATTCACATTCTTATTCCAAGTAAGTAGTTGATTGAATTATGTTTGATTTGAGATTTAAATTGATCATTCTTTATTGAATGTTTTTTAGTTGGTTAATTTGAATTGTTTCATGTTTTTAAATTGTTTAATCTCAATTTCTATTGGCATGTTAAGCATGATTTCAATTATTTATCTATCTATAATAAATTCTATCACGAGTGGCTAAACCACCTAGGGTAAGGGTTGAGAGTAAGGGTATATGAATTTAATGAATATCTAATTATCAACTTGGTAATCCTATAAATAGTAATTCGGTTAAACAAAAAAATCTATCCAATTTTTTCGAGAAACACTAAACACTGGAAGGTCAAACGAATGACCCTGACCTGATTGGAGTAGATTAGGATATAACCAATAGCCTATGAAAATTTTTACATTAGAAGATAATATTAATGAACTTAGGTTTTGATTACTTCCAGAACAAGGAATAGTCACCTCTTAGGTATAACTATTTGTTTTTAATATAGTCAACCAGAAACTTCTGCTTGCTTTGAAACCCAGATCTTAGGACCATACCAAGTTAGGATAAATATTATATCTTACCTAGAACCCCAAAATTGATCCTAATCCTTTACTTATCTATATTCTTGAAACCCCAAGTATTTAGTTTTAGTTTTCCCAAATTTTACCGAACTTATGAGGACTCCTACATATGGGGTTCTAAGCCATAAGTTCCTATTCGCCTACTCTCGTTCCCTGTGGGATCAACCCCACACTATCACAATACCCCACCTTTATAGAAACTGTAGTTTGGGAAACAAATAATCTAATATGACCATAGCCCATGTGAATTAAATGACGCGTGAAAGTATGACATACTTTTAGTAATGAAGAGTGGGAAATGGATCATTATATAGTATTATTCAACTATAGTGTTCTTGATGATTACATCAAGTAAGTAAACTAATAAATATGAATTTTTTTCATTGTGTGATTTCTTTATATCTTATGACATTTTAAATATTTCATAATTGTGGAGAAAATTTAGAAATTATAAAAATGATACATAGTTATCTATCTATTAAGAGGAAGGAACAATTGCACAATAAATAATTTACTGCTTGGTTATAGTCAAAGGTTATATATTTCATTTTTTCTTATAACATAATCATAGGTATTTGTTTAATATTATATATTGGTATCTTTTAGGTTTTAACTTTACTAATGAATGATGTGTCAGATGAAATAAGTGTGTTATCCTTTAGTCTAAAAAATGTGGCATGTGATTGTAAAGCAATGATTGTTAATGAATTTAAATTCATTATAAATAGTTGTGAAACAAAATGGAAACACAACATGATAGTTTCACTATAAGTGCCACAACATATTATTATGTGAGTACATTAGACAAGAAACCTCAATCAAAAAATATATCATATTATAGGGTTTTTGAAAGAATATTTTTTTAGATTACCATGCACATGGTCGTGTTGCAATGATGAAATGCAAGTGGTTTGATTCAATGACATGATAAGGCATGAATATGGATAACTGTGGATTTAGAGTGATTGATATGAACTTTCAACCTCATATTGATGAATCTTATATTCTTATATCACAAGCTAGACAAGTGTTTTATGTAATTGACCCTTTAAAACAAAAATTTGGTTTTATTTTTGATGTCATTACTATAAATAATTTTGAATTCATGGATGATAATGATCTTGTGGATGAACCTGTTGGTATTTATTCGAATGTTTAATTTAATGACATAGATGATTCAGTTGTTAGAACAGATGGTGAACCAATAATTATCAAAAATCTCACATAGCATTGAAACATTTGTAATTATTTACCTGATATTATTGAAATATTGTATGTGTTTTTTTAACTTTCATATATGATATAAAATTAACCAGTATTTTCCCACATGAAATTTCACAATATATGATGTGATTTTTAAATAATGTGTTGATTATAAATTAAAAATATCAAACATTTGACTATAAAAAATACTTTTTGAATTGAAATACTGATTTGTTTATTTTTATATAATATTATTTTTGATGACAAGTAGAGTCTAGATTTCTTACTACAAATGTACAGATCATGTTCACAGCATTCAATCTGACTTCTTCATATATAGGCGGTTATAGAAGACTCTAGACCACTAAACCTAGAAAAACCAAATTTTTAGAAATCATATATCATTCTCTATGTATGATCCAGTCAAGGTTGAAATTATTATACTAATAGAGGAGCTAAAATATAAAATCATGATACTTCACTTATTCCATTAAATTTATTATTAACACTACGTTCATGAAACATTAAGTCTAGATGAAAATGATAACCAATGAATGAAAAGTAGTCTCACTACACTACCCATTACCATGGAGGCATAGATATAAATTATATAATGAGTCCATTGATCTCATTAATTGAAGAATATATCCATCGACGATCTCCCCTATTTTTAAAAATTCCTCTAATTCCTTGATGAAACCAATGGGTTATAGTAACATTTGAAAAAAATCATAAATTATCATAAAATACAGTAATAATTCCCTAATAACCTAGAATTTATAAGTTGTCACATTGGGCTAGGATTGAAAATTCTAGAACCAACAACAAGAAGAGAAAAAAGAATGGCAAAATTAAGAAAATACAGTAGAAATAACTATTTGAAAACACATTTATGTAAGTATGGAATCCCAATATTTCTTAGGTATATATAGTATTAGATTATTAAAGAGAGATATCTAATCAAATATTGATTGGATGCTCTACTCGGGTCAATAAAATTCCACCTCTTTTGACACATTCACAATTTTAGGAATGTATAGTTTAATGTTACATTGATTGAAAGCTTTATATGAATGGTCATATTGTTTATTAGTAAAAATTACCACCTTGATCCAGTTGGATGGTATTTAGTATTAATATTGTTGGTGGTACAAATATTTTGTGGTGTGTTGTGAAAACTACATTCATGGTTCCTCTACACTTTTATTTACGGCTATGTGGCTGTATTGTGTGATGGGGGTAAAGTATATCCCAATGGTACTAGTTAAAAATTTAGTACTAGCTATCATTATTTGATGATTAGGGGATGTGACCAAGACCATGCAATGTTCTAGCTCATCATCAAGGTTCGGTTAGAGTGGTTGGGTTGGGTTTTAACATTACATATAAGGTGATGGTTGGTTATGAAATGTGATTTTAGAACACCCTAGATATTGGATAATTACGCCTAAAATTTTAACGAACAATAATTATATAGAATATTTCTCATATTAAATACATATCACATATTATTATATGACACATTCTCTAAAATAGATAACTGATCTAGGTATTTTTTTTGATAAAGTAAAAAACATAGTGTTTCCAAACATACCTAATGATATGATGATGAAAGATATCATCATTCCAATAGCACCAAACAACATGATAGTCATAAAATTCTAGAAAATTTTATTCTTTTTTACCTGGGATCTGGTTAAAATTTAAGAGAAATCTAGAGCAAGAAACTGGTATTTTTTTATGAAACTCATATATTTCTAATTAAATTTATTGAACATGTTATTTGATAAGATATTTTATATGGATTAATTCAACCTCCAATTTCATGTGAGTAGTTGAACATTACACATGTGATTGGATTTGAGGTATCAATGATTAAAAATGTTTCCTTCATAGGTGCAATAGACATGATGAATTTGAGAAAGAATACTAGAATGGGGCCACTTAATATAGCATAAAAATGACCAATTTGAATATAAAACTAGCTAGGTTCAATAAAAAAATTAAATATATATCCAAACTATATACTTTAAAGGTTTTGATTAGATTATGGATGAATATTCTAGTCAGAAAAAACATAAATATAGATGATAAAACCTACTAGTAATGGTAGCTGATCAATATATACAAAATAGTCATACTATGAATTTTGGGATGATAGGTTTTAGATGAAAACAAAGGAGTTCAAAATAAACATGATCCATATTACCTAGAATTGAAAATAATATAATGGAGAATATATATAAAGAAAATGCCATCACTGAATTCTAGAATGCATGAGATTTTTCCTCCAGTAGTCAGAAGAATAACAACTCCAGTGCACATTCCTTGTTATTCCCAAAGATCTAAAAAGTATCCTTTGATCTCCAGCCAACAAAATATAGATTAAAAATTAGATTTATAATCATATTTGGAATTGATTATTTTCAATGGTAATAGAAATTACTCACAATAATCAGGGAAATGAAAAACTCATTCACCCATCGGGTCCTCTCCAGTTGATGCCCAATCACAATGAAACTGCAAATTAATGCTACAAATATTTTCATTAAGCTTATGGAATAATGAACCATGCTTGTGAGTCCTAATTTTATCAAGACAAAACCCAATCTTAAATTCATTAGTCGCTTAAAATGTCTACTGGATGTTGTCTAGAACTGGCATTATGGCATGTGGACTACTTTCTATACCATACATAATAACCTTTAAAACCTTGTGTTCTTCCTGTTTTTTACCCCAAATATGATTTTTCTGAAAATAAATCCTTAAACACCAATGTAAAACCTAAAAACAAAAATAATTAAAAAATATCACAATGTTAATCGAGAACCAGGATCATCATGGAGAGATGGGAATCCCAACTACCCCAGTGATACAAGGTTCAATATGAATAGTGTTGGCTAGACACATACTCATACATATATATTAAGACTTGGCAGTCCTATAATATGTCCACCATGACTCCTAAAAACACATAAACAAAATTGGGATTTGATAAAATTATACAAGGATCCAAGAAAAGATGATATTGCAATGTTGGTTCTCATATGTTCTTATTTTATGTTACAATTGTATTATTTAACATTTTCATTATTTCTATTTATCTTAGAATATTATTTTAAATTTCTTGGTCAAAATTTCTAATTATAATGATGTTAGATGAAAAATAACATAGAGAAATGAAAAATGTATTAGAGATTTAGGCATGTCTCCTATGGTCATTACTGTAAATACAATTTATGTTTGGATATTATGTTATTTCATATTATTTATCTTGTTATCATTCATTTTATTTTATCATTTGTGTTATTTTAGGCTACATAATCGAGGAGATGGTTGGATTATGATATGGAGGCTAATAGTATAGCGAGGGGTATTGTTACGACTGATTATATGGTTCATCCCACCTTTTCCATAACCCTTTTGGCCTATATCCACATAAGATGGTAGTTCTCAGGCTCCCATCCCTCCTTATTACCCATTCCCGTAATCCAATTTATAGGTCACTACTCCCCCATATATCCCACAACCATATCTAAATCCATATCCACCCTAAACTATACAAGGATATCCATCTGGTTTTCTCCATTAACTAGTACACTTATCATCATCGACTATAAAGAGTACTCCTATATATATATCCCAACTACCATCACTTCATAGGCCAGAAGATCCCCCATATACTGGTATTTGTTTAAATATTACTGATAGTGAATAATGATAAATTTATATATATTATTTTACTTTACTAATTATTTTGAATGATTAGTTACAACCTCTACTAGATGACGAGGTCGTATAAAAATGTGAAAGTTCTAGAATCGACACACTCATATCATGATTCAATACAATGAGGAGAGTGCTATAATTGAAAAAATGGTAAGGAATGTAAAATATTTATGGTAACACTTTCTAAACACAACAATATCATTCTGGTTTAACCAATAAGTTAGAGTGAAGTTGGTACACAAATAAAGAACAATGTATGGGCAGAGATTTGGGTAAATAATTTCAATCAACTTTATATGTATTAATTTATAATATTTTATTAACAAATATTTTTTCCAATGAAAATTCAATATCATTTTCTTGATGGAAAACATTTCATGGCCATAAGGTTAATGGAATTAGGTGATATGTGGTAAGCATACAAGTATGACTTGTATATTGGTTGGAAAGAGATATTTGATACAGATCTTGAAGAAATATTGATCATTAGTGATTTCCCAATATCACAATATAGAGAGATTATTGGCTATTGGAAGAGTCCAAAGTTTAAGGTATTAATTACATTTATATATATAATCATTTATTTATTTGAAAATAATTTTTAAATTATAAATTACTTATTTTATTTATGTTAATGAAATTATATAATTTCTTATTTATCAGATAAATTAGACAGAATCAAAATAAATAATAGTGAAATGAAATACATTCATACTCTTGGACACACTTCACTCCCAAATCATGAGAAAGCATAGGTAATTTAACATTTAAAATATTCAACTGGGATTCCATTTTGAATTTATGATTTATGGATTGTATAAAAAATCCAATCCATTATGCCTAAATATTTTTTAGTACTGATAATTCCCTATAAACCATCTCCTTATTTTTAATTTTCAGTGTTATGATTTTCTAGATTAGAGAGAATTATATTATTGTACATTCACATAGAATGGTTTTGTCACACCCTAACCCTAAATTATTTTTTATATTTAATAATTTAATTATATTTAGTCACATTCTTGAGTTTTATGTCGATCCTACTTATAAAATTTAAATTTTGTAGTTTTCTTCCTAAGCACACGGTTGGCACATGGTTAGGGGAAACTGTGCACCAGCTTAGGGAAAATCGTGTAACCCAGATAATGTCTATGTCTAGGCCGCATGGTCAGGAGCATGACTGTGCACTACCCCCTAGGAGATGTGCAGTTCTAGACAGAGGTCACCGCATGGTTGGTGCACGGTCTGACAGTCCATGCGGCCAAATCATGTGGCCTGCCAGGCCTTGAAAAAAAAAATTATTAATAATGATAATGATAGTATTATTATTATTGGTTTTATTGTTATTATTATTAGATTTATAATTAGTATTATTATTAAACCCCTAAAAGGTTTATTTCTTCCTCACCCCTCCCCAGCCCCCAGGGGTCTCCCTCATGTGTGTCCGACGTCCCCCTCCCACTCCGTCACCAAATCCATTTTTTCCCTCCTCTATCGTCCTCCACATCCATTTTCTTGATTTTCATCCTCTCCCATATGGTGTGCATGTTTTGTCTAAACCCTAACCCTATTTTGGGCTTTTCTTTTGTTTGTTCTTGTTTCTTGGGGGTTGTGGGGTTCAATTGGGGATCATTCTTTCCTTGGTCATTTAAGGAAGCGAGTGATCCATCAATTTCATGTAATGTTTCTTAAATTATAATTATTTGGCCTAATTTTAATTGGGGATTTTGTAATTTTTAGTCTTCTTTTTATTATTTAGGGTATTTTATGGCTCTTGAAGGTGAATTCCATGTTTACACGTATGTAAGCAAATATATATATACTCTTTGTACATATTCCCTCATGGGGAGGGGAATATGTACATTGGGTTAAGGGGTATATATATAAGTGAACATGTATGTAAGTGTGAAGTGGTTTTCGTTGAAGGCGGTGACTTTAGAGGTGTTTTGTCTTGGTTCTCTCCCTTTTTAGGTAGGTCACCCTATGTTTGAGCCTTTAAATTGAAAGCTATAATTCCTTGTGTGTTTTATTAAGTTTTTTCATTATATTATAAATCTAGTGAGTTTTATAAAAATGTTTTATTGAACACATTTGGTTTATTCCGGGATTCTTGACACTTTCCTCATGTTGTGCTATGATTTTTTCTTATTAAAACATGTTTCCAAGATGGTTTTGAAAAGTCGGGCATCTTAAGAGCTAGTTTAGTTTTCCAAATGATTTATACCGGGTGATTTGGAAATTTCCATATATGTTTTAGCCTTTTATCTAGTTTTCTATAAAAGTTTAATTACATTTTTGTTCCAAAGAGCTCCAAAATGTTTTTTCAAATGGTAAAAGATTATTTTCAGACTATGAGGCCTGATTGGTAACATTGATCACTTTTTTAAAATGAGGTAACCTTCATCGATACTATCCATTATAGTTATAATTTGTTTAGATGGTTTCGGGAGGTGAGCCTTATCATGTATAGTGGATTTTCATGATTGAGATGTTCTATTCATGCATGCTTCCTCACCTCCCATGTTTTCTATATCCATGAGATCCTAAGCATGATAGTGGGATTCGAGAGGTGGTTGTTATTTAGTCCTAATTAGATAGATTGGATCCCCATGGTAGGTAAAGGCCATGTAGGTTATGCCACTAGTGAGGCTAGTTGAGAGTAGGTAGGTTGGTTATTGACTATAGATCGCATCGATTTTCCAGTAGATGGATTCCGAAACGAGTACATCTAGGGTCTCTTCACTTGGTTTCTAGGTATATCTCATGATATCTGATTCACATGTATTCTAATTTACCTCATTATGTTATGTTTTTAATAAAATCATTTCAAATATTATGTTTCCACTGATAGTTTATATAACAACACTTATTTACTTGTACTCTGATTTCTGCTGCTAGTTTTCACTGATGTATTTTCTTCACCACATATTCTTCTTTGTAAAATTATTTATTGGAAAACAAAAAATATTTTTAATCCATTTTGAAAAAAGTATAGGATATTTTTCTTTTGAATTCATTGTCTTGGTACTTATTTTGAAAAGGAAATGAAAAACTTATTTTAAATATATGTATTTCAGAATAGTATGACATGATTTTATTTTTAAAGGTAAGGCTTAGGGAATGGTTCTTATTTTGGAATCCCTAATGAGCATATCAGTGATCATGCCTATACTATCTTTTTAGTTTCAGGTTCTTCCAGTTTTGGATCGCTCTTAGAGAGAGTGTGGTTCTGTGATTTGTGGTGACCCACAAAGTCACTCAGAGGTATGTTTATCTATTTAGTTTTATTTGTTTTTATACTTATAGTTTGTTCTTTTATTTTATTATTGTTTATTTATCTACCTTTTATAGGCTAAATCATTCCCAACTAGTTTTTATCTAATTCCCGATACTGGTTTCCAACATGGGAGGATCGGGAATGCCTCTTGGGCCTTGTCATAGTCCGCCTCAGGTGACCGGTTGAGGGTTGACCCAGATTGGTTCATGACAAAATAGTATCATAGTAGGTTATAAAACTTGTTATTTTGGGATTTATGGTATATTTAAGATATTTTTTTTATAATTAATGTGGTTATTCATGGGTAGGTTCTTGATTACCACCTATTCGGAAGAACACTTGAATTTCTAGGGTGGTCTGGGATGGTTGTTCCTCAAAATATGAGCTTGGTTCTTGGATGTTTTCAAGGTTCTTGATTTTTTTTGAACATTTATGTTTGTTTTTTAGGATTTGGTGGTTATTATGAGAGGTATTTATAGGGTTCATGGTTGTTGTTCAAAATCTAGTAAACCATGTTCAAACCATGAAACTGCCTCTGATGACCTCCGATGTACCCACCCGGTTGGTGCATAGCCTGCCAAACCATGTAACCAAGACTTTTTAGTGGTTTTTACTCTTATATTTTGGGATTTTGGATTGAGTATTGGGATTATTTTATTTGTTTTTGGTATTAATTTATTCATTTTTGGGAGTTTCTTTTGTATTTTAAAAATGGAATCTTGTTTATCAAAGTTTGTTTTCCAAAATGAAAACCTTAGTTTATTTTAAAATGAAATAGGTTGTTTTGAAAATGGAAGTGTTTTAGAAACCATTTTAGGATTTTGGAAGGTTTTGTATAAATATAATCGGAAATGATATTGTTTTGTAAAATTTTTTGGGGGTTTTTGGGAAGTTTTGTGAAATGTGAAATGGAAGATTCTTGAAAACTAGGAATTTGAGAAATGCTTTGTTTTGGGAATGGAAAGGTATTATTTTAACCTTTTTTATTATTATTAATTCTCACATATATGTATGTGTGCATGGAAGTGAATTTTTGGTGGTATGTGTGGATGGGTGCCTAAGTTGGCATGAGAATGTATATGTGTGAGGCTTCATGGAATACCATTGGTAAGTGCCAAACTTATCATGCTTTTTTTTGCTTTATGAAAGTGTTGTAAAAAGGTAAATTGCAATGTTTTGATAAGTGGGTGTTGTGTGATGTTTTCTTATGTGATTTGGGGTTTTCCTTTTGGCCATTCTTGGTTTTGGGTATGTTGGAAATGTTTTTTAAGTGGTGTTTTGAGTTTGGGTTCTTGGTTTTCAATTCAGATGTAGAATTTTGATTTATGATATGTTTTGATTTGGTTTCATGATTTATATTTTCAGATTAATCCCCCACTTATTTCAAAGTTAGTTTGAAAAGAATCTATGGGTGATTCTTTCATAGAATATATTTCAACTAATCAAGTCATACTTTAGATGTTTGGTTTATCTATTCTGGATATGGAGCCTGGTGGTCCTAAATATTAGGATTTTGTCTAGAGGTTTTGAGAGTTGAACCCTCCTCATTTATTCGAGCAGATGGAACTAGGAAAATATGAGTAATGGTTGAAAAATATTGAGGAGATATTTTTTAGTCTTTATTCTCCTGAAACTCTCAAGCTTGAGCTTCCCACCTTCATGTTGTAAGGCCCAAGCTGAGAATGGTGGAAATCCATTATTTAGGCTAAAACATAGAATAATTACTCATGGGAATGATTTAAATACTTATTCATCTAGCAATACTTCCCCAATTATGCAAGGATTCCAATGGGTTCAACATTGTACTATCTTGAGCAGGGAGATTCAACAGTGTTGGATTATACTAAGAGCTTCTCTGAGCTGGGGTCTCATATCCCAAACTTTGTTGAGGATGATTTTTTTAAGGGTTGATTCTTTGAAAGGGGTCTCTGATCAGAATTTATTCATGAAATATCATAATTCTTTGATGATTATGAATAATTATTGAGGTAGGCCATTCAGGTCAAATCTAGTTTAGCTTCATCTAGCCAGTTGAGAAGAGGTACACAAAGGTCGTTGTATTCCATCTCACCAAGTTTATCCAAGAGTAATCTCTGGCTGTGTTTTCCGCATGGAAAGCCCGAGCATAGAAAATTTTCATGCCACAAAGCCCCAAAGATCTATCATATATGTGTCCATTTTGGTTATTTTCAATGTTTTTACTAGGGTGGTGTTAGGGAGTGTAAATGAGCCAGATCCACACCTTCAAAGAAACTTTCCATCTCAGTTAGATGAACATAGCACTGGTGCAAGCTCAATTGGAAACTTATTTTATTGTAAATGCCTCTTTGTTATAATTAATTTATTTTGTGGTGTTTTATTTTTTTGGGAATGGGAAATGATATTTTAGGTATTTTGGGAACTTTATTTTAATGGGTATGTATTTGTAAAGTTGCAAATATTATTGATGTAGAATGGTTGTGTTTGTTGTCCCATTCTTAGTTTCTTTCGGGTTTTTGGTTTTCATTAGGAATTTATGAGCTTGTTTTGGTTTGATGAACCAATGTCTATCTATGGTTCTAAAATTGTGGGGAGAACACCCTCAATGATCTTGTGATGAGACTAATTATCTACTCTTTTTCCTCTTCTTCTTGGGAATTTTTGAATTTTGTTTCCTGTGTGATTCTTTGATTTTGCCCTACCCATCCCCGATCATAACGTTGGCTAGCTGACCTGGGCAATGGTTCTTGTGACAGATGCTCCTGGAGATCCCGAACATACCATTATGGGTTTATTTGGTTACTTATAATTTAGGGGTCGGGGTGTTCCACATTTTTAGAGTGTGCATGGAGTCATGAATCACTTGATCCTTGTTATTTCGTTTGGTGGTTTGGATTTTATAGTCTCATCAGTTGTTTCTTTAGACGTTAGTATGGTTCTTTAAGGATGTTTCTACTAGATTATTTGGATCCTGGAGTTAGGGGTTTTTTATGGAAATTTATTTTTTAGTTCTCAGTCTTCTGGTGGTTGAGGTTTCATTTTGGGTGTTGGCTCATTCGTGTCTCGGATAGTCAAGTCTTATAGGACTTTTTGGGGGGGAAGTGTCATAGTGGGGATAATTTTCACACCCTAACCCTAAATTATTATTTATATTTAATAATTTAATTATATTTAGTTTTATTCTTTAGTTTTAGGTTGAGAAATATTATAAAATTTAAATTTTGAAGTTTTCTGCCCAGGTGCACGGTTGGTGCACAGTTAGGTTAAACCATGCACCAGATTAGAGAAAACCATACATCCTAGATAGTGGCTCTATCCAGGATGCATAGTTAGATGCATGATCATGCAGTATCCCCCAGGAGCCATGTAGTTCTAGAAAAAGTTAGTTGCACGGTTGGCGCATGGTCTGGCAGATCGTGCATCCAAACAGTGCGGTCTGCCAAGTTTTGAAAATAATAATAATAATAATAATGTTTTATTATTATTATTATTATTATTATTGGTATTATTATTATTATTGGTATTATTATTATTACTACTATTATTATATTTATAATTATTATAATTAGTATTATTATTATTATTATTAAACCCCTAAAAGGGGTATTCCTCCCTCACCCATCCCTCTTCGCTCGACCCAGCCCCCAAGGGGCTCCCTCATGCATGCCCAACCTCCCCCCTCCTTCTCCCTCTGATCACGGTTTCTTCCATCGATTTGTCATTCAATTATCTTTGGTGATTTTTTCACCTCCTCTGTTATCCTACTCTTCCCTTTTAATTGATTTTCTTCATCTCCTATGTGGTGTGCATGTTTTGGAAAAACCCTAACCCTATTTTTGGGATTTTATTTTGTTATTTCTTGGTTCTTAGGGATCATGGGGTTCGATTGAGGACCATTATTTCCTCAACCGTTAAAGGAAGATAGTGCACCATCGATTTCGAGTAAGTTTTCTTCTATTATAATTCTTTGACCCAATTTTAATTGGGGTTTTATAATTTTTAGTCTTCTTTTTATTATTTAGGGTATTTTGTAGTTGTTAAAGTTGAATTACATGTGTACACATAGGTAAGTATATACATATATATACACATCCTCCTTGTATATATTCCCTCATTCTAAGGGTAATATGTACATTGGGTTAAGGGTTATATATAGATATATAAAAGTGTACATGTGTGTAAATGTGAAGTGGTTTTCATCGAAGGTGATGAGTTCCGAGGTGTTTCATCTTGGTTATCTCTATTTTGAGGTAGGTCACCCTATGTATGGTCCTTTAAATTAAAAACTATAATTTCTTTTGTGTTTTATTGAGTGTTTTCATTATATTATAAATCTAGTGAATTGTATAAAAATGTTGTATTGAACACGGTTGGTTTATTCCATGATTCTCAACACTTTCCTCATGTTGTGCTACAAGTTTTTATTATTAAATCATGTTTCTAGGATGGTTTTTGAAACACCAAGAATCTTGAGTGCTTTTTTGGTTTTCCAAATGATTTATACTGGGTGATTTGGAAATTTCCAAAGATATTTTGTCCTTTTGGCCATTTTTCTATAAATTTTTAATTACATTTTTGTTCCAAAGAGCTCCAAAATGGGTTTTTAAATGGTAAGATATTGCTTTCAAACTATGAGGCCCAGTTGGTACCTTTGAATGATTTATTGAAAAGAGGTCACCTTCATGGATACTCTCCATTCTAGGGATAATTCACGTGGATGTTGTCGGGAGGTGGGCCTTAGCATATATGGTGTATTTTTATGATTGATATGTTGTATTCATGTCTGCTTACTCACCTTCCATGTTTTATATAACCATAGGATCCTAGGAATCATAGTGTGATTTGAGTGATAGTTTCTATTTAGTCCCGATTAGATGGACTAGATACCCATGGTAGGGAAAGGCCATGTGGACTATGCCACTGATGAGGATAGTTGAGAGAATTCAGGTTGGTTATTGACTATGGATCACATCGACAGGTCATCAGATGGATTCCAAACTGAGTACATCTAGGGTCTCTTCACTCAGTGTCTAGGTATATCCCATGATATTTGATTCACATGTATTCAACTTTCCCTCATTCTATGATGTTTTTAATAAAATCATTTCAATTGTTATGTTTCCACTAATAGTTCTTATAATGACACTTATTTATTTATACTCCATTTTTCACTTCTTGTTTTTCACTGAGATGTTTCCTTCACCACATTTTTTTATTTATAAAATGATTTATTGTAAAACACTCATTAGTTAGAAACCATTTTGTAAAAAGGGTGGTAAATGGTTCTTTTGAAATTATTAGCTTGTTACTTGTTTTAAAAAGGAAATCAAAACCTTATTTTAAATATATGTATTTCAAAATAGAATGACATGGTTTTATTTTTAAAGGTAAGGATTAGGGCATGGTTCTTCTTTTGGAATCCCTACAGATAATCCCAGTTCCCATGCCTATTATATCTTTTCAGTTTCAGGTTCTTCCAATTTTGGATCGGTCTCAGAGTGGGCGTGGTTTTGTGATTGGTGGTGACCCACACGGTCGCTTGGAGGTATGTTTACCCATTTAGTTTTATTTATTTTTCTACTGATAGTTTTCTATTTTATTCCTGTTTATTTATCTATTTTTAGGGATAAATATTTCCCAAATGAGTTTTATCTAATGCACAACACTAGTTTTTGTCTCAAGAGGATCGGGAACACCTCTTAGGCCTTTTTGTGGACTGACTTGGGTGACCGATTGATGGTCGACCCAGGTTGGTTCGTGATAGGTTAGGACTCTTTTGGGGAACTAGAAATCAGTCTCATTCTACTATAAAATAATTAAATGGATGTAGAATTATTATAACTTTTCTTCATCCATATTATTAATAATTTTTAATTAAAACCTAAATCATTTTTTAAAATGATTCTGAATAGTCAGTAGATTTAAATATAGATGGTAAAACTAGATTTAATATCGATAGTAATTATCTTACCTTTCCTCTATTCATGAGTAAACACACAATTTGGAATGGTAATTTACAAGGTTTACCTTTGAAATGAAAGGCTTATAATTTGTGTTAATGAGAAAAAATACACAATCAGAATACCCATAATAAATAATTTTGTGACCTCTAATGTAAAAGATAAATCCTTGAAACTAATGTTTTCAATTTATTCTATCAATATTTCTTTGATTCCTCTCACACACAGGTTCCTCTTACACTATATGATGAATATGATGTGTTTCCTTGTTTTTTACCTCTCCATATTACTTGTACAGTATCATACAAGCACATATATATTCTTCTTTTCCTTTCTTACACTAGATGTAATATTTTATTCTATATGTGAAAATAGAAATATATAACAACTTTTTCTTCTTCACAATAGTGAACTGGAGTGTTTCTACTTCTACCTATTCAATTACATGAATAAAATACACCTCCTCTTCATCTTCGACCTCTATGCCAACATAGAGTGTATCAAACTCTTCTTATCTTCCCTCTTTACCATTTTCTCATTTTTATTTCATCAATTCATCTAGAATTAATGTCTTTTATCTTTATTTAGGTTATAAAAATGTGCACTACAACTTCTTCCTCATTTATTCAGTGCATCAACAACATCACTAGTTCTCTTCCCCTTCACTTTGACACTCAAGTATTTATTGATTATAGGTATAGTGGTAGATCTTCTATCATGATAGTAGGATATTCTTCTCAGAATAACAATGTCACTTTATCAACCTATATAAATATATATATATATATATAATAATTGTAGCATTTTTGATTCATCATCACCCTATTCTCATTATTTTTCATTCATAGTAACACATGAATGTGTTATTTTAAATTACCAATATTATAGGTAATTTAAAATCCATAATATTTTTTATTTTCAAAAATACTACATTCATTTTATTTTCTTAATTTTTTAGTCTTCAAGTTGATTTTACATAATACTTGGATGAAGAATTTGCCCTCATCATATCTTGGAATCATTCCTTGAACAATATCAACACATACATTTTTCAATCCACATAATTTATTATTATTACTTTTTCAAATTTTCATTTTATCTAGACATTTATAGTGTTCTCATGAGTTCTCTATAATTTATAATGACAAGCATAAAGTTATTCATTTATTTTCTTCCATCACATGCTAGAATCATTATTATTAGTGTTGTGGTATTTGGAAACATAGATCACAACAACCCAGCATCATCATATTAGTATCATAGGACTTTGGAAGTTATAGGATCAACATATCTTCAAAGTCACATGAAAAACATCATACAATAATAGTTTTACACCTAATTAATATGATGTGAGACATACACATAATTCATATGAGTATATATATCTTAAAAAACATATTTAATTCCAAACCATATAATTCTTTTCAATATAAAGATTTTAGATTATGAGTTTTCAACTATTCTTGAATTTACACATTTCAAATTACATCAATGAACAAGTGATACACAACAATAAAATCAATATCAATAGTGTAAAAGGCACAAAATCAATGGATTTTTTTTATATTTTTATTAAAATTAATTCGCATCATTTAACATAGCTTTAGATTTTCTAGTAAATAATTCATAAGCTGTAAAGAAAGGTTTCAGCATCTCAAAGTTCAAAAAACACTAAATTTTCAAAATCACAATTCAGTTTTCAAAAAATATACATTTACTCTTCAGGAAACTTCAGATCAATCCATTAAAAAAATTAATCCTTATACACTCAATATGAAGGATCTTGACTATTTACAACATAAGAATGAATTTACATTTCTTTTAACCACATTATTGTCAAATAATATCCAAGAAATCACAGAATGTTCAACTATGGATTCATGCATAGCTCAACTTAATATTAAAATACCAATTTAAAGAATCCATTAAAATCTACCCAAAATATATTTTTTAATTTTACTGAAACCAAATTTATTATGAAAACCAATAAATAAAAAAATATAGACTTATAGGAAATTATAACTACTAATAAAATAGTGAGGTAACTTTTTTTATTTCTAATGAAAATTTCATCATGATTTATACATGTGATTTATTACCAAGGGACGAAAATATCATATCCATGTGAATTGAAACCTTTAATATCCACTCAAATAACAATGGTAATCACTTATTCCTAAATCTATTGACATAGATGCAACATCCAAGTCATATCCTCCCATTCTACATAAGTCTTTGATGTCTAATTTTTTATTCTCCTTAAAAACTACATGATATTTATTACTTTTTATTGAGTATTTAGTGGAAATTAATAAAATGGTAGGAGGAAACTAATGGATTCCTTGTTTCATTTATTTAATTTTTTTGGATTATGTGTTTTACTTAATGTTTTTTTTAATTCATAAAAAAACAGATAAAAAATTTCTATTTTGGAAAATATATAAAGATTTTTTAGTTATTATGAGTGTATTTCAAACTTTCTTTGAGTTGATTTGAAAAATACAAATAATTTTTGAATCACTAGTTGATTTTGAATAACATTATCTTTTTATTAAACCTCAAAATATCAAATTATTTCTAATTTGAATTTATTTTATTAGGCCTTGATTTCCAAGAAATTGTATGACTTTTAATTGTATATTAAGATTGATATGATTTAGTTTATCTTGGGTTAGTGTAATTTAATTAACTTCTAATATTTATTTATTTATTTTTTTTATAGACAAATTCATTGAATATTGAGGGTCATGTTACTTGATCCCCTTATTTTGTACAAGTAGAAAAAAGAGAGATGATGTTATGCTAAATAGAGACACCCAAAAGATGATTATAATTATAATTCAATTTATTTTATTTTTAATGGATTTAATTATTTATATTATTTTATCATTTTAATTTATGTTATATATCACTCAATGGATTGCTTTGGAGGAATTGGTAGAAAAAGAACTCGAAAATTTGGGCCCGAATGATCATCTGCATTAGGTATTATGAGATGAGCATCAAGGTCGAGGGAATTTTCGACCTAGGAAAATATTGTACCATATTGATACTAGTATTCGGTCAATGTTTCTTTGAGTACTAGTTCTAGTATGGTCATAATGGAACAAATTAATTCCGCAATCAAACAACCAAATCAAAAATAAAAATAAGATACTCAACGTCAAAAGATAATAAATGAAAATATAATAAAATTTATGTCTTCTCTTTCTCCTAAACTTCCACCAGAAGTTGATGTAGTAGTTGATGCTTTTTTTATGTCGATGAATTCCGTTTATATAGATTTATCTGCTCCTACTGGTGTCGGTGCCTCTGCTGATTTGGATGTCGATGCAAACATTCATGATGATGATGATGTTGGTGGTGTGTGAGGTGGTGATAGTGTTTCTGTAGGAGGTGTGGATGAGGGTTATCAAGGTTCTATTGATACTGATATTGAGGATCAATTTTAATATAAAATGTATTTTGGATTTTTTTATATGTTTAATTTTATTATATAGTTAAGTTTTATTATTGTTATATTGAATTATATTATATTGTGTCTGTATATATATGTATATATTTAATTATTTCATTATAGTGTCTATCTATTTATATAGGAGTGACAAAGAGGATGGATATTTATCTACCTAGTAGAGGAATCTATAGCCACGGTTGGAAACCATGGAAATAGACCAAAATCCATGGTTTCTACCATGGCAGTAGATTTGTATCCATGGTTTGTAATGATGGCTATATTCCAATGTGGCAGAACTAATAGTTGTGGTGGAAAACCATGGAAATAGGTGTACTGAAATGGAGGAAACCCTATATATTGGTTTATTTCCACAGTTTCAAACCATAGAAACATATTAGAATAGAAGTACCTATATCCAAAATTTAAAACTATGGATATAGGTGTACTGCCATGGTGGAAATCATGGCTATAGATTTATAGTGATGGTTTTAAAATGCATCAATGTATTAGAATAGAATTACCTATAGTCACGGTCGGAAACCATGTCTATAGGTGTATTGCCATGGTGGAAATCATGGCTATAGACATGGCCCTATTTCCATGCCAATAGGATCCATGGTCAGTCGAACCATGGCTATTACATATATCCATGGTTTTATGTCCTATAGCCACAGTTATAAACCATTGATATAGTAATATTTTAATAGTTCATGATAACGAACATAACATAGATAGTACATTATCTTGAAAAACAAGAGGTAAACCATTATCATAGTATAAAGAAATAACATGTGGTCACTAAAACAAATTATTTATTGATCTGGATCAATAATTATTAGGTTAATTCCATTGTTATCAAAAGGGTTAAACCATGATATATTTATGATTTCATGTAAATAAATAGAAGACACTACTACAAATACGCCCTTTATCAGAGCTAAAAAGGGCCTTTAACAGCGCTAGGAAAAGCGCTGTTAAAGACGGCGAAGATAAAGGGGGGGTCCCCTTTATCAGCGCTCAAAAAAAGTGCTGATAAAGACCCCTTTTATCAGTGCTAAAAAAAGCGCTGATAAAAGGGGTCTTTTATCAGCACTAAAAAAAAGCGCTGATAAAAGTACCCCTTTATCAGCGCTTTTTTTAGCGTTGATAAAGGGGTCCTATATCAGCGCTTCCTTTATCAGCGCTTTCATTTTAGCGCTGATAAAGGACCCGTTTATCAGCGCTTTTGGAAAAGCATTGATAAAAGTTAAAAAAATTAAAAAAAATTACAGAAAATTACAAAAAATTAAAAAAATCATGCCAATCGGGGGGGTTTTTATAGCGCTTGATCCCCCATTTTAACAGCGCTTTTTAGCCCCTCCAGTGCCCACACGCACCCCCTCCACCCTTTATCAGCGCTAGCCCCCCACATCCACCCTCATGCGTGCGCCTCTACCTCCAGCAGGTTTTGAACTCGAGACCTCCCCCCTGCGTGCCTAAGCCCTTACCACTACTCTATTTTGATTTGTTTGTTATTTCATGATATCTCTCTCTATATATATATATAGTTATATTTATTTGTATAGTAATATATATTTATATTAATATATATATATAGTTATATTAATATATATATAGTTATATTAATATATATATATATAGTTATATTAATATATATATAGTTATATTAATATATATATAGTGATATTAATATATATATATATATATAGTTATATTAATATATATCTCTATTTATATA
This sequence comes from Viscum album, assembly GCA_963277665.1. Lineage (NCBI taxonomy): Eukaryota > Viridiplantae > Streptophyta > Magnoliopsida > Santalales > Viscaceae > Viscum > Viscum album. The sequence continues at coordinate 1,331,283,339 of OY728166.1, read as the reverse complement.
TATTTATATTTATATTTATTCGTATAGTAATATATATTTATATTAATATATATATATATATAGTTATATTAATATATCTATATATAGTTATATTAATATATCTATATATAGTTATATTAATATATATCTCTATTTATATATATATGTAGTTATATTTATTCGTATAGTAATATATATTTATATTAATATACATATATATATAGTTGTATGAATATATATATTTATAGTGATATTAATATATATTTATAGTGATATTAATATATATATATAGTAATATTAATATATATGTAGTTATATTAATATATATATATATAGCTAGATTAATATATATATATAGTTATATTAATATATAGTAGTTATATAAATATTCATATATTGGTATTTTAAATAAAATGGATATTAGTTATTATTTAGATAGAGCTAATATATTTTATATGTAAATATGTTTAATTATTTATTTTAAAAATTTAATTTTTAGGTGTGAATATATAAAAAATATGTACATATAGTTATATATTTGATTATAAATAGAAGTGAATTATAAAAAACGATAAAATTTCAAATACATAATATCAATATGAATGTAATACCTTGGAATAAATTCAGTCCCCACCAAAAAAAAGCCAATAATACCCCCTTAAACAAGGCTGAAAATCCAAAAAATGTTAAAAAATCGGGGTACCCCGACTAAAAACTCAGTTTTGGAGGCCTTCTGGGCCTCTTTTGGCCTCGAAAAACACTTGATCGGTATAGCATCCCGTCTTTTTATAACATAAACTTTCATTTCATTACACGGAACTGAGGATCTTTAAGGTTTAGTGTCTTGGAAACAAGGAACATAATACATGAAAACCACATAAAACATTCTTCTTAAACACTTGAAAGGATTCTCCTTAAGTTCATCCTAGGTTCATTACTGCATCTCATAACCTGGGGACATACATCAAAATAATGGGTGAGCAGAAGGCCCAGTAAGGGAAACAAGAGAAACATTTTACATGTGAACTTGAGATACTTCAATAAGGACATGAAAAGAACTTTAAGGCATGAGAAAGAATCATGAGATACATCATAATAAAAAAAAATCATAACTTGAAGATGTGGCTGCAACATTTAATATTGACAATCATTTTGTTTCACCAAGGTCCATCCCCAAGGTGTCATTAAAAATTACCAAGGTTATTCACCAAGGTATCAATCTAAAAAGTCATCTCTAGAGATTAAGTCTTTACCCAATGCATTGGAGCGCTATCTGGGCGCACCCTTGACATGTCTTTATTATCATGTGATCCACATATATCATCATAAATAATTTCATAAACAACCCATATAGCATAAAATAAATGTGTTTCATTTCATAATCATAACGTTTTAAAAACTTCTTTAAAGACATGATCTTTATGTCACTTTAAACCCACAGAAAGGGAAAGTGGTTTTCATGTATGTAAATCCCAGAATTTAAAATATAACATTTTGATATATATGTGAATACCCCTATAGAAATAAGAGCTTTGAGTATTCACTTAATAACATAAAATAATTTTGAGAAAAAGAGAGAGATGCATTTTGAGACGAAAATTCTGCAGCGTAACGGCTACGTTACAGGGTTTTAGAAAATGTTGAAAAGAGAGGGGACATGGGTCACCCACTCATAAATGATCTATAAAAATAGTATAGTGAAAGAATATAAGGGATATGAATCATGGTAATGAAATTTCAAGGACATACCATTTGAAATTAAAAACATGGAAGTAAGACAAAAATAAGATTTCTCTTATAAAAATTCGGCAGCCTAACGGCGTCCCTTAAACTTCAATAAAAATGATTTGACAAGATCAAATAGGGTCTCTCGTCATATGATCATAATAGATCACTATGGTAGATATATAGATCATGCCCCAACATAATAAAAAGAAACTTGAAAGACTTGACATGAAAATAGAACTTGAAAAATGAGAAGGGTGAAAGAATCTCTTACAAATTCGGCAGCCTAACGGCGTCACTTAAACTTTCATAAAATGAAATGATGAGAGTAAGAGGGAATCTCTCATCATATATAAATTAAAATGGCAGTAAGAGGGATATAAAAGAACATCATCTCACATAAGAACATGGATCATAAAGGGAATGACATAAAAGAGATTACATGAAAAGAAAGAGAGAGGTCGGATCCCTTACCTTAAAACGTAACTCTTAAAACTCAAAGGTTTTGACCTTGAGGGCTTGGGGGCACCTTGGGAGGACTCATTGGGAGGTAAGGAGACCAGAACTTCGTTAGGGGAGAGTTGGGAGTGAAAACTAAAGGAGGAAAGGGTGGGTATTTATAGGGAAAGTGAGGGGACAAGGCATTAATGGCCAAGGGACACCTCACAAGTGCTTTTCTCAAAACCATGTGCTCTCCCATGGCATTTACCATGAAGTTAGGCCACATGGGGCCCCCAATACAATAATTCATCACCCTTGGCTGGAAAACCCTTAAAATATCTCATGACATCATCATGACACAGTTATGATGTCATTAAACATACTGAAACCCTAAAACTGTATTTTTACTATTCACTGAAAATTCAACTTTCTCAGAAAAATCCCAAAATTTCACCTTAACCAAATATCGATGCTCTAAGTACATTTATGAACTCCATTTTATAAAAATAATTTTCTAAATATTTTTAATTTAATTTTTAAATAAAATCACTATTCATCGAGAATTCATTTTTTTCAGAAAAATCCCAAAAAAATTACCATAACATAATATCGATGCTCTGAGTTCAAAAATAAAGTCCATTTTATAAAAATAATTTTCTAATTATTTTTAATTAAATATTTTAATTAAAAAACACTATTCACCCAAAAAAACTAATACTTGACTAATAATTTATGAAACCGTTATTTACCCATTTTATTGAATCTCATTACTTAATCTAGGTGTCTAAATTATATTAAAACTTTCTTTGAGTGAAATTACTAATCCATTTGGTCACATTACTAATCCTAAGCGTAAAATCACTATTCATAATTTACTATTCATCAAAAATTAAGTTGATCTTATTAGACTCCAAATTCCTTACTGAACACTTTAGTAGAAGACCATTTTTTGAAAATCATTACACATCATTAATTATTTAAGGTTTACATAAATATTTTAAAATATCCTTTTTTCAAAATTCATCAATAAAATACATCCTAAAATTATCCGAACATTTGAAATTTCACAAACATCACTAAAGGAAGAAATCTCAATTCATTCATCCCAAAGGATTACACAAAGAAGCTAGGCTCTCGTCACATAGCCCCTTATAACACCGGCATATGACCTAAGTGTAAGGTGTGCTATGGTGAGAGAATCTGAGGGAGGCTCAGATAACATTACCCTAGTAGTAATCTCTACTAACTTGAACTTCTCCCGTAGGCATTTCCGTTCAAGCTTGACACGCTGGAGTTCGGCTTGGGCTTGGTCCAAAGCGAAGCCCAAAGATGCCACCTCCTTCCCAAGCTCTGATAAGTGGGCTTCATAAGGTTCGAGTCTACTGGATGAAGCCATCGACTCCTCTTTCTGCATTAACCATTAACATCTCTATTAAATTGTTAAGAGTAAGTTAATATACTATTTAAAAAGTTTGGGTCATTACATTCTGCCCCCCTTAAGAAATTTTGTCCCCAAAATTTATACTTGAGGCCTAGTCGAAAAGGTGAGGGTACTTTTGCTTCATCATTTCCTCAGGCTCCCAAGTCGCTTCTTCATATTTATGATTCCTCTACAACACTTTCACAAGGTGGGTAGTCTTATTTCGTAGAACCTTGTCTCTACAGTCTAAGATCTCCACTGGCCGCTCCTCATAAGAGAGGTCATGTTCCAGTTGTACCACCTCTGGGTTCAGTACATGCGAAGGGTCGGGTATGTACTTCCTCAAGAGAGATACATGGAAGACATTGTGAACTTGATCTAGGTTCGGTGGAAGTGTTAGACGATAGGCCACTGCTCCTATGTGATCAAGGATTTCATAGGGGCCAATGTACCTAGGTCTGAGCTTCCCTTTCTTCCCAAACCGCATGACTCTCTTCCATGGAGAAATTCGAAGGAAGACTTTGTCACCAACACCAAACTCCAAGTCCCTTCAACGATTGTCAGCATAGCTCTTCTGCCGACTCTGAGCAGCCTTTATGTGTTGTTGGATGGCATGAACCTGTTCCGTCATCTCTTGCACGAGATCAGGCCCAAGAAGCTTCCTCTCACCAGTTTCATACCAACAAGTAGGAGTTCTACATCTCTTTCCATACAGAGCTTCATTGGGTGCCATCTGAATACTCGAATGGAAGCTATTGTTATATGAGAACTCAACTAATGGGAGGTTTTGATCCCATCCACCTTTAAATTCCATTGAGCATAATCTCATCATGTCTTCGAGTGTCTAAATAGTCCTTTCAGATTGGCCATCAGTTTGAGGATGATAGGTCGTACTAAAATTCAATTCAATATTCAGAGCATGTTGAAGACTTCTCCAGAATTTTGATGTGAATCTTGGATCACGATCAGACGCGATGGATAGTGGTACCCCATGCAGCCTCACCACTTCCTTCACGTATATCTTGGAAAGCTGATCCAGAGATAAATCTTCCCGAATAGAGATAAAATGGGCTGTCTTGGTGAGATAGTCCACAATAACCCATATCGCATTGTTCCCTTTGGATGTTTTCGGGAGACCAGTTACAAATTACATAGTGATATTATCCCACTTCCATACTGGTATGGGTAGCGGTTGTAATACCCCCTTAGGAAGTTGTCGTTCTGCCTTTACTTGCTGACACACCAGGCACCTTGTAGTGTAATCAGAAATCTCCCTCTTCATGTTATCCCACCAATAATGATCATGAAGGTCTCTATACATTTTAGTGTTTCCCGGATGTATAGAGAAAGTAGAGCTATGAGCTTCATCCATCAGTTCTTTCTTTATCTCCGAAACAGATGGAACACAAAGTCTTGTACGAAATTTCAATACACCTTCTTGATCAATATTGAAATCAGGGAACTTCCCATCTTTTACAGCCTCCAACTTCTCCTGCAGCAAAGGATCTTCTTTTTGAGCCTTCTTGATCTTCTCTAGTAATGAAGGTTGAGAAATCATTTGGGATAGGGTTGATGATGTCCCTTTCCTTATAATTCCCATGTCCAGTTTTACTAGATCTTTAATCAAGGGATCTCCTAGGATCCTCATTGTTGCCAGAACAACAGGGTCTTTCCTGCTTAACGCATCCGCGACTTTATTTTCTCTTCCAGGGTGATAATGAATTGAACAATCATAGTATTTAATAATCTCCAACCATCTCCTTTGTCTCATGTTCAATTCTTTCTGTGTGAAAATATACTTTAGACTTTGGTGGTCAGTGTATATATCACATTTCTCCCCATAAAGATAGTGCCTCTATATCTTTAGAGAAAAAACAATTGCCGCCAGCTCTAGATCATGCGTAGGATAATTCTGCTCATGAATCTTCAACTGTCGAGATGCTTAAGCAATTACCTTGTCATTTTGCATGAGGACTCACCCAAGCCCTTTCAGAGATGCATCGCTAAAAATAACGAATCCTTCTCCGATAGAGGGTAGTGTTAACACAGGTGCAGTAACCAATCTCTTCTTTAGCTCTTGGAAACTTTCCTCGCATTCCTTTATCCAGATGAACTTAACCCCTTTTTGAGTCAACTTGGTTAGTGGATTAGAAATCCGTGAAAAGTTTTTCACAAACCTCCTATAATATCCTGCTAAACCAAGGAAACTACGAATCTCAGTTACTGTTGTGGGTTGAGGCCACTCCTCCAAAACCATTGTCTTTGCAGGGTCAACCAAGATTCCTTCATTGGTTATGATGTGCCCCAATAAAGCCACTTGTTGTAACCAAAACTCACACTTGATGAACTTTCCAAAGAGCCTCTCCTTCCGTAGAGTTTTCAAAATAACCCTTAGATGATCTTCATGCTCCTCACGACTTTTTGAATATATCAAAATATAATCAATAAAAACTACCACAAAGTTATCAAGGTAGTCCTTAAAGACTCTATTCATCAAATCCATGAAAATAGCAAGAGCATTAGTCAAGCCTAAGGGCATAAAAGTAAACTCATAATGCCCATATCTTGATCAGAAGGCAGTTTTTGGAATATCTTCTTTCTTCACCCTCAGTTGATGATAACCAGATCGAAGGTCAATCTTAGAGAAGAATTGAGCCCCACGAAGTTGGTCAAATAAATCATCAATTCTTGGAAGAGGATATCTATTCTTCACTGTGATCCCATTTAGTTCTCTATAATCAATGCATAACCGCATTGATCCATCCTTCTTCTTCACAAAGAGAACAGGTGCTCCCCAAGGAGACACACTCGGTCGGATAAACCCCTTCTCCAACAAGTCTTGGAGTTGTTTCTTTAACTCTTCTAGCTCCACATTTTCCATCCTATACGGGGTATTTGATATCAGTTGAGATCCAGGTACAAGTTCAATGGAGAACTCTACCTCTCTTTCTGGGGGAGGTCCAGGTAACTCCTCAGGAAATACATCCATGTATTCCTGAACAATTGGAACATCTTCTATTGTTATGCTCCCTTTTCCTTCTTCATCATCACCGATTAACTCTATAAAGAAAGCTATAGGACGTGCTTCTAGATAGGGATCAGTTCGGGATATCTCTCCTTGGAAGATAATTGTAGGTTGTTTATTCAAGACTGCTGAGATTTCCTTACTTCTGTATTTGATCTTAGCATTATACTTTGAGAGCCATTACATCCCTAGTATAATGTCGAATTCCAACATGGGAATGACTACTAGATTTGAGATAATATTGTGCTCACTAAAGTAAACACTAGAGTCTATAAACACTGTTGATGCATGGATAATCCCACTTGGAGTCTTGACTGACAACTCTACCTCAAGCAATTCAGGGATTGATTCTATATTCTTTGCAAACATGGAAGAAATAAAGGAATGCGTAGAACCAGAATCAAACAAAGTAGTTTCTAGTTTTGAGAGGACAACAAGAGTACTTGCTACCACGTCATTTGGAGCTTCAACTTCAATTGTTGTGATAGCAAAAGCACGACCTTGCTCCCCTGGCCTTTGCTGAGGTTGATGGTAATTCCCCTCCACTGCCCTTGGATTTGGACAGAGATTAGCATAGTGCCCAAGCTGTCCACACTTGAAGCAATGGACTTCGGGTAAGGCCATAAACATCTTTCCTTTATCATTAGTGTTGGGGAGTTGAGGCTTCACCTCACTACGACAATTCCGAGAAATATGGCCTCCTCTTCCACACTTGTAGCACTTTCCAATTCTGACCAAGCAGTTCCCCGGATGCTTCTTCCCACATTTATTGCATGTGGTAAGTTGCATTTGCTTTCCACCTCTTCCCTGATCAAAAGTCTTCCCTAAACTGGGCTCCAACGATCTCTTCTTTTCATTTGATTTATGAGACCATTGTGTCTCACCAAACTCCAGCTCGACTTTCATTGCACTCCGCACGATCTCCTCGTAGCTATCGTAGTCCCGGTTGGATAAATTCTTCCACAAATGAGGTCTTAGTCCACCGAAAAATCTATCAACCTTCCCACTTGGATCCATGACAAATCTATAGGTATATCGTGAAAGTCGGGTGAAGTTCATCTCATAGCTTCCGACAGATTCGTTCTCCTTCTGCTTCAGCTCGAGAAACTCTTTCTCCATTCTCGTTCTCATGGAACGAGGGAAATACTTGTTAAAAAATATTCCCTGGAAGTGTCGTAACCAAGAGTGCAGCAAGGCCCGTTATCATGCACCAGTTCCCGTTCGAGTCTAGCTCAAAGCGGTGTTTTCGGGTTTTACCCCTATGTACATTTGTGCCAGAGCCGCCTCTACCTACTCGTATCCAGACAGGGATGTATTTGTTTGATAAACCACTCACACAATACTTACCAAAATACCAGGAAGATTTCCTATATTTAAACTTTTCTATAGGTTTCTTCCTAAATTTTTTATATCCTAATTTCCAAAAATAACTAAACCATACTTTGATACCAACTATAACATCCCGTCTTTTTAAAACATAAACTTTCATTTCATTACACGGAACTGAGGATCTTTAAGGTTTAGTGTCTTGGAAACAATGAACATAATACATGAAAACAACATAAAACATTATTCTTAAACACTTGAAAGGCTTCTCCTTAAGTTCATCCTAGGTTCATTACTGCATCTCATAACCTGGGGACATACATCAAAATAATAGGTGAGCAGAAGGCCCAGTAAGGGAAACAAGAGAAACATTTTACATGTGAACTTGAGATACTTCAATAAGGACATGAAAAGAACTTTAAGGCATGAGAAAGAATAATGAGATACATCATAATAAAAAAAATTCATAACTTGAAGATGTGGCTGCAACATTTAATATTGACAATCATTTCGTTTCACCAAGGTCCATCCCCAAGGTGTCATTAAAAATTACCAAGGTTATTCACCAAGGTATCAGTCTAAAAAGTCATCTCTAGAGATTAAGTCTTTACCCAATGCATTGGAGCGCTATCTGGGCGCACCCTTGACATGTCTTTATTATCATGTGAGCCACATATATCATCATAAATCATTTCATAAACAACCCATATAGCATAAAATAAATGGGTTTCATTTCATAATCATAACGTTTTAAAAACTGCTTTAAAGACATGATCGTTATGTCACTTTAAACCCACGGAAAGGGAAAGTGGGTTTCATGTATGTAAATACTATAATTTAAAATAGAAAATTTTGATATATATGTAAATACCCCTATAGAAATAAGAGCTTTGAGTATTCACTTAATAACATAAAATAATTTTGAGAAAAAGAGAGAGAGGCATTTTGAGACGAAAATTATGCAGCGTAACGGCTACGTTACATGGTTTTAGAAAATGTTGAAAAGAGACGGGACATGGGTCACCCACTCATAAATGATCTATAAAAATAGTATAGGGACAGAATATAAGGGATATGAATCATGGTAATGAAATTTCAAGGACATACCATTTGAAATGAAAAACATGGAAGTAAGACAAAAATAAGATTTCTCTTATAAAAATTCGGCAGCCTAACGACGTCCCTTAAACTTCAATAAAAATGATTTGACAAGATCAAATAGGGTCTCTCCTCATATGATCATAAGAGATCAGTATGGTAGATATATAGATCATACCCCAACATAATAAAAAATAACTTGAAAGACTTGACATGAAAATAGAACTTGAAAAATGAGAAGGGTGAAAGAATCCCTTAAAAATTTGGCAGCCTAACGGCGTCACTTAAACTTTCATAAAACGAAATGATGAGAGTAAGAGGGGATATCTAATCATATAAAAATTAAAAGGGAAGTAAGAGGAATATAAAATAACATCCTCTCACATAAGAATATGGAGCATAAAGGGAATGACATAAAAGAGATTACATGAAAAGAAAGAGAGAGGTCGGATCCCTTACCTTAAAACGTAACTCTTAAAACTCAAAGGTTTGGACCTTGAGGGCTTGGGGGAACCTTGGGAGGACTCCTTTGGAGGTAAGGAGACCAGAACTTCATTGGGGGAGAGTTGGGAGTGAAAACTAAAGGAGGAAAGGGTGGGTATTTATAGGGAAAGTGAGGGGACAAGACATTAATGGCCAAGGGACACCTCACAAGTGCTTTTCTCAAAACCATGTGCTCTCCCATGGAATTTACCATGAATTTAGGCCACATGGGGCCCTCAATACAATAATTCATCACCCTTGGCCGTCCAACCCTTAAAATATCTCATGACATCATCATGACACAGTTATGATGTCATTAAACATACCAAAACCCTAAAACTGTATTTTTACTATTCACTGAAAATTCAACTTTCTCAGAAAAATCCCAAAATTTCACCTTAACCAAATATCGATGTTCTAAGTACATTTATGAACTCCATTTTATAAAAATAATTTTCTAAATATTTTTAATTTAATTTTTAAATAAAATCACTATTCATCGAGAATTCCTTTTTTCAGAAAAATCCCCAAAAATTACCATAACATAATATCGATGCTCTGAGTTCAAAAATAAAGTCCATTTTATAAAAATAATTTTCTAATAATTTTTAATTAAATTTTTTAATTAAAAAACACTATTCACCTAAAAAAACTAATACTTTACTAATAATTTATGAAACCATTATTTACCCATTTTATTGAATCTCATTACTTAATCTAGGTGTCTAAATTATATTAAAACTTTCTTTGAGTGAAATTACTAATCCATTTGGTCACATTACTAATCCTAAGCGTAAAATCACTATTCATAATTTACTATTCATCAAAAATTAAGTTGATCTTATTAGACTCCAAATTCCTTACTGAACACTTTTGTAGAAGACCATTTTTTGAAAATCATTACACATCATTAATTATTTAGGGTTTACATAAATATTTTAAAATATCCTTTTTTCAAAATTCATCAATAAAATACATCCTAAAATTATCCGAACATTTGAAATTTCACAAACATCACTAAAGGAAGAAATATCAATTCATTCATCCCAAAGGATTACACAAAGAAGCTAGGGTCTCGTCACATAGACCCTTATAACACCGGCATATGACCTAAGTGTAAGGTGTGCTATGGTGAGAGAATCTGAGGGAGGCTCAGATAACATTGCCCTAGTAGTAATCTCTACTAACTTGAACTTCTCCCGTAGGCGTTTCTGTTCAATCTTGACAAGTTGGAGTTCGGCTTGGGCTTGGTCCAAAGCGAAGCCCAAAGATGCCACCTCCTTCCCAAGCTCTGATAAGTGGGCTTCATATGGTTTAAGTCTACTGGATGAAGCCATTGACTCCTCTTTCTGCATTAACCATTAACATCTCTATTAAATCGTTAAGAGTAAGTTAATATACTATTTAAAAAGTTTGGGTCGTTACAACCGGGGTCCCCCTAGATCACAACGACATAGAGATTGCCGCAGGTTTCGATTTGATATGTAGTAGAGCTCAAACGGACACACGGATCAAAAGTTATGGCCGTTTGAAGTTTGAGTTGCGTTTTCAACTTATTTTGGATCTTTTTTAATTTTTTTAATTTTTTTAGTCTTCAAATTGTTATTAAACAACTACTACTCCATAATAATTAGAAAATTATTAATTAAAAATATTTTTTTAAAATTTTTTAAGAATCCATTTTCACTAAATATCTTATATATTAAGTATATTAAGTGTTAATGTACATTTATACTTATCTAAAATATATTTAAAAATTATATATTATATCTATATCAATATAAATATATTTATATATTAATATATTAATATATATATATATTTTAAATTCGACCCTTTATCAGCGCTTTTAAAAAAACACTGATAAAGGACCCCCCTTTATCAGCGCTACTAAACAAGCGTTGATAAAGCGTGTCCCTTTATCAGCGCTAAAAAAGTGCTGATAAAGGGGGGCCTTTATCAGTGCTTTTTTGAGTGCTGATAAAGCCCCCCCCCCTTTATCAGCGCTTTTTCGTTAGCGCTGATAAAGGGGGGGCGCTGGGAAAAACTGTTTTTGTGGTAGTGAGAAGTGACGAATCACCTGCCTGGAAGAAAAAGCTTAATGTGACTCGCTACACCAAAAATAGGGGGTGCAGGCAAGATGAGATCACTGTTAGAGAAAACATGAGCTAACAAAAGTGGGATTCCATGAATGCATAGAAAATATTTGGAACCTCAAATCTCAAGAGAATTGAACCAAGAATGAATGAAGGGAAGGACCTTCATTTTTTAGTAGACAAATATGGGAGGATTAGATTTTATAGACCAAAAAATATTTAATTCCAACTATTGAAGATCTCATTAAACTCCACACACAAGGAAATGTTGATAGCCTCAACCATCTTGTAAAATCAAGGATATAATTACCTTTGATGAATCAGACTTTGAAGGCCCTTAATTCACATCATCGGGAGACCCAGATGGATGTTTTCATGAAACTGGCATAAATATTCAGGTGGACAATTTCACATAGATGAATTCCCCACATAGCCAAAAGTCCCATATAGACAAATTTCCCACATAGTTGAATTTACCATGTAGCTGATTTACATAGATGATTCATATACTAGATCGCTCATTTAGTCGATCACTCACATAACTAATGGCTCCACATAGTCGATGGATCCACATATATGATTCGAATGACCATGAATTTCACATTCACGATGTTAAATACTTACACATTTTGAATCCTCCAGGCTTTTATATTTTAGCTGCTAAACACCTCTAGACTTGCTTCAGGCCTCCTTTGAGCAACAAAATCTTCAGATACATGAAATGGATCAGACTATATAGATATGGGCCCTTACATTAGATACCTCTCAAACATTTCTCATCCTTGAAAATCCAAAACTAGACCCGGGTAGAAAATGAAAAGGGTTTGTCCAAACAACCACTTCAAAAGATACCTCTCAAGGATCTCGCCATCATAGGAGCTCAACCACCTCATCATAGGAAAGAAGTATAAAACCATGAAATAGAAAAAACCAACTCTTAAACACTCTATTGGGGGAGATACCTCTCAAACTAGAGCAATGTTACAAATAAGAAAAAAGAGATAACCATATCATAAACTAGAATATTCAACATCCATAAGAGAACAACATTACAATAGAAGGGCTAAACATCAAAAAGCTCCGGGTATTGAGTGTGCATCTACAAATCATGTTTCCAAGTAATCTCCTCCACACTACCATGGTAACAAAAGACACAAACCAAGGGAATAAAATTCACACACAACACCTTATCCTAATAGACCTAGATCTCCACATGCCACTCCTCAAAGGTCACATCATTGTCAATATTGATCTCGCCCCAATCGATGACATGAGAGTCATCATGAAGATAACTACGAAGTTGCAACAAGTTAAGAACATTGTGTATTATTCTCATTTATAGGTGAAGTGTTATCTAATATTCCATGTCTCCAACATGATACAACACCTCAAAAAGCCCAAAAAACTAGGGATAAATCTTACTCTCATGACCAAACCTTCTCTACCCACAACTAGAAGTCACCTTTAGAAACACGTGATATCCAATATTGAACTCTAGAGTTCTCATCCTATGATTTATATGGGATTTTTTAAAATCATGCACTGCATTCATCCTTTTGAAAATTAACTAAACCATCTTTTTCATATCCTGTACCAGTTCTAACATAAGAATTTTTGCCTCTCTGACCCCAATTCATCACAATAGAGAATAGAAAGTTTGGTCGTAAAAAACTTAAAATGAATCCATACCAATAGTGGAGTGGAAACTATTATTTTAAGAAAACTTGACCAAGGGAATGTGCCTCATATACAAACCTTATAAATCTGGGACACAATATCACAACATACCTTTAAGATTATGGATGGTCTGCTCTATCTGACCATCTATCTTCAGATGAAAAATAGTTCTAAGTCATAACTGAGAGACAAAATCATGTCGGAGACATCTCCACACCCTAGAGGTAAAATGAAAATTATGATTAGATATAATCATCCTTGGGACTCTGTGGAGTCACACCACCTCCTCAAGATACTACCTCAAAAAAACCTCCACTGAACTCAAATCCTTGATCACTGTAATGTGGGTTGATTTCATCAAACAGTACATTATCACCCATATAGAATCATAGCCTCCCTAAGATCAAGGTAAACCATTAACGAATTCCATTGATATGTCCTATCACTTCCAATATGGAGTATCTAAGGGATAGGTAAAACCATTAGGAACATGGTGCTTAACTTCACCATCTGGAAAAACAAACATTGAGAAACAAACTTCATAATTCCATGCTTTAACCCAGACCACCAAAACTGAAATCTCAAGGCTTGGTACATCATTTTCACACTAGGATATACCACCAAAGGTGAGATATGGAACTCATGAAGAAGCATATCATGTATTGAATAAGGGATGAAAATCCTTTCCTGAAAAAATACCCAATGTTGTCTATCCTCAGACCAACCATTAAGGGCCTTTCCAAAAACAACTTGGTCTCTCCAGACCTCCACCTTAGAATCACCCAATTGGGAATCCTCCACCCACTGAACTAAAGACAAATACACTATCATATGGAAAATACAACCTGTGACTCCAACCACTCTAATATCTATATTCATTGCTAAGAGCACTTCCATCACTCTCTAGGAATCTCTAGATTCACGCATGGCATCACTATGTAAATTCCTACTCAGCGCATCAGTTACAAATTTTCCATTTCTTGGTGTATATGAAATATATAATTTGTAATTCTATAATATTTCTATCTAATGAAACTAATGAAAGTTCAATTCATGCTAGGAGAATACATGACTTAGGATCTTATGGTCAGTAAAAACCACAAAATTCTCATTAATGAGGTAATTTTGCCAAAACTTCAAAGCAAACACAACTTCCTCTAAATAAATATCATGGGTGGAATAGGATAATGGTTCTTTACTATCACTTGGTTCAAGCGATGCTAAGTGATACAAAGCTGAAAACTACCATCATCCTTTTTTATGAAAAAAAAACTGGTGCACCCCAAGGTGATACACTCGTCTGACAAAAACCTCATTCAAAAAATCATCAAGATATACTTAAAGTTGTCACAACTCATAAGGAACCATCCCATATGGAGAAATCTAAATAAGAGACATGCCTATTTGTAGATTGATCCCAAAATTTAGCTCCCATTGATGGGGTAACACTACAACCTCCCCTAGAAAGACATCAGGGTACTCTTCTAAAACCCTGGGAAATACCAACTGTTGAACCTATGATGAGCTCAGTATCAACTTGACCATCAAATATAATGACATAACATGCCACTGACATATCTGAGGGTCTCACTTGTCAATGAACACCTTTGTATCTCTATCAGCATCATAGAATATAGCCTTCCACCTAAATAAATCTATGATATATTGAATAGAATACAAACAATCCATGCTGAGGATGATGTCATATTCCAGTATCCATAAATATTAGAAATATCCCCAAGTGTGGTACTAACCTAGAATTATCTAATAGTCTCTACATACTTCATAAAATCTAGATCGACCTCCAACTGGAATAGTCAACACCAAGGGAATTAGAATCCACTCTACCCCAAGTCCCAAAGTATGGATGAGGGTAGGTAATATAAAGTAGTGCATAGATCCCAAATGAAAAAAACATGAAACCATGTAGAAAACAAGAAAAGGGTACCTCGAACAATGTATATCTCGCATGTAGCTGGGGATGCTAAAGCATGAAGCTAACCATGACCCGCTCCATGGACTCACTGACCCTATTGAGGACGACATCCATAGCCATGATCTACTCTCTAATGATGAGAAGAATATCAGGATTTTACTTTTCCTGCCTTATATCCTCTATAATGATCCCAAACTAGAGAACCTTACTATTGCTACCATAGCTTAAACTTCCTCAATGGAGGAACCCGAAGTAGAACACTTGGCACATGCTGACTACTCAGAAAGGTCTGACACTCTCATCACTGATGACCATAGTCACCACAAGAAAAACACATGTGCAGTCCCTTGGAATAGATCTAATAGCTTATTCCCCTAGATAAATGAGATGTTTAGGGATGGGACCTCCCCCCAACTGATTGAAATCTCTTATATCCAGGAAACTGTGAACCCCAGACCATAGCTCAACTTCTCTAGGAATCCTGAAAACTCCCCTCTCATGAAGATCTAGTTTAGGACTGCATCCTCTCAAGAACCTATGATATCACTAGAACCTTGATAGATGCCTTCAGCATAAATGGGGTGACCTAGAATTGGATCTATATATGCAAATCCTCCTAGAAATTCCTCTCCCTAGACTCCTCATCTTGCAACAAGTTTGAATCATATCGCATAAGGGTCTTGAAATGGAGCTCAAACTCTCGCACACCAGAACTCCCATATTGAAGGGTAAGAAGCTCCTAGAGACTAGCCTCCTTCATGGTAAAATAAATAACGTTTTCTCAAAACTAGTCTCATAACTTATCTCATGTGACTACCGTCTCCTTGAGATCCCTAAGGAATAAGAACCACCTATACCTTTTTGCTCTATGCAACATCATCATAGACAGTGAAACCTATTGATTCTTTTGATCATGGATCAAACTAAAATCTATATCAAAATCCTCCAACTATTATTCTATGACTAAATATGAAAATAACCCCTCGTAATTATATAGGATCTGAAACAGTAACTCTTGGAGTTTCCTCCTCCAAGTGTAATTGTCATTGACCTATACTTTACAGCGATCTACTGGTACATCCCGCTGAACATATTTATCATGAACCTGATGAGGATTTAGACCAAGATCCTTTATATTAAAAGAAAAAAATGTTTAAACTTGTAAACCTATAATATGGAATAATTAACATTAATTAATTAATTATTTTATTACATGTTTAATAATTTATCTTATTCTTTGGTCTACCCATTCCAAACACAGGTGAAATAAGAATGATGCATGATCCTTTCCTAGGTCTCTACCCTACAACCTATATCAATTAATTTAGTGGGATCAATAAAATTGAAGGTTCATGCATTAGATTATAGGGGGTCCCAAATACCCATGTCTCAGTCAGTCTCCCATGTTTACATTGATCACTAAACTTAGATAACATCATTTACCTACCAACCCATGCAATCTCACCTATGCATAACTCCAAAATCTTTCCTATACCTCAAACCTGAACCTATAATACCACTTTGTCATGAACACATCCCACAAAAGAGTACCCAACCTAGTCTGACAATGTGATAAGGGAGATGGTGGCAACCTAAGTCCTACCTCTAGTAGGACCTGAGTTGGCGACTAGCACTGAGGGTATAATAAGCATACATATGGGAGGCATTACCCTCTAAGAGAACATGTAGAAGAGAGAGATAATATGGATACACCAATCAAAACCTTCCTAGGCATATATATAAATATATCCTAAGTGAAAACATGTAATGTCATATAGTACTATAACAATTAAAATGAAAACTACAAATGCCAAAAAGGTAAATACAGAAGCAATCAGGAAGCCCAAACAGCTCCTGAAAAACCACGAGCTAATAAAATCCATCCCAATATATAATCTTATCTAGTTGACCTGAAAAACAGTTTATATATGCATAGGGTGAGAATAATAGTATACTCAGTAGGATCCTACCTAGAGCCTCTCATGAAAAAGATAAAGAAATCATGATAGGTCATAGTGAACAATAGTGAAACTAACTCATCACCAAAAAAGTTATACTATGTTCCCAGCCTCACTATTTATAACTCTCAACAGGTATTTCATATAAGAGAGAATATAATATAATAATGAAATATCAAGGGTACCCTGCTACTACTTCCCCACTATTTTTCCACTCTACCCCAACGTTGTACATCCTGAGCCATATCTCTCCAAAATAAACCAGCCTGAAGACACATGGGAAAGGCATCACAATATGAACTTCATGAATCACATCATAAAATCATCCCACCCACATATTTGTATATATTAACTGAGTAGTTTTTGGGTGCCACTAAAACACATATGATTTGTATCATACATCGGGTATTATACCTCAATCCATCATAGTTTATACATCGTGTAAGTACCTCAATCCATGACAACCTAGAAACATCATACCTATAATAATCCTTTGGACACTATATCCAGGAACACATGTGTGTGAATAACCACAAGCCATCACAATCCTCAAAACCCATATATGGGAAAACTAACTTCCATACATATCAGCACAAGTAACAACCAAGAGAAGGGAGTAGATCCAGAGGGGGTATTCAGGCATTTATCCTCCCAGAGTCCATTGGGTGTCAGTCTCCCTAACCGACATGGGTGGGACAACATATAAAATCAAATAATATACACTATATAATATATCTCACAACCACACTATGGGAATAACCTAGTCTTAGACTCAACTGTAGCAAATGTCGCCCGAACTCTCGACTACCACTACTAAGACTAGGTATCCTATAAGCACACAAGCATTTAAAATAGATAAATTAATTACTTATTCCCTTTTTTATCATTTCCTTTTTTTAATTAATTTATTATCCATTAAAATTATTGAACATAACATTACATTAATCATCATATTAAAGTCCATTCCCTCCAGGAATAATCCAAATCGAGTCCATGGTTTCTCAATATTAGCATCTTTTCATCATTTTCATTCCATAATTACTAATCCCATGAGTTAAGAATTATTTATTAATTATTATAATCATTACATAATCTAGGTACTCTAGGAAAAATATCCTAAGCTACCACCAAGAAGAAATATTCAACTAAGCACATCCAGCTGCCTCAAGTAGTGGGTAAAGTAATTCAGATAAAAATAAGCAACCCAACCATTGGCCATTAAACATATTCATTAAAAACAAGCATCTAGATTTATCACATCAATGGGTATGCTCATATTTAACCCATTCCCATCATATCTAGTTCCATCCCCAACACCCACATGTATATCCTAACACATCTCATCATTACATGTTTCAACTTCTGCCACATTATCCAAGCCTCCTTGCCTCATCACATCATTCATCCTAAGATTATCCATCCCAGGATCATAACACATTCGGGCCTCCCCACACCATATCACATCACATAGAAAATTTTACATACATACACATAATAAGTAAACAAGAAACAAAAATAGTAAACATGGCGATCAAATCCCTAAAACAAGCCATAGAGTCATCACACGTAAACGAGCTCTCACGAATCTAATCACAATGCACTCAGCCTTCTTATGAAATTGGAAAACTTAGGCCCTATAAATCATATTTATCAAACAACCAGTTTTTATTCCATCTTGAGTTGACCAATTCGTTATTTTCTTGTTCCAACTATGGGAAACCTAATGCATCAACCTATAACAATCTATCAAAAGTTAAACATGATCTTAACATTAAAACCAATTTCATAAAAATGTGAGAAGAAAAATTCTCAATTAACTTAAAATTTTATTTCAACATTATCCACAAGAATTATCATGCTTCACATTATTTATCAATTCCATTATCATGTAACAACGCATTTAATTAATCATGTGCATTGCATCAATTTGATTATCATCAAATTATAAGAAACACCATATTCAAACACGACTCTTCTTTAATTATTAATCCAATTAATCAATTAATTATGAATTTATATTATTTACCATTTTACATTAAGAACAACATGATAATCTATATTATAACAAAACATGATAAAAATCATAATGTAGATAGCACACTATCTAGAATAACAAGTGGTAAACTTTTATCATGGTATAAAGAAAGAATATATGATCACTACAACCAATTAATTATTTATTTAGTTCAATAATTATTATGTTAATTACATTTATGTACAAAGGGATAAATCCTACTAGCTTTATGAATGCATGTAAATAAATATAAGAAGAAAAAAATCCCCTACCTGGAAGAGGAAGATTCATGCGACTCGTTGCACCAAAAACAGGGGGAACACGCAATATGGGATCACCGCTAGAGGAAACATGAGCCAAAGATAGAAGGATTCCATGACTCTAAGGGAAATATTTGGAAACTCTAATATTGGGAGAATAAAGCTAGAAAGTAATGAAGAGAAGGAACTTCATTTTCGAGTCAAAAGATATGGGACAATCAGATTTTACAGATCACAAAATATTTAATTCCAACTGGTATAGATCTCATTAAACTCCATGCACAAGGATGTGTTTATATCCTTGTACATATTAGAAAATCAATAATATAATTATATTTGATAGATAGGCCTTTTAAGGCCCTTAATTCACATCATTGGAAGACCTTCATTGTTATTTTCATGAAACTAGAAAAAATCTACTGGTGGATGATTTCATGTAGCCGAATTACCCATGTAGCCAAAATCCCCACATAGTTGAATTCCCTACATAGTCAAATTCTCCATGTAACTGATTTACATATCTGATCGCTCACATAGTCGATCTATTTGTATAGCCAATTCACATAGTTGATCCATCCATTTAGTTGTTTCATGTAGTTGATCACTCACATAGCCGATCACTTAGGTAGTTAATCACTCACATTGCTGATTCATGTAGTCAATCACTCACATAGTTAATGTCTTCACATAGATGATAGCTCCTAGTAGTTGAGTTGACTGAATTTTAATTTAACATTCATTCTATGAAATCATTACACATTTTGAATCCTCCTTGATTCCATATTTTAGCATCCAAATACCTTTATACCAACTTTAGGAATCCTCTAAGAACCACAGGCTTCGAAAACAAGTAAAGGGTCAGACTAGATAGATTTGGGCCCTTATAATGACCAATCACATACATGAAACAACATTTTAGTCATATATATTAGAATTTAATTCAAATATATTTATTAATTAAGTTAAATTTATCTTGAATTAATAATTAATGGTCTTATTAATTAATTAATTCTTTATCTTAATTATTAATCCAAGCATTCATGGTGATACATAACATTCTCATCCATTTTAATTTTTAAATAAATTGATTTTAATTTAAAATTACTCAAGTACACAAAATATACTAAAGGAAACAATACATGATCCAATCCACTTCACTTACACAGAGTATAACTCCAATTGTGTACTGTGTACTTACATGTAATGTCATTATACATGAAGTGTCATGATATTACACAATGTGTAGTTATATGAGTTAATTCATTTAATCAGCATAGTGTGTTTTACCACATGACATGCCTTAATATGCATGATGTGTGCTATTGGATCTACCCATGCAATGTACACAGCGTGTACGGCATCTATACATAGTGTGTAACTGTATAAAATGTGTCAAATATTAATTTGAGAATGTATTCCACACAAACACCTAAAAATCACTCAATGTGTGGAAATAATTGGTCGCATGGTGTGTACAACAAGATAAACACCATGTAATTTTCATTTTCTTGAAATAAATTTCTTTCGGTATTCATTAAATCAGATGAAATTGCATTCAAACTATGTGACTTTCATGAACTATCACAAATTAAACAGTGTAATTATTTCTGTACATCCTACATTTTGAACCGAGGGACTCTTAATGTAATATATGCAAGATAATATGTATATTATCTACATTTCATGTAAACATGGATAGCTTGTGTTGTTTGACTAATATTCAACATACAACATTCATATCAATTACACATCGTGTGTATCGACCACATGACCACTGCACAATTTGGGGGTACACAGCATGTACGCCATCCTAGTGGTCAATATTTTGTGTAATTACATGCTGCATAATAACCCCCACATAATTTTTCATGATTGGCACAACTGCATATGCATGTGGTTGAAAAAGAATGTACAACATGTATTTAGTTTATACGTTGTGTAATCTGGTTATGAAACTGGAATCTCTGGCACCTATGGATGGAATATCCATATGTTTATCACATGTTCTTGGCTTATTATTGGTCATATGATAGTGAATGAACTAATTATATCAACTTTATGGATTAATAATGAACACAAAAATGAAAACCTAACAAAAGAATCATAATATAGATCAAAAAAATTAAATAATTATAAATTTTAATGTGACCAAATTTATATCACTTTAAGTTTTTGGGAATAGAGGAAGCATCGTTTGGGCATATACCCAACATGGATATTTTGTCTAATTCAACGAATAACCCACAATAACATGGTGAAGAATTGTCATGTCTAATGAATGGACCTAAATAAACAAGAAAAATAATATCATAATAAATAAGAGAGGATATTTCATGTTAAATTTATTTTTAATTTAATAATAGTAAAATAACATGATCTTGAAATATTTCTTTGATATATATATGGATCAATCAAACCTCATTCAAGTTGTATCATCATTGCACTAAGAGGATACAAAGTAGAATCCCTCTAGATGAATCCACACATTCTCCACAATCTCTAAATGAAAATAATGGAACTTCATGTGATACTATGGTGACTCATTCCTTTTAAACATTTTATTACATGATTTGTAAACATAAATATCCATTAATATAATATAAGGATTGTAAAGGCCCAGTGTCTTTGGAAGACTAGGTTCAAATTGCATAAAAGGAAACTTAAACATAGAATATTTAATTTATTATCCATAGTGAGATCCTAAAATCCATATAATATCCTAAAACTACATGGGATAACCTAGGGAATTCATAAAGAAAGGGGTGAGATAAAAACCCGTTATGTTAATAAACATGATAAGGAAACATTACTTGAGAGTCATAGGTATAACATAATATCATAAAAGTGAAGGCTCGTGATCAATCAAGTGGAAGAATAAAATAAATATAATGGTATAATAAGATCATGGAATCATAGTAAACATTAAAAATATATATATAATGATATAAACATGAGTCAAGGATAACTTCCTAGACAATATAACATGGTGGAAAAAGTCCCATAATGGATTAAGTTTAATCCCTAATCCTATACATGACGCCTCATGAGACTAAAGATTTACCCAATACATTGGAGTGTTATCTAGGTGTACCCATAATAACAAGTTCATGATATATGTGTTCCACATAAATTAAATCAATCATAAATCATAACATAATAATTACCCATTGAAAGAAAATGGGTTGCATAATCTTACTTCATTTCATAATCAATGAAAATTTTATAATGAAGGCTTTTGAGAAATGGTCATAAAGAATGTATTACCCCATAAAAGGAAGGGTGAATAATCTAGTTATATATATGTGAGAGGTTTATATATAGAATTTATAATTATTCCATAACATTAAAGATATATAAAGTGATTTAGAGAGAGAAAGTTCATAACCTGAAGGAAAAGGTAGTATAGAGAAATCCCTTACCTCGAGACCGATTTGTCATGTGAATTATTTATATTCCTAAATAATGAACTTATTTTAATTATTTAATTATTTAATAACCTTTTTAAAGTTTATTATCCATTTTATTTTATTTTTTACCATCTCGTATATTACTTTACCAACTAATTTCACATCAGACGTTTTAACAATAAACGACTCATATATCCAAAATCACTTTGGTAAGTAGAATAAGGTCAAAAAGATTATTAATTAATCATATAAATAATTTTTAACATTAAATAATTATAATTTTTATACATAAATTATACTTTTTAAACCAACCATGAAATATGGTTATGAAAAACAAACTATGTTGTAATCATGAAGACGATAAACCGTGTGTACACACGAATAATGTTTTCATT
The DNA here is from genome assembly GCA_963277665.1 of Viscum album. NCBI lineage: Eukaryota > Viridiplantae > Streptophyta > Magnoliopsida > Santalales > Viscaceae > Viscum > Viscum album. The sequence goes on along the minus strand of OY728166.1, from coordinate 1,331,260,099 downwards.
TTTTGAATATCATGATTGAAGGAAGGTAAGTGTTATTTTATATTTAAATGATGATAATTATATCATAAATATAATATTATTTCTTTAAATACCCTTATATTTACCATCCATGTTATGTGGTAATAAAAACAAATCACATCACTTTGCAAGGTGGTAGTTCGTCGTGCACACGAATGACGTTATCATTTATTCAATGGATGATAAGGTAAGAAATTATATGATATATTTATTTTATATAATGATTAATATTTTAGTAATATAATATATACACATAAAATTAATATTTATTAAAGTCCATATAAATCATATGTGAAAAATGAATCACAACACTTTGCGAGGCGGTAGTCTACCGTACACACGAGAGACGTTATCATATTCTATACAGAATGGAAAATAAGAATGTATATATGATATTATAATTATAAAAGTTTAATTATATCATAAATATCATATATAAACATTATACACATCATTATACCCATCCATGATAAATGGTTGTGGAAAATGAATTATGTCGGTTCACTAGGTGGCAGTTCACCGTACACACGATCAACAGTTTTGTTTCCAAATTGAGGGAGAAGGAGATGATTTTAGGTTATAATATTAAAATTAAAACATATCAGTATATTTAATATAATTAGGTCATTATATAATCATGTTTTAATAATATTTTAAAGAAGTTTAAGAAAAAATAAAATAAAATGCTTGGTTAAGGATGTTACCTCTTCTTTGGAAAACTTCTTTTGGTTTAAACCAAAATCTTTACTAGGTTATATTTATCAGTAAAAAAGGATTATATGATGATATTAGGGATTTAATGAAGTTATTTTTTAAGTTATTTTCTGGAAAAATTGGTTTTGTAAGTGTGTAAAGGAGAGGAGAGAGTGCGGCCTTTTATAAGTGGGGGAGAGGACACACTTGGAATTTTTGAAAAGAAAGAATTCCGCTCACATTTTTCTCATGAAAAAAGGCTCCAAAATGGAAAATTTTTAAAAAATTATAATATATATGTACTATATATGACCATAAAATATTAATTAGATGAGTTTTTGGTCATTTCTAACTCTTATTGTTTTAGTTTAATCCCTAGTAATCTCGTTTTTACCGTAACTGTGGTAAATAATTTTCAATATTTTCACTGTTAATTATGGTAAAAAATAATGTTTAAACTATTAGACAATATATATTATTATTATTATTACAAACATGGAATCAATTTTTTGTAAATTAAACTCATATAATTTTAATATTTTAATTTAAAATTGAACCCGAAAACGTGTCGAAAAAAATGGTTTTCCAAAAGAAAAACTTTCAAAAGTTGAAAAAGTATTATATAAAAATTCAATATATAATTGATTAAAATAACATGATTTGGATTACTTAATATATAATTTAACTAATTCTACGTTTAATACCACATTAAAATAAAATGGGGCTTTTGAATGATTTAAATGAAAAGACAGTTTTTAATAAAAATCAGTATTTTTCACTATTTATCAAAAAATGAAATTTTTTAGAAAAATCCCAAAAATTTACCCTAAATTAATTTTCATATTATTATTTAAAAAATTAATTTAGATTTTTGAAATTAATTTTTTAAAATTGGAAGTGTGACTAATCCTCCTTTCACAAAAAAATAGTTTTTCAGAAAACATTTATTTCTCTTTCAAATGGTTCTTATTTTATTTCTAATAAATAGATAACTATTGAATTTATTTTATACATGTGTAAAAAATAAGTTTCATAATTTTTTTAGTAGTATTAATACCCACCAATTTAACATTCAAGTTATAATGGTCATGTTTAAATAATAATATTTTAATAGAGTATCACGTTTCGTTTAAACCCAAGTTTGCATGCATCATAATCTATCAAAGAGGTTAAATTTATTTAAAATAAAATATATCATAAAGTCTTAAGTTGTTATAGATACCATATAAAATCAAAAAATTCATGTGTATTTTTCCTTGATTACAACACAATCCTTTGGATTTGAAAGATTCTCTCTCTTTTTCACTTGATCTTGAGAGGGGAGAAAGATGTGAAATATTCTCTTAGTCTTAAGAGAAACCCCAGTGATGTTCTTCATTATTGAGAGAACTATATATAAAGGAAATGTGTTGTGCACAACACAAAATGATCTCACTCTATAAATGATATAACATGGTCATATATATAGCTAGGGTTTATTATTGACAATTTCACAATGGTCCTTCATCAAATAATAAATCCAATATATTCCACATGAAAAATAATAATATTATTATTATTATATTATGGCATGCACCAACTTGAAAAAATAAGTATCATTTTTTAAAATAAAAAAAAACCATTATTTATTTAAATGATATTTAATATTATACCATTTCATTTATCGGGTTATTAACTCAACCTTTCCACCTTTCTCGAAATTTAATGAACCTAAAATATTAAATATTATTCATTTGATAAATAAATAAATATTATATTCATGATCTTTCAAATAAATATTTATTTTAATATTCATGTAACTAAATAAGTTTTATTTAATAATAAATATTATTTATTAACCTGTGAATAAAATAAGAGATAAAAATTCTACTCGACGATCTTGAAAATAAATATTTATTCAATATTAAACTCATATATATATTATGACTCAAATATAACTTATGACTAAAAAATAAACCAATAAATAATAAATAAATATTATTCCCCGGTCTTGAGAATAATATTTATTCTAACTATTAAATTCAGATAGAATTTAACTGAGATCGATGTATATACTAAATGCATGACCCTCTCGGCCTCTTCCTCAGTAACATTAGGTAGGATTACCCAAAGTCCAAGATCAGTATATAACAACATGTTGAGGCACTGATAGATGAAGAAGTTAATTATAATGGTAAAAACCACATATGAACACTCACTATGTAATATAATCCCTTTATCTTGATATTTTATCAAGCAGGTTACATACTTATTTCATAAACCTATAATATTGATATATATTTCTTTGACTTATTGAAATGAACCCATCAATCACCATGAGAATGAAATTTATTTTAGCAGTTCTATTTCAATCAAAGGGCCCAAGATATTATCTTCTTCTCTTGGAAGGGAAAAATACTTTCCTTTTTCATTAATTTTATATCATTCTTGATTCACCCAAAGTATTCGACTTCATTTAAAACATATGGAGTCATCATTTTCAATAATACATAAAAGTATATTACTCATGATATTCACTAATAATAATATCATATCAAAGTATAAATACACAAATTAATATATAGAAATATCCAGTGACACATAAATAAGTGGAATTCATACTTGTGGGTCTGGCCACAGAATCTCTTGTCTTAGAGATTACCAAGTATGAAATTCATGATATGAAGCCTCGTATACTTATGAGAATATGAAACCTAATAGTCTAAATAATTTTTGTTCCATTAGATGACTACATCTAACTATAGAACATATATGTTCTAGAATATTGTCATAACACTTCAAGGTTCTCATTGTAGTGGGGAATTTCTATGACCTTTCGATGCAACAAATATTCTAAGAACATTTATCACATTAATGTTGTGTATAAAGAAATAAATATGTGATAATATATTTATTAATATTAAAATACTTAAATATAAATGTAATCTAATTCAAAATAGTAATTTTTTAGAGCACCAAATCCAGTAGAACTTTTTAGTGAAAATTTCACATTGGAGATTTGGCAGTGTAAATTTTCCATTGTGAATTTTCTAGAGGATATTTTCTTTATGAATATCCCATATAAGATTGGTAGTATAGATTTCATAATGGATATTTTACCTGGAAATCTTACATAGGAGATTATACTATGAATTTCCCAGTGAAGATTCACACTATGAATCTCCCATAGTACATTTACACTATGAGTTTACCAGTGAGGATTTGTACCATGAGTCTTCCATATGATATTTTCATTAAAAATTTCTAGGATGAGATTTTCCCTATGAATATCCCATAGAATATTTTCACTATGAATCTCTAAGAAAATATTTTCCCTACAAATCTCCCATAGTATATTCACACTATGAATATCCCATAGGATATTCATGCTATAAATATTTTATAGGGTATTTATAATATGAATTTCCTAGTAAAGATTCACACTATGAATCTCTCATAGAAGATTCACATTATGAATCTACTATAGGATATTTTCTTTGTGATGAAATGTATTGGAAAATTACAATCTATTATAATTATCTATACCAAGATAAATAGTTATAGTAGAATTCCACACTGGAAATTCACACTATGAATTCCCTCCCAAGGATACCAAGAAATTTAATCTTAATAAAAATATTAGTATATAATATCAGGAGTATTATTGAACTAAAGTTTAAAATTCATAGAAAATTGCAATCCAATATAATTATTTTTTCCAAGATAAATGTTTACTAAAAAATTATACACTAGATATTTGTAATATGAATCCACTTCCAAAAATCCTAAGCACTTAAATATTAATTAAAATACTAATAATTAATATCTAGAGTATGATCACACTAAAGTTTTAAACTCGCGTAAAATTACAATATAGTATAATTGTTTTTACCAAGATAAACAATCATAGTATAATTCTTCAATTGTGATTCATCTTGCAGATTTATTAGTGGAGATTCACACTATGGATTCCCCAGTAGAGATTCTAAATATGGATTCCCTAGTGGAGATTCAAACTATGAATTCCTAGTGGAATTTTTTAAAGATCAAAAAAATTTTAATCCTGGTAAAATTATCAAAATAAAAATATAGAAACATTATCATATAAAAATTTAAAATCCATGAACAACTATCATCCAACATCATTTTTCTATATTAAATAATTATAGGCAATAATTATATGATTTTAATTAAGAGTAAATCCAATAGTATAACTATAAACACCATAATTACAACCACACACAACAACTTCATCTTTAGTCCATAAACTTTAAACTTGATCTCCAAAACTTTATATTATATATAATCAACCACATTATTTCATTGTTCCATATGACACTATAAATTACCCACAAAAACTTAATTTTTTTAGAGGTTTTAATATCTATTTCGGGGGTGGTTCTAACCACTTGAAAAAACTACATTTATTTGTTTGATATTTCATGACCCCCTATATTGGTACCCCTACTAGGTTAATGTTGAAAAGAGGTAGTGACCCAAAAATCCCACCTACAATAGGTCTTGATTTGGAGACTAGCATTGATGGTATAAATTCATAAAAATGTGTGGAATTGTGTTATTTATGAAATTTAAGGAATAAGAGACAAAATGAAATATACCAACTAATTCCATAGCATAAACAAAAGAAATCCCAATACATGAATGTAATTTCATACAAAAAGGAAACAATTAAAAGTAGCAAAATAAATCCTAGGAAATGACCATGAAGCTTCAATAAATCTTGAACAACCACTCTAGGCTAGTAACACCCAGGTAAATTACCAATTAGCTCCTTAGGTCCTAAAAAACAATTGATATATAACTTGGGGTGAGCATACAAGTATAGTAAATTAGATCCTCACTAAAACCACTTGTAGAAAATATAAAAGAAACATACTAAAACCTGATGAATAAATAAATAAATCCAACTCGTTAACTAAATAGGTAAAACTACAACCCATCCTCACCAAGGATTTCTCACCAAATATCCTCCAATCCATTTTTTTGTATTATTGAAAACCCACTTTGAGGGAAAGTGGGAACATGCAACAAAAACATCCATACCAACATAAAGTTACACAAACACATTACACTTTGATAGAATTCAAAAATAAAAAATATTCAATTAGAGTCGGCATCACCGCGCCAAAACCATCAACACGCCTCCTGTTTCAGAAGTCAAAGGGGACCCTATCACATCATATCCCACAAATCCCGCTATCCACTCGAGGATAGATGCACACGTCCTGAAAACATGTCATCACCATCATCATATTGTATCATCATCATCTCGACACCCGCATCCACCACTGAAGACTACATCACCGTTGTCCCTTCACCAATGTGCACCACCAGCACCCGAGACCGTCGAAGACCCTCAAAACCACTGTCGAACATCATCGTATTATCAACACCCTTAAAACCAGAAGCAACAAGACCCCCAATCATGAATTAAAGAAAACCAGACAACCACCACCATACCCAATCAAGAACGAAGCCAAACTAGAACCACAGATTGAAACACCATCGAAAAATATTCCAAATATATATACAAGTGTACACTATAAGTAATCATATCCATATCAAATATATATATATATATATATATATATATATAATAAAGGCACCCTACTTCTACTTCCTCGTTGTTTTATCAATCTCATGTACCAATGTAAAACATCATATCCTACCATCCCTTCCATAAGTCATCATGCACCTCATGTATACATACCTCATCCCATACCACATCCCATGAAGCATGTCATAGCCTCATTATCATCATCTCATCCATAACCACATTGTAAGTTTAAAATCCACTATATCTCATGTATCATGCACTATACCTCAAGCCAATATAACCCTTTTAAGTACACCTATAGGAAACCCCAATCATTACATCTGGAATACAAGTGTACACTATAACCTCAAGACATTAAAACTCATGCATACATGTATAGTAAGATTAAGATTCATCACATCCTATATAGTCACCCTACACTTCAAACCATTATGACTCAGATGCATTCAAACATCATGCTACTCTGAAGGGAGAGCAGGGAAGAGGGATAAATCATTCATTTATTCCCTCACTAACTAGAATGTTGAGGAAAACACTCATACCCAAAATATTTGGGCATCGACTACTTGCTCGAATCAGCTGGTGAAGCATATGAAGTCATAAAATATAAAAATAAGTATATCACACAACTTCACTAGAGGAAACTACATAGCCTTCGACCCATCTTAATCTATCGACCCACATGACACTGAGTTACCACTACTAAAATCTAGAAGAAAATATCTCATATAAGCACACAAGAATCCAAATTTATCATCATTAACCATATTTACTTATTAATTAAAAATTAATATTCATGTATTGAACCCCATTATAAATTCTAGTTTAACCATTTCATTTCATCACAAGCCAACATGCTTTAATAATTCTCATTTGAAATTATATATTTCTATCCCATGCTCATAGAGAATTAATTCCAACCATCTTGTGGTTTCCATTATTTAATATACATCACCATTAATTCCATTAATACCCAATACATGAGTTCATTTATTAATACATTTACTATTCCATAATCCAGGTACTTTATAACTCATCCTAAGATACCATAAAAAACACATAAACCAGCTATAGTAGGAACTTGGAATCCATAATAAGAAACCCCCCATAAAAACCCATTAGAAAAAATATTAAGAAATATGAGAAATCCCATATCTCAACCCATTAAAAGAAACCTAATAGAAATACCTGCACAACAACCTGACAACTGGGAATCCCCACCCTCAACTGATGTCATCTATTCCCATCAACCTCATCCCAAAGATAGACATCAAGCAATACCCACTCTCAACTTGTGTTTTCCACCCCTTTTTGAACCAACCCCACACATTAAATAGAATAAGGACCTACTATACTAGGTAATACATATAGTAAAAATCATTTTCAACATATAAAATTAATGGGGAAAAAAGACCATGACTCCAAGGAACACAAGCCTTTAATAAACAAGAATGGGATCACTTAGCCCTAAGAATTTATCTCCAACAAAAAACATTTTCATTACTAACTTGAATTTACTGATTCATTATGAATAGGTTTCAATAAAAATAAACCTATAATCAGCAGTTAATAATAGCCAATAATAAATAATTAAGCATGCCCAAGTAATACTTTAATATTCAATAGTTTTCAATAAAGAACGATAATCCATTTATATGACTCTTTCATTAATCAAATAATATTTACCAGTTTTACATTTTTTACTAATTTAAAACAAATCAATAATTATAAAAAACATCAATAATCACAATAAGTAGGTATTATTCTATCTAGAAAATAAAAAGTGGCAATGTCGAAAAAGCATCAATATATGTGATAACATCATTATTTTGATTCATTATTAGTTTGGGTTATAATTTTTATTTAGGTAAATTCCAATGTTACCTAAAGAAATGAAAGAATGATAATCTCATACTTTCACATGAAAAGAATAATTCATGAATCCTCTACCTCACAACTTTCAACATTCTTTGAGAAATAATAAAATAATAAGAATCAATTCTCAATCACCTATTTTGTAAGGAATTCACGGTCCCTATAGAAATCCTACCATGGATACTCTATCAAAAATCAATAGAAACCCCAATATTATGAAAGAAATAGATGAACATAGCATGATAAGAGAGGATAAGAGAGAGAATAACCAGTAATAGAAAAATAAACTCACCTTGGATCACCAACTAATAATCTCTAGAAGTTGGGGACTAAAGCCTAGAAAATGGGTATTAAAGTCTCTAAAATAATTCCTTGAGGATCCAAGTATTCAAAGGATAAAGGGGGGAAATATAGAATTTCAAGAGAGGTACCATGTTTATAAAGGCTTTAAAATTATAAGACCATGATGCAACACCCCATACATGCTACAATGATTATAGTGTTTACCCAAAACACAACACAATAGGGAAGGCCATGCCACAAAGTTCCCAAGTCCATCACCCCTTCAAAATATATGATGAAGATTATGGATTATATCCCTCATATCATACAACCTTGGGATAAGTACATGGTGCAACCTATTAATTACATCGTAGCCACACCCAATCTAACAGACACACCCTCTAAGAATCTATAGTGAAACTTTCAGCCACACTATAGTGAACCTTCAGAAGATAATGATAAGGAAACATGAGCACTTGATCCCTACAACACAACCCACATCCATGTCATAGACACCTCTCTATAGGTAGAGACACCAAAACCTCTCACCACAAGCCTATACACTGCAATCCTTGTCTCTAAAATTATGTCTTGTCATAACCTATGAGCTTACATCACAAGCCTCCTCTTCAAGATTAAAATCATCTCAAAACTAATTATACCCTTACATCCTCCTCTTGGAAACCTTATATCACCCTAAAACATAAAGGAATGGCTTCAGAAAAATTGGGCCCTTAAAATGGGTGAAAAATAATCTATATGTATTTTTGTTAGAATTTGATATATTTATAAAGTACTTTTATCTACAGTTACAGTTCTAATGAAGTTCTATAATCATAAAACTGTCTAAACTCTCAAAAATAATATATTATAAGAATAATTTTTTGTAATAGAAAAAAAATTGTATTTAATTTTTTTAGTACATAATTAGAATATGAAACTATATTTTATACAATTGAGAAACAAATTTCAATATTAAAAGATTTATGGAACACTATTTTTAAAAAATATATAAATTATAAACTATAATAGGAAAAATTATGATTACAATTAGTAGAAAAAATTTTGTAGTAATGATCCTATAAAATCCTTTTTACAATATTTTTTCAGAAACATCATCATATACATCTAATTTTGTTGAAAAAGTTGACAAAGAACCACTATTAATTATAAATTGAGAAAATACCCACAAAACCCATTAGTTATTACTAATAATAATGATGTGCATAGATTATTCATAAATTAATGAAAGATAGCATCCATATTGTTTTTCAGTGTACAATGAAACCCTAAACTTCTATTACAAAACATATTTTGTAGTGATAAAGAACAACAACCATCATTGAATCATCAGTTGACATGGGAAACAATTTTGTGATGATGAAGGTTGCCTATGAAGAATGGTAGTTTTTGTAACAACTCATTAGAGTGATAGAGATACAAAATCCAATGACATATAGGATTTACCTAACCTAATTCTTGATTACCAAGAAAATTAAAAAAATATTTACAAAAATATTTATACTCTAATTTAAGGATAATTATTATCTCCATTTAATGTGATAAATTTCATATCAATTCCACTACCATGATGTTTACATGTGTCAATATACATCCCATCCATCTATTTAAATTAGATTATACAAAAAAATTAAATTTTACCACCCTTGGGAATCAAGAATTATTCCTATAAATCTGCAAACCACAAATCAAAAATTAGGATTTCATATCTCCCTCGGATCAACTACTACAACGAACCTTGTTCTTCCTTAGATACCATCATTCATTATCACCCTAAACATTTTTACTACATTAATAGATGATTAATCAGTGAAAATCATTCTCCATCACCCAAAACTTAGTTTTGTGGGAGAAGTTTAGGGTTTCTTTGTTCGTTGATCAACAATAAAAATGTCATCTTTTGATAATCAATGAAGCATCACTAACCATCATACTTATCAACAAGAACCAATGGATTTTACATGTATAATTAATATATATTATTAATGTTGGTACTTTGGTAAATTTTAAAACAAAAGTAAATTTTGTATTTTTAGTTTATAGTTTAAATATTTTCCTGAAATACTATATGGTAAAGCTCCTAATTTTATTTTCCAATTTATATTCAAAATTTGTACCAAAAAAATTAAATACTATGAGTATTTACAATCCTTTATAACTAAGAATCGACCCTTGGGTAAATTTTTCAATAAAATTAAATGTTGCAGTTTTATTTTATAGTTTATATGTTTTATTGAAATATTGTACTATAAATCTCATAGATTTATCTTTCAACTTCCTATTCAAAATTTGCACTAAAAAAATTAAATACTATGAGTATTTACAATCCTCTATAACTATGAATTCACCCTTTAGTAAATTTTTCAAAAAAAAGTAAATTTTAAAGTTTTTATTTTCAGTTTATATAATTTTATAAGATATTGTACCATGATTATCATAGTTTTAGTTTATTTTTCCCTATTCAAAAATTTTGACCGAAAAATTATATACTATGAGTATTTATAGTCCTATATGACTAAAAATCGACCTGTTTCTGAAAATTATCCTTAAACTATATAGTCATAAAGAGTTATGATAATGTTGTGATCATATCACACCATGAGAACTATAGTTGTACAGATAAGGTATCCATAAATATATCAAATACTGAGAAAAATATAGATATATTTTCTATCACCTATTAAACATAGAAATATATTTTTCTCAAGTAGTTAGAACCAACCTGAAAAATAGGGATTAACACCTATGATAAAGATGAAGTTTTTATAGTTGATTATCAGTATAGAATGGAACACCACAAGAATATTATTGATAACATTCAATTTCAAGTTATAGTGATCAGGTTTGAAGTTGATGTAATTAAGATAAAGTTGTTGTGTGTTACTGTAATTATGGTGGTTGTGGTTATAATGCTAGTTGTTGTCTTGATTAAAATCATGTAATTGTTGAATCTTATTATTTAGTATAGAAATATAATGTTGAATAGAATTTTTCCATGAATGTTAAACTTATCTATAATAATGTTCCTATATTTTTCTACTCTTAATTCAACATATATTTAACTATTTTTTATCTTTAAAAAAATATCCTTGGAAATTCTCAATGAAAATATCCAATAGGGAATTTATAATGTGGATATCTAGTGGGGAATCCATAGTGAAAATCTATTAAAGGAGATCCATGGTTAAAATAACCACTGGTAATTTCATAGTGTAAATCTCACATGGGAGATTCTTATTTCCAATATTCACTAGAACATTCACAGTGTGAATCTCCTATGGGAGATTTACATTCAAAATCTCCACTAGTAATTTGCAATGTGAATGTCCTATGGGATAATCTTAAGGAAAATATCCTCTAAGAAATTCCTAATCAAAATATTATATGGGAGATCTATGGTTCAAATATCTACTGGTAATTTTAGAGTAGAAATCCCCTATGGGATATTAATACTATCAATATTTATTGGGACATTCACAGTGCTAATATCCAATGGAATATTTTTATAAAAAATATACACTGGGAAATTTATACTACCAATTTCCTATGAAAATTTCACAGGTAAAATAACCTATTATAAATTCCCAATCCAAATATCTTATGGGAGATTCATGGTTCAAATATTTAATAGGAATTTCAGAGTAGAAATATCCTTTAGGAGATTCTTAATACCAATGTTATTTAAGAAATTTATAGTGTGAATCTCTAATTGGAAATTCATAGTGGAAATTTAGAATACCCAATCTCTAATGAGAAATATTGATTGAAAATTTTATTTGTATTCTTATGATTAATGACTTTCTTATATGAAGATATGGAAGTTTAAATAACCTCTAATGGAAGCGCACTATATTATTACTCAAGAATGATATATATTTAATGGGTATTAAATTAAATTAACCTCTTACTTACCAATTGTAAGAATTTGGTTCTTCCTTTAAGGCCTAAATCATTTCTTTCTAGGTTTAACTTGATAAACAGGAGTAAAACAGGCCAATGACTGGATGCAAGACTGTTGTACAATGTGACTAGGGGTTAAACGTTGTGTAATCCTAGTACATGTCATTTAAGTATGTTAGCAGGAATTGTTTATGATTTGGAAGAGTAAGTTATAAGAAAATAGGATATGGTATATACATGCCATGTATTTTCATGTACACGGAGTGTGCTTTATTTTTTTGGCTAAAATGGGAAGTATCCTCGTTTTCTTCAGATAGACAAAACCTCTCACATGGGTATCACAAACAGTAGTGTCAGAGGTTGTTTTTTCTCCCAATTCATCGTCTGAACTCCGATTAGAATACAGTCAGATGAATTGGAATCCCATAGGCGAGTTCTCGATTCCAATTGATCCTTTATTAACGATTTCTTATCTCATCCTATTTATTAATACTTGATAATTTATGCTCATTTTGTATAATTACACCATTCTAGGTTAAATTAGATGTCGACGCTAGATGAGGAGAGTCGTACTACCATGAGGTAGGTGGTCTCATGCCTTTCATAAATTGTCAAGTTGATTATATGTGTCGGAGTGTTGTGCACTCAATTGAGGGTGTCTCCTTAATTTATAATTGCCTATGATATTTCCTATTGATGTTTAGGTAATTTAAAATGTGTTCTCATTCACAAATTAGGTTGTTTACCTTGAATTATGGTCACCCCATGGGTTCATTTCCCTTTGATGACTATTTATGGTTGTTTGTCCTAGGTTTCCTAGGAGGCATGCCTTATTTTACCTTCTTGGGTTGTTAAAAATGGTTTTTATTATTAAATGGGATTGCAATTGTGTTAAATTGTAATTTAATTGATTAAGGGTTTGGGATTAGTGACTTTCCCCTTTGCCCCATGTTATACCTATGCTAGTTTAAGCATTTTGGGAATTTTTTTCTCTAATTATGAACCTTCCCATGTGAGTTTGGTTATATTAACACCTTTTAATGGTTTATATTACATGATAGTATTGTTATATGAAATGTTCTCATGTGAGTTATTTAATTCTAAATTCATGTAATAGTCTAAATTGAAATATAGGCTTGTTATATGAAACGCCCACGTGAGTTGATTAATGTTGAACCTTGTAATAGTTTAATTTACATGTGTTTCTTGATATATAATATATTCCCATGTGAGTTTATAAATGATGAAGCCTTGTAATAGTTTAATTTATATGTGTTTATTCTTATGTGAAAAGATAGAGGGGTAAATAGCAATAGGAGATCCATAGCCTCAGGTTAAAAGGAAAGGTTAGGCTTATATGACTATTTCACCTTATACCTTGGGTGAACCATGAACTCAGTTAAAAGACCATGGATAGACTCAAAGAGGGTATTATCATGACAAGTTGTGAGTGAGACATATATGTAGTGGTTGGGCTCATTGAGACTTTATTAAATGTCAAGAAAATTTTGAATCCAGTGAGGGATACCAAGGACGGGATCTATTGGAAACTTTTTATATGTCATGAGTTAACATTTATTTATAATTTAATATTTAAATGAAATGAATTATGATGCGTCTTCTGAGACAAAGCACAGGCTTGGATTTAATCTTCACTTACACTTGTTTAGATGGTCTTTTGAGACATTTGATGTGCTTAATTTTATACGGGGATCGTCGAACTTAAGATATATCTCTAGAATTATATAATTCAATGTAATTGAATGGTAAATGAACATGAAATTAATATAAATGAGAACTAGTGATTTTAGGATTGTTTACTTTTGAGTACTTCCTAGTTTACTATTTCCCCTATTGCACACTACCTTTTATATATATTCACTGATATATTGGCACAAATATTGGTTGGTTGCCTACTGGGATTTAGTCTCACACCTTGTTTGGGTCATGTTTTTTGGACCAAACAGATTATGTTGTTGTAGGTGTCGATAAGGGTAAGAACCCTTCTACAAGTACTTGATTGCTGTTTAAGAGAAGGAGAGCATGGGACCAAGCTGAGGCTTGTGATTCTTATGAGTTTCTTTTGTTCCTTTTTGTATTGTCGGTAATTATATTTTGTATTAATGAAGTGTAACCTATTTTGGTTATTTTTCTAGAACATGTAACATGCAGCATCATATTTTTATACTATGACATCTGGTTATTTATAGTATCAGTCTTCCTCTATTTACTTCTCTTGTATGGTATTACTGATTCTAATATCTGTTTATTATTTCTGCTATGTTTTACTCTATCAATGAGGGCATAGTCTCCCCATGATCATCACTTAGGACCTCGCTACTAGTCGGAAGCCTCTAGCTTTTATGGAGATGCGCTTGAGTCCATGGAGCCAACCAAGCTCAGAGCACTATTAGGTGGCATCGGGACCTAGGACGTTAGGGGAGACTTGAGTACACACAGTGTACCTCACCTACACATCATGTGCTTGGGGTGTTTACACACCCAGGCCAACGAGATTACACGACCGTGTGAGAGCTTGAGGGTACACATTTTGTATGGTTTCTACATGTTGTGTACTTCTCTTTTGGTACACTTTAAGGGACTTTTTCTATTTTATCCCCCTTTGTCGGTTTTGGACCTATGGGTAGTCCTTTCAAAGTAGTTTTCCACGTAGATCACGATTGTGAAACCCATGGAGAATTCTGAGGACTCCTAATGAGTGTTTTGGGGATTTATCTAAATGGAGAGGTTCTTCCTCCATTTGCCGTTTCTTATTGTCATCTGGGAGTGCGACTTGGCACGGATGATCGGTTGGGTGTTCAGACCAATCTAGTTGAGACCTTTGATCTGTGATGAGTTGTGAGCTATCTCTCATGACTGATGATTCAAGGATGTTCCCCTTATGAGATTTTCCCTTATAGCCTATGAATCCATGAGACTAGATGTTATTGAGGATTCCTTGTAGAATTTCCTCTTCTTATGTTTTGACCAAGAGTATCCCTATTGTAGGATGCCTCTATTGTTTATCATTAGAGGATCTCATGTAGGATTTATCCTTCTCCTTTCATCTAATGATCCCAAGTAGGATTCCTTCACTCGTGTTTACCTAGAGGATCCTAAGTAGGATGCCTCTAAGTGTTTGACTTAACCAAACCTAGCCTTCATAGTGGAATTTTGGTAGTATCCCTCATTGTTTGACACTTATACCTGACCCATGGGGTAGGTAGAGGGGTGAGTGATTAGAGTAAGGTGGTGACCTTTCCTATTTTTATATTTGTTATTTTGACCTATGAGCCTTGTTGTATCTTGCACCTTAATGTGGGAATGAGCATTGATGAATGCTCAGTTCAGCAGGTTAGACATGCCTCGGGAATGGTCATATACTTAGGAGGTTGTGAAAACATCTCTTTTCATAAGTGGTTGGAAACTTGGTACATTTTCATTTGTGTAAATTGTTGTGTAGGTGATGTGATTTTGATCCAGTTCTTACGTGAGCCATCTAGTACTAGGATGCATAGGGTGGAAAGCCTATGAATAGTACCCAGAATGTGTCGTTTGTTCTTGTGAACTCGGGGTAGTATATATTGACATACCTGGTACCCATCAAGTGTTAAAAGTTCAAATGATCCATTGGGTTTGGATTAATCATTCATATTTGAGCTATTTTATATGTTCTCAGGTTATCTTCAGATTAGAGTGACTTTAGCGTTGTGGAACCAAGTTCATCCCACTACTCAGAAGGACTTTCTGGGACATGGGTGGTTTGACACACCATTTGGTTTAATTTTGAATTTCATGCCAATTGATATGACATGGTGATCATGGATTGTGGAGAATCACATCAGTTCTGTTTAAATGTTTCTTTCTAGGTAGAAGGATCACAATCAAGGACCATTCAAAAATAGTCGATTCTACTTGAATGCCTTTTAGGATTTCAAGTCTTGTTTCATGTTGATGATTTCTTGGAAGCATGATGTTTTTTGGTTGTCTATGTGTGAAAACCTTATGAGGAACTGATGATCATAGATAGAAATCGGTGTTTAAGTGCAAGCTATCATATAATGCCTTAGGATAAGGGAATTATTGTCAGTTAAATGACAATATGTCAGTAAGTGAAGTTGAGTTTCTTTCAAAATGTTGACCAGTAGGGGTTCTACTATATTTTTCTAGTAATACTTGATATCCTCTTAGTGTGATATTAATTGAGAGACGATCATGTCCCCAATCTTTATGTCATCCTGGATGCACTAAGAGAGCGTCGGTTATACGCCACGCTATAGTTGAAGTTGTTGGGCTAGTTCATGATATCTTCCTGTGTTATGCGATGAATGTGTGGTTTTGATGAGGCTTGTTTAATCCTGAGTGATACTTGGGTTTCCATGTAGGAATTCCTTGGATGGACTCTAGATGCCTATCACTTTCCTTGACATGATCTCCAGGTGAATGCTGCTCTGGGTTTAGTCAGTGTTATTATGTGGAATTCAAGACTTGTACCAAAGTATTGCTTGTAACGGGAAGTATGGACCACCTTGGTGAGTTCCTTGGACTCCAAGTTGATGAATCTGAGGTTATCTCGGACTTATAGTCAGTCTCATATGTGATTCTTTGAAAATGGGTAATGATTCCAGTGTGATGGATCAGGTTTTTGTCTTGAAACGTGCTATGGCATGACCCTTTTTAATGAAAAGTGGATAGTTTAAAAAAGGAGAGTCAAAGAGTGACATGTATGGGCTTCGGTGAACGGTTTCTTGTTGGATTTGTGGTGCCTTGGGAGAAGTATTTGTGTTTCTGTTGCAACACGCCAACCTCCTAAGTCATTCATTTCGAAGATAAGTCATCCAGTGATAGTTTAACTCATTATCCTTCTTATTCCTCATGTATAGTTTGAGTGAACCAGTTTGAACACTCTGCCAGTTTAAGGTGGGTGTGGTGTGAAATTCCATAATGTTCTTTGAGGGAAGATTCTGTGACTGATTTTGATGAGGCCAATCGTGGTTCGACCATTCTTTACCGTGAGGCTGCTTATATGAACTCAATTGTGTTCAGGTTTTCCTAGTTAAATGAAATCATGTCGATACCATAATTGGTGAGATTAGGGTGTGATTTGTAGGGTTTTCTGATGGAGGAGGTTTCATGGTAATGATGTTGTCTGATTTGTTCTTGGAAATCTCACAAAGGTCACATATTTCTTACTGATCAAGGAAACTTTCAGAGTTTATGAGCTTAGGAGGTTGTATATTCATGAGATTGTATGACTACATGGGGTCCCACATTCTATCATTTTAGATAGGGATGTCTGGTTTACTTCTCTTTTCTAGAAATGGTTACAGAGGTTTTTGGGTACATAGGTGCTTCTGATCACAGCTTACCACCCCTAAACAGATATCCAATTAGAGCGAATGATTCAAGTGCTGTAGGACATGCTTCAGTAATGCATCCTAGATTTTAGGGGTTATTTTGAGAAACACATGCCTCTGGTTGAGTTTTCCTATAATAATATATTTCAAGATACTTTTCAGATGGTTCTATATGAGGCTTTATATATGGTATACTATTCCGATCACCCATGTGTTGGCTGGAGGCAGGAGAGGCAGCAATGATGGGACCTCGTCTTGTCCAGGAGACCACTGAATATGTTCAATTGATTTATAAGTAGATGGATACTATGCAGTATTTTCAGAAATCATACGCTAATCACTATAGATAAACTCTAGAGTTTGAGGTCAAGGATCGAGTTTTCCTACTTGTTTCACCGAGGTTGGGACACAAGAGGATCAGGAGATAGGGAAATCTTTCACCGAGATACGTCGGGTCATTCGAGATTCTGGAGAGAGTCAGTCTGGTTGCCTATCGGTTGTAGTTACCCCATAGGTATAGGACTATGCACAACGTCTTCTATGTTTCTTAGTTACGATGTTACTTTTAAGACCTATCTCCCACTTTTCAGCTCAAAGAGGTTGAGTTACAGGTAGATGCGTCCTTTAAGGAGCATACTATATGAATTGTGGATCGTAGCATGAAGGTTCTTCATGGTCGGTCTATTCCTTTAGTATATGTGATATGGTAGCATGACTGAGTATAGGATGAGACCTAGGAGATGGAGGTCGAGGTATGATCACAGTGGCCAGAGTAGTTCTCAGATGTTTCTTCACCACCCTCATAAGGGTAATTCGAGGATGAATTGCTTTAAGGGGGAGAGTTTGTAAGAAACTGGTTCTTCCTTTAAGGTCCAGATCGTTTATTTCTAGGTTTTACTTGATAAATATGAGGAAAATAGGCCAATTACTGGTTGTAATATTGTTGCACAACATGACTAGGGGTTACACACTGTGTAATCCTAGTACATTCCATGTAAGGATGTCGGCATGACTCATTTATGATGTGGAAGAGGAAGTCAGCAGAAAAGAGGACCTAGAATATAAAAATCATGTATTTTCATGTACATGGCATGTACTTTATTTTTATTTTTCTAAAATGGGCATTAGACTCATTTTCTTCAGACGGACAGAACCCCACGCCTGGGTATCACGAACAGCAGTACTGAAGGTCATTTTTTCTCCCAATTCGTCGTCTGATCTCCGATTCAAACACCATTGGATGCATTGGAATCCCCTCGACGAGTTATAAATTCCTCTTGATCCTTTATTCATGATTTATTCTCTTAACCTAGTTATCAATCCTTGAGTGATTATGATCATTTTTTGGACCTATTTGTTCTAGGTCGAATTAGAGGCCAATGCTAGACGAGGAGAGTCGTACTACCATGAGGTAGGTGGTCTCATGCCTTCCATGAATTTTCAAGTTGATTATACATGTCAGAGTGCTGCATGCCCAATTTAGGGTGTTGACTTAATTAATAATTGGCCTATTTTATTTCCTATTGATGTTTAGGTAATTTAAAATGTGTTCTCATTTATAAATTAGGTTTTTTACCTTGAATTAGGGCCAACCCACGGGTATGTTTCCCTTCGGTGACCATTTATGGTTGTTTGGACTAGGTTTCCTATGAGACATTCCTCATTTTCCCTTATTGGGTTGTTAAAAATGGTTTTTATTGTTAAATGGGATTGAAATTTTGTTAAATTGTAATTGAATTGATTAAGGGTTTGGGATTAGTGACTTTACCTTTTTCCCCATGTTATGCCTATGCTTGTTTAGAATTTTTGGAATGTTTTGCTCCAATTATGAACTTGACTATTTGAGTTTGGTTATGTTAAGGACTTGTAATGGTTTAGATTATATTATAGGCTTGTTATATGAAATGTTCACATGTGATTTATTTAATTCTAAAGTCATGTAATAGTTTAAATTACATGATAGGCTTGTTATATGAAACGCCCATGTGAGTTAATTAATGTTGAACCATGTAATAGTTTAATTTACATGTGTTTCTTGATATATGATATATGTCCACATGAGTTTATAAATTACGAATCCATGTGATAGTTTAATTTACATGTGTTTATTCTTATGTGAAATGATAGAGGGGTAAATAGTAATGGGTGATCCATAACCTCAGGTTAAAAGGAAAGGTCGGGCTCATATCACTATTACACCTTATAACTTGGGTGAACCATGGACTTAGTTAAAAGACCATGGATGGACTCAAATAGGGTATTATCATGAAAATTCATGAGTGATCCATGGATGTAGTGGTTGGGCTCATGGAGACTTTATTAAATTTCGAGCGAATATTAAATCTAATGAGGGATACCAAGGATAAGCACTATTAGTAGTTGTTTATATTTCATGAGTTGACATTTAATTATAATTGAATATTGAAATGAAATGACTTATGATGTTTATGCCAATCCAAATCACAATCTTAGATTCAGTCTTCACTTACACTTGTTTAGATGGTCTTTTGAGACATCTGTTGTGCTTACTTTTATATGAGGATATTCAGTCTTAGGCTAGATCTTGATACTTATATAATTCAATGTAATTGAATGGTAAATGAACATGAAATGAATATAAATGAGAACCAGTGCTTATTGGACTGTTTACTTTTGAGTACTTCCTAGTTTACTATTTTCCCAATTGCACATTGCATGTTATATATATTCACTGACAGATCGGCATAGACCTTGGGTGGTTGCCTATTGGGATTTAGTCTCACACCCTATTTGAGTCATGTTTTTTGGATCAAACATACTATGTTATTATAGTTGTCGATATGGTTAAAAACCCTTCTTCATGTACTTGATTGTTATTTAGTAGCAGAAGAGCATGGGACCAAGCTGAGGCTTATGATGCTTCTGAGTTTCTTTTGTTCCTTTTCATACTGTTGGTACTTATATTTTTTATTACTATCGTGTAACCTGTTTTGTATATTTTCCTAGAACATGTAACATACAACATCATATTTTTATGCTATGACATCTGGTTATTTATAGTATCAGTATTTCGTTGTTTACTTCTATTGTATGGTATTACTGCTTCCACTATCTGTTTATTATTTCTACTATGTTGTACTCTACTAATGAGGGCATAGTCTCCCCATGATCATCACCTAGGCCCTCGTTTCTATTTGGTAGCCTCTGGCATTTTGGTAGATGTGCTTGAGGCCATGTGGCCAACCGGGCTCCGAACACTGTTAGGTGGCATCTAGACCTGGGATGTTACACCAATAACTATAATACAACACTAAAATGAACACCATTATATATATTTTTAATAATTTTTGAAAGTATAAGGTCTCTCATTCATATTGTAAAATGTCTAACAGTTTTTTGTTACATATATTGCAGTTGTATAATGTGTAAACAAACACATTCACCATTGATAGAAAAGAAGCATAGTTTTTAGAGGAAGATATTTCCTACATTTATAGAACAAGTGATAGACTGATCCCAATTAGTGAATCCTGATCATTCAAACCCAAAAAAAATAATTGATGGTGAGATGATTTAGTAACTTTAGAAAGTTGCTACTCAAAAGGGAATTTGGATTGCTATTACATAGGCAGTACAAGGCACAAACAAACTGAACTTTGTCGACACAATTGCATTGTTATGAATTTATGTATATACAAACATATTTTCCCCTAGGAGTAGTAACTATTATTTTGGGATTTTATACACTTCATAGATAGTCAACGTCGTGTGAAAGAGTTAGCATATTCATGTGTAGTTATCTTATGACATTTATACAATAATCACACAAAAATCATGGGATAGTATATAGATCAGTTGTATATTAGCTGGTAAGATTCAAAGAAATATATAATTTTCTTATAATTATTAAAAAATATATTTATTTACATGTTATGACTGTATTTAATATACAATATTGGTTTTTTGAGTTCTGTAATGCCCCGACCTAGGATCCACTAAAATGATGCCCTGAGCCAGTCGGTCACATGACCTCAAGAATGCCTCCTCGTATACCAGAGGCTTATGACTAGTGGATATGGTCCAATGGTGGTACATTGGAGAGACTATACACTCATGATCAAAGTCTCATAGTGGTGTGATATATAATCAACAACTGAATAAGTATAAATAACGAAGTAATAGAAGATAATTATAACTAACAATCAATAATAAATGAATAAATTGTCCAACACTAAGTATGAAATCATGTATGTCTATGAGATTCTACAATGTAAAAGAAAAATTTAAAAATTAGGTCAATAATAAACAATACACAAAGAAATGATAAAAGTATCAAAGGTTATCTCTATGAGAATCCTAATCTCCAGATCAGTCATGTGCTCCTAAGATTCTATATATAATAATAACAATAAGTAAGCTGAATCCAAAACTTGATCCTACAACCATAAAGTCTATTCGGGTACCCCGGTGCAATGGAGGCCCAAAAAGGGTGTGATATATGCTCAGTAGGATTCCAAAAATGATATCTAATTCTATCCAGTCCATGAATATAAAATACAGTAGTTTTCAGGTATAATGAATAAGTAGTAATTAAATAAAAGTAATCAAGTTAGGTTGAAGTTCCCTAAAGAAACATGGCTGACCATACCTATTTCATCATGAGCCAGAATATCTCTAGAATTCCATCATGTATATATATGAATATATGTAAACATATATATATAGGGATATACATTCACCATGAGGATCCAAGGAATAAGACCAATACATATACATAATGGTAAAGGTGATGATAATAATGTAATCCTATGGCCCATGGATAGAAGCCTGGGGATCTATTAATGAGTCTCTTTAAACCATAGAGAAATTCTAGGTAGTCACAAGTATCTGAACATAATACCATTAGTTAGTCAATGACCCAAAGTACATATCCAAAGTTTCCTTGTATAGTAATCATAATAGGTTGATACCACTAGTCATATGTATCAATAAACAAGAATTATAAAATTCATTTGTCCTATGAGCTTGTCCAAGGAATTCTTTAATGAGGAACTCAGGTATTGCATAAAGAGTAACATAATTCTAGTTATTTTATGATCCCATCCATGAAATTTCATAATGAGAAAAAACAAGTATCACTCGTAGCCTCTAATTTTCTTATGATCCCATCCAAGTCGTTCTATAAAAAGGAAACCCAAGTATAGATTATAGCGTGAGGAAAATCATCTAGCATATGATCTCATATAAGGAATTTTATAAAAGGAAACACAAGTATCCCTCTCAAGGCATAACATAATTCAAGTAACCTATGATCTTGTCCATGGTATTCCATAATGAGGGAACTGGTATCACTCAAGTCATAATGTAATTCAAGCAACCCATGAGCCCGTCCATAGTATTCCATAATGAGGAAACCAGTATCGCTCAAGTCATAGTGTAATTACCTTTCACATATTTCATATTAGTATCTAATCATCGGCCATGGGCTTCATCCATGCCAATTTCAAGTATCATAACTCATTTCATTCCTTCTTTTACAATTTCGTTTGTAAGAGATAATCTGAGCATAATTTAATTAAGAAGGTCATGTATGAAAGCATTCCCTTTATCAAAAATCAAGTATAAATAAAGAGATACATTCCCATAATCATGTCACTTACCATCCAAATATCCCCATTTAAATGACCCTTTTTATTAGCGAAGATGGCACACCTCTTATGTGGTTTTATTACAAAATGGGTCATGGTTGAAATACCAAATCATTTAATATAATTTAAACAAATCTTACATGAGAGTTAATCCAACACACCTCAAAGGTGATTAAAGTTTAGGTAGATCATTATAAATCAAGAATTTAGAATAACACCCATAAAGGGGGATTAAATTTCTAATCAAGAATAGGTTACATAATACAAGAAACGCACCCAAAAAGGGGATGGTTTTAGATGGGGTGGTAACCTCTGATGGTTCAATTTAAAAAACATAGTGAAAATATAAATTTAGGAAAAGAATTTACTTTATTAATTTCACATGTTAAGGGAAACACTAAGGAATTCTGGCGTGCGACACAATGACATAGTTTATAAACATGCTATAATTTAATATAAAAGTACAATACCACCTACCTCATGATTATGATGCTTCAATCATACATTACTAAGATTTTATTTGAGCCAATTCAAGAGAAATCAGAATATTAGGCAAACACATTAAAAATAGGGTGTATTAGCTCACATTGAAATAGAATTAAATATGGAAATATACAATGAGGAAATAAGGAATATGAGTTGTATTCTTACTGAGGGTGATCCAACATAACATATGGAGAGTGATTATGAGCTTGGATGAAGGAGATCTCACCATGCCTAGGAGGAGAGCCAAAGAGGAGATCAAGCGGAGGGCTGATATGTGTATGGATGAGAAGAAATGGGAGGAGAAATATTGAAATAAAATAGGGGAAAGGGTAATTTCACCACTTTTAATGAGGTTCATGGTTTTTCCATACGTTTGACCAGACCATGCGATAACACTCTCTAAAGGGACACCCCCTCACATAGCTAACGTATGGTTTGAAAAACCATGAATAGACAATGTGCTTCTCTTCTTCAACTTGTTTGAAAATTCTTGCATGAATGTGTGGCCCATGGTGTATAGTTTGATAAACCGTGCAACACCATCCAGATCCCCATATGTTTGAGGTGCATTGTTAGCACTAACTATGTACTAATTATGTGCCTCCCTCTGTATTTCCAGAAACTATTCCTTCAAAACTCAATTCTCCTAAAACTCAACCAAACACCTAAGACACCTCTCATGCCTTAAAACCCATCTAAAAACACTTTTAAGTGTTCCAATTCTCATATTTACATTCTAAAGCTGATTTTAGATAACAGCCTATCTACTAAACAAAAATATCAAATTCCTTTGGAAAATTTTCATTGTTCGAAAACATAGAACATTACAACATCCTCACCATAGAACTTCTCAACCTCAAGAAGACTTAGGGAAACAATGAAACACCATCTGGCCTACCTAGTTTATGAAAATTACACTAAAATGAACATGTTTCATTTTAAACACCTAAACGTATGCTAGTGTTACTTTAACCACGGGGTGATTAAGTTAATAAAACTTAAGACAACTCTCATATTCCAAAACTAAAATATCGAGATGGTGTTTTCATGAGACCGTATAATCAAATACATGATCATGTCTCTATCTCTTTAATCAACCAATCCATGGTTCTCTCCACTATGGGTTCCCATATTTAATGGCCAATTCTGAGCCTTTATACCTCTACAGTCAAAAATTATTATATAAGCAAGACCTTGGTGTTTTAATGATACTTTTGGCACATTTCTCAACATGAATTTCTTGATTATGGGTGAGGACACTACTTCTGATCCTTATTTGATTGAAATGGTCAAATTCAAACTAAACCATTTCAAATTGGTTATGCCATCTTTTCCTTGAAATGCCTCAGTTGACCTTCACTTTACACCCATCTCACCAATGGAATGATAGACATAGTTCTGATCGACTACATAAAACAAAAGACATAGATATCAAGTTGACCAAACTTTAGTCTAATACATTAAAAAAATGTTATATTATATGGGTGATGCATTTAAAAAGCTAGATCCTGATGCCTTTAAACCATGGTACCTAGAGATTTTCTCTGAGAACTCTCATTGAATCTCGTAACCATCTTTTGGTGACATATTTGGCCAAAACCTCATACATGTTTTCATTAAATAGAACAAACATAGGTGTATACCTGGTCCAATATGACACCCTTTAATTAAAACAACCAAGCCTGACTGCAGGTCCAGGGTAACCTCAGAATCATCGACTGGAGTTCAAGGAGCTTAAACAAGGTAGTCTATACTCAATAATTTACAAGTGAGATATCAGTACATAGCTGAAACATCCATGTATCAAAACACTGACTGGTCCCCAAGTGGTATTCACCCAGCGGTTAAGTCAATGAATCAGCTGGTGTTTGTGAGTTCACACAAGGTCTTCCTACTCAGGAATCCCAGTATCACTCAAGACAGTTTACACCTCTAAGATTCTTCCATTCTTTTGGAGTGAAATATTGAAGGAGTATATTTATCATGCCAAAAAAGAATTTAATTTCTCTATTTAGCTCAGTGTATAACCAATTCTCTCTTATTGTTCCTAGAAAATGTCAAGATGAGGGAAATGATCATCTCTGGACCAATATTACACAAAGAGGATATAAACAATTAACAATGAGGTCCAAGACACTCCTGTCATATCTAATACAAAGTTCCTAGCCTAGTTTCCATCCAACCATATACAACCACTGATAAGATGAGAAGTTTAACCACCTATGGACAACTTCCTTTAAAAGAGCTCAAATACACCTATTGATGCATGATTCACACTCAAATTTACCCAATAGAATAAGGTAGAACGGTCCTTGTAGTCTAGCTTGGGTTGTCGAATCCTCAGAGACCTAAGAAGTAACCTATAGACATGCACATTCTAAGGATTGTTTTTGGATATGAAGTGGCAAACTTGGGTTGATTTTAGATGGTTTTAAAGGATAACTAAAAGATTTAAGTTAATTCAAATTAAGTTAATGATTTGATCCTAGGTTATCGCTTGGGGTGGATTGGATGAATTCCTTTTTTAATGATTTCAATTTATTATATTTGAGATGTGTTAATTTAAGAAGATCAAACAAAATCATCACTTACTAGTTTAATGCCTACAAAACCTAATACTAATCACCTATACACTTGAAGGATCAAAGTTTTGATCACTCCAAGGTAAAGGTTCGTATTAGGACTTGAAATGTGTGACCTTAAATTCAATAAGGATGAAGAGGTTTTAAAATCATCAAATAAAAATCTCATTTAAAAGAATTTATTAGCCATTAATGGAGTGAGAAATATCATCAAATTCATCCCCTTGATACTCCCTTGGATAAACCCATAAAATAGTTAGCCCTCCATTGATTACATGTCTTCAACAGAAACAAGAAGTAGACTTACAAGGGTGGAATTGAAGAAGTAAAAACAACAACAAAAATCGATCACTCCACCGTTGTGTGATAAATATCAAAAAGTATGGTGTTAATAAATTAACAACATGAACCAACGGTATCAACATAATTTGTAGAATGATATAATAAGAGTAAAGGAATAACTTTTATTAAGAAAATTATGTGAATTAAACAACTTACATGAGAAAGAAATGCAATTACAAACACAAAGCGGCAGCATAACACTACAATAAAACCAAGCACCGAATATCATTAACTCCTCCACCACCACTACCTTAAATAGGAAATTTTGGATCCTTGGGTCGATCTACCATAGTAAAAAATATTCCACTTGAGTATGGTAGTCCTAGGGTGGTGGAAAGTAAGGGAGAGGAGACTTTTCCACCCTTGACCTGAGGCGGCAGCCAGCTTGCTTCCAACGAACAGATGAGTCTACATGGCCTTCTATATTGCAGAATTGGAATGGAAAATATAATAATAAAATTAACCTCATGATGTCCCCTATCCTTCTATGAAGTTTCAACCCAAAATAATTTATTTTTTACGATATATGTGTAAAATGGTGGGCTGTTTTTCTGGGCCGTAGAATCTGGCCCAGAATTTTATCTTCAACTTGGACCACCTACATAGAAACCATGGAGTCCGAATTAGCACTGGATTATGAATAATTATTTGTTCCTATATATTTATTCTAGCATCCCACGAAATTTAGGCTTCATTGGGCCTGTATTTTGGGCCCCAAAGTCTCATCAGTGGGATGGTGTCCAATATGCCTTCTCCAAAATTGTTTCCTTTCATCGCCAAATATCTCCATCTTCCTTTATGAATCCTACATTGATCCCTAAATGAAAAATGTTCATATTTAAGTTTAAATAAATTTTCCAAAATATAAAATTAAAATATGGATAATTACAATCCTTAAAATCAGATGAATCATTGAGCCTAAATTGGTGTATATTAGGCATGAAGTGCACAAATGATAAGAATGGATGTTCAAAATTAAAATCCACTAACTCAGGCCCATAAGATCAAAAATGAAAATTTAATACCATTAAAATGTAATTAAAATATTTATTTTTATTGGATAGTCACACCCCCCAACTTTATATTTGCTAGTCCTGAGCAAAATGTATCTCAACAATATGAAATTTGAATTCCCTTTTCCAAAAAACATTTTAATACACAATGATCACCAAAACCCTTATACAAAACAATCATGAAACCCATAAAAATATTTTAATAAAAGATAGTTTCATAAGAAGATCCCAATCCCAAGCCCATTCCTTTGTTCAAATTCATTTCCATATTTCATCCAATATCAATTAAGTATAAGGATGTGTTGTGCATCACAATAGACATGGGGGTTCATCTTTATTCAAGGGGGAAATGATGGAAGCGCTAGGTGGAATCACATTTCAATATTAATATGAGTATTAAATTTTCTTTTATTGTATTTTTTTTGAAATTTTTCCATGGTAATTGAAATTTCACTCAAAAGAGTCAACCCCTGTAGCGAGAATTTTCGGATGACTTCCAGGCTCAAAGACCATAGGGAACCAAGTGAATCCCACATACTCGGGCATCATCTTGAGTTAAATCAGTCAAAAATAAATTCAAATTACCAAAAATAGAGATAAAATTACTAACTCTGGGCCAGACAACTATGGAGTCACGATCCCCAAGCGCCAAAAGCCACGCATTAGGTCATTTCATTGCTCTATGCACAAATTTATTGTTTTTTTAATTTTTTTTACTGAATACTCATATTAAAACTAAAATGATCACCAAACCTATTTTATTTATTTGGGGTACCCCATAAACTCAAACTAATACCCCACTATACAAAGGACATGTATTGTGATCTTTTTTTTATTTGGATGAAAATATAAATGATGAAATATCACATTGGAAAGCCACACTTTCCAAAATCTATGCTCATGAAATTATACAAGGATTAAAATCAGAATCGGGGCATGCTAAATTATTTGATATTCAATTTTAAAGTGTGCAATGTGTATTACCATGTTTAAAGTTAAAGTAATTTTTCCTTCCATTTACAAAAAAAAAATTCAAATCACTCATTTTTTTTACACAAAAGCATTTTTTACTTTATCTCCCCCCAACTTAAAATAACATTGTCCCCAGTGTTTTAAGAAATGAAAATTTATAAGGAGTAGAGGTAGATAAGTGAAGTTCAAAAAGGAAATTGAAATATGAAAATCATGGAATGAAGTCACCTGGTGGTTGAAGTTGAAGTTCTTGTTGCTCCAATTTAGTCCCTTGATCTCGATGTCACTCTGATGATTACCTAGTGGAAAAAACTATATATATATATATAATAAAGAAAGTAAAATATAAGTATATATATAAAAATTATAGAATAAGGAAGCAAAAAAACTGTAGGTTAGTGGTAAGCGTGCGTCCCTATCTCCCTTCGGTCCCGGGTTCGAATCCCCACGGCTTCGCCGGTTGTGACGGGGTTTGACCCATGACCCATGACATGTGCCTTCTTATTATTATTATTATATTATTATTATTTATTTTTTTTATTTTTATTTTAACCTACAAAAACATAAAATAAACTGATGATACATTGTCTTCTTTTTAAATTTCTGGGTAAGGTATTACTCAAGGATCACACCACGTGACACGGATGAATATGGTGCTCCCCTTTCATACCCATCCATAATCATAATAGAAGAATAGGTCAATAGTATATATTTTTTAAAAAAAATATCAAAATGATTCATTAATCCTATTTTTAAAAAAATGACCCACAAAGATGAAAATCACGGGTTGCCTCCCGTGCAGCGCTTTGGTTTAATGTTGCTAGCTCGACTTAGACCTTTAATTATTTAAGTATTTTCCTCATCTAAGGTTGGTTCACTCAATTTTTCATCAACTTCATATTTTTTGAATGGTTCAATTAATTGTTTAACTCTATGACCATTAACTTTAAAGGTTTGACCATTGGTGAGATCTTGAATTTCTACAACCCCATGGGGGTACACCTTATGCACTATATATGGACCTGACCATCTAGACCTCAACTTTCCCAGGTGTAAATGAAGTTTAAAACTATAAAAAATAATAGGTTTACCCAGTACAATGTGTTTGGTTTTAAGATTTTGAGATTGGTAGGCTTTTACTTTAGCTTTATTGATCCTTGAATTTTCATAAGCCTCCATCCTAAGTTCCTCAAGTTCATTGAGATCTAATTTCCTTTTTGTTTCGACCAATGAGAGATCATAATTCATTTTCTTAATTGCCCAAAAAGCCTTATGTTCAATCTCCACTAGAAAATGGCATGTTTTACCATAAACCAACCTATATGGGGACATTCCTAAAATGGTTTTATATGCAGTTTGATAGGCCCAAAGGGCATCTAAGAGTTTGATCAACCAATCTTTCCTAGATGGATTAACAGTTTTCTCAAGAATTTATTTGATTTCTCGATTGGCTAACTTAGCTTAACCATTGGTTTGTGGGTGGTAAGCAGCGGAAATTTTGTGATAAATTCCATACTTGTCCATGAGTGATGAGAATGGATGATTGTAAAAATGAGTTCCATGATCACTAATGATAGCCCTAGGAATTCCAAATCGAGAGAAGATATTTTCTTTTAGGAATCTAATCACAGTTTGATGATCATTGGATTTTGTGGGAATGGCATCAACCCATTTTTAGACATAATCAATAGCTAAGAGAATGTAAAGATAACCCCTAGAGTTTGGGAAGGGACCCATGAAATCAATTCCCCAACAGTCAAATATTTCAACCACTAATATGGGAGTGAGTGGCATTTGATTCCTTTTTTTGATGGACCCAACTTGTTGACACCTAGGACAACTTTGAAAAAATTTGTAGGAGTCCCTTGAGAGGGTGTTCCAGAAGAGACCACACTGAAGAATCTTAGCAGAAGTTTTCTTAGAGGAAAAGTGACCTCCACATGCCTCACTATGATAGAATTTAAGGATGGACTCTTGTTCAAATTCTGGGACACACCTCTTAATGACTTGGTCAGGGCAGAACTTATAGAGGTATGGATCATCAAACACCTAGTGTCTAACATCAGAAAGGAATTTCCTTCGAGCTTTAGTCCCTAAGAATTTTGGAATGACTCATGTAACTAAGAAATTGGCTATGTCATCATACCAAGGTCAGTCACTCATAGAGTATAAGTTTTCATCAGGAAATGAATCAGACATAGAAATGTGATTTTAGTTGTCTTTGAATTCCATCCTAGAGAGGTGATCAGCTACAACATTGTCAATTCCCTTTTTTATCCTTGATTGTGAGGTCGAATTCTTATAAGAGAAGGACCCACCTAATCATTCTATCCTTAGCATCTTGTTTTTAGAAGAGTTATTTTAGTGCAGAATGGTCAGTGAACACAGTGATGGGGGATCCTAAGAGGTAGGACCTAAACTTCTCTAAGGCAAACACAATAGCAATTAACTCCTTTTCAGTAGTGGTGTAGTACATAAAGAGTTTTATCACAATGTTGTCCTAACACAGCTCCTAAAAAAAAGTCACTAGAATCACACATAAGTTCAAAATGAAGGTTCCAATTTGGATATTTCATAATGGGAGGAGAGGTGAGAGAGGATTTGAGGGTTGAGAATGAACCCTCACAGCTTTATGTCCAAACAAATGGAGCATCCTTTACTAGGAGAGCACAAAGGGGACGGGAGATTGAACTAAACTCCTTGATGAATCTTCTATAGAAACCAGCATGTCCTAAGAAAGACCTCACTTACTTGATAGTTTTGGGTGATGGAAGGTGATGAATGATGTCAACCTTGGATTTATCAACTTCAATCCCCCTACCTAAGACCAAATGGCCTAAAACTAGTCCATTTTTAACCATGAAATGTCATTTTTTCCAGTTTAGGACCAGATTCTTTTCTTCACATAATGACAAGACTCTCTTCACATTCTGCAGACATCCCTCAAATGTATCCCCAAACATAGAGAAATGAAGACCTCTAGAAAATCCCATAACATGTCTGAGAAGATTCCCATCATGCACCGCTAGAAGGTTCCAGGGGCATTGAATAAACCAAAGGGCATGTGTTTGAAGGAAAAGGTGCCGAATGGACAGGTGAATGTAGTCTTCCCTTGATCCTTAGGGATACCTCAATCTGATTGTACCCCGAGTACCCATCTAAGAAATAGTTGAAGGAATGACCTATTACTCTCTCAAGGACTTGGTTAATGAATGGTAAGGGGAAATGTCCCTTCTTGGTGAATGATTTTATCTTCCTATAGTCAATGAAGAACCTTCATCCACTACTCACCCTAGTTAGAAGAATCTCTCCATCCTTATTGGTTATCACTGTTATTCCTTCCTTCTTGGGAACCAATTGGATTGGGATCACCCACTCACTCTCAGCTGTGGGATAGATGATACTAGCTTTTAACAATTTTAGAAGTTCCTTCCTCACTACTTCCATGAGATTAGGATTGAGTCGCCGTTGAGGTTGACGACATGGCTTTGAATCAGATTCCAGAACAAACCTATGAGTCCCGATAAGTGGGCTAATCCTAGGAATATTAGACAGGGTCCAACCAATGGATTTCTTATGTTTCCTAAGGACATATAGAATCATATTCTCATGATTGTATTCAAGAGAAGAATAAATGAAAATAGGATGTGTTTGATTGTCCCCTAGGAAGGAATACTTGAGTGTAGCGGGAATTTCCTTCAATTCAAGATCAGGTTGGTTCAGAATTTCAGAAGAATATTGGTACATTGGGTCAATATCAATTTATTTTTTTATAGTTTCAGATAGTATTGATTCCCCACATATAGAAATTTCAGCTACAAGATTGGTTTGATCAAATTTAGGGAAGGAAGTTTTATTGGTCTCTATGAATGTGTTTTGCTGAAAGGTTTCACTGATTGTTGGACCTAAGACTTCATCATAAGATCAATTTGAAAATGATTCAATCCAAGGAGATAAACTTCCTTCATGTGAACAAAGGAAATCAATCTCATCCTGACTTAAACATCCATCAAATATTCCTTTATGTTCTATGGATTCATTATCAATGATTCCTATCATTTTTACTTCATGAATTTCCTCATCATCCCCTATTTGTGATCTTGAATTATATATGGTCAAGTCTAGACTCATGTTTC